>CAKKXW010000001.1:124661539-125095119 GCA_920937365.1 Sphaerophoria rueppellii
TGTACCTCGCAGATAGTTTTGGGTTTTCAGTGAATTGATCTTTGTTTATAGTTCGCATACCTGCAAATTCGTGAAATTAAACGACAATATTTTGTTAATCTCATTCATTTTTTGATTACTTTTATTTTGTTGTTAACACGTATTGTACCTTATCTATTGACCTCAACGGTCGCATGGTGTTTTCCCTTACGGACATAGGGCCGCTTCTAATACACGCAGTCGTGCTCTGACTGTCTGTTAATCGCCAAGCCAATTGTCTGCCGCCCTACTTGTCTGCTTTTGTGTGAACGGCAACGGGTTCCATAGCGAAGCAGTGCCTTTCGAAGCGTGTGGCCAATCCACTGTTACTTTCGTCTTCATATGATAGAGTCTATGGGTTCCATGGCCTGTTCTCGCATGAAGTTCAACATTTCAGGATACGGTTGGGTCAGAAAAATTCCTCAAGATGTTTCTGAGACATCTATTAACGAATGTTTAAAGCTTTCTGGTGGCAGTGTCTATTTCCTAAGCTCACCATAAAACAGCACGATTCAAAAATGGACGGAACAGTCCAGGCTTGGTGTTTAAGCTAAAAGAGTTGTCCAGAAATATTTGATTGGATCGATGATTCAATTCCAGGGATGATCCCTTAAGTTTTTCCGTGTTGATCTTTAGCCCCACGACTTCTGCCCCTCTCTCCACCAAAGAAAAAAAAAATAGTCTTCCAATTCACTTCATGTGCTGCATAGCAAGTTTTTCCCTCACAAACTAACTTGGGGAAAATTCTGTTCCAAATAGGGAGAAAGTTTCCCGTGAGAAAAATTAATTGCGCATACACGAATGTTTCGAAATTAAATTTTTTCCCATTTTAAAAAGATTATTCACGATAAGCAAAGTTCCCAAATTGCGAAAAAACTCCTGGAAAACTTTATATCGTGATCTAACCTAGATTAAGTTCCTATTAGTCATCGCTTATGCATCACAGAATGCCAATGCTCTTGCTTTGCGCCTCACCGTTTGATGAGACTTTAAATTTCTCTTTGGAGTTCTTTCTTATGCTTGTGGAAGCTAAAAGAAAAAGGTAACAAATAATAAAACCAGGCATTTTTTTGTCCTCTTGCACATATTCTACTGCATGTGGACAAAATATTTATTTTTCTCTCGATTTAGTAACTTCCTATACGTCTTATGTCTGCTTGTGCTATTGATTATTATATGAAATATCTTGTTAATATATAATTTTCTGTGGTATATTTAATAATAAAATCAAATAAGAAATAAGCAATTGCAGAACCATGGCAGCCACAGAAGATTCTATATAAGTAATGTTTGTAAAAAGTACTTTATTTTGGGCCAAGCACTTTATACACATACCTACATGAATGTGAGTATCAAGAGAATGTGGTGAGTATTACCCCCAACTCTACCTATCTTTCAGCTTAGTTCCAATCGATTTAAAAATAAAGGAAAGTAGGATGCATTATGTAAATATATGTTTATTTTTCCCAAATCGTATTTCACCTTTGCTTTGCCATTGGATACTTATATGGAGAGTGTTTGTGTGCTACTGCTCATCCTGATCCCCCATTGAATTTGAAATCTGGATTCAGTTCTCAGACGAAAAAGAAATGATGTATAAAAAATCTAAGCAAAACGAAACAAACGAAACAGGAATGTCGGAAGAACTTTTATTAAATTTATTTTCTGGTGCTTTTCAATATACCTATCTAATTCTTATTGTGTTCCGGTGTTTTATTTCCTTTTTCTTATCGCTTCCTCTTTTTTCTTAAATTGTAATCTTAAGAAGGGTTGAGTTCGTAATTGCAGGCTTTGTTGACCATGCTCTGCCTTAAATATACTCAAAGACTTTTATGAACTCAATTATAACTGCATTTGTGCGGTCATAACACTTTATTTAAAATGTTCACAAAAGCAAACGTTGAAAAAATGAGAAAAAATATTTATTTGTTCTTGATTTGATTTGTAGTAATTCATTTAGTTAAAAAATGGCTTTCAACAAAAATATTTTAAACTTTGTGGAATCGTTTTCGAAAACATAGTACTAAAAGTTGCGGAAATAAGAAAACTCAAAAGTTAAGAAACAGGAAAACCCATGAACTTTTCGAATGTAAACATGGCACAATTTTTGTTACTAGATATAATTGTTATCTAATGATTTAATAAAGGGTCAACCACACCTTAAATGTTACGATCATAAACAAACTAAAATTATCTATAGCTGTGGTGTTACTCGCGATAAACGGTTTAAAAAGTAGCCCTTGTCATTTTCTGACCCCTTAACCACCACTACATATGCAGAAAAATCACGTATAGCCTTTGTAAACTTAAAACAAATGTTTCCCACCGGCACCATAGACTTTTACTATGTGATATTCTAGATCGTATAATCTGTCTGTGTGCTAAATTTCATCCAGATCGCGTTCAGTACTTCTGGAGACTGGAGTTATTGAGCCACAAACATCACATTTGCAAATCCTGCAAATTCAGCAACAAAATAAAAACAAATGCCAACTTGAACGCAATAGGACAGTCGTTATACTTTTATAAACACAAGTGTTGCCATGCTCATGCAGAACTAATGCTGTTTGTTTACATTTATGAACACAATTTTTGCAGTACCGCGGAAGTTTTACATTAACGAAATCCGCCTAGTTCCTTGTGTGTTTTTTTTACTTGCGACATATAGAATATATATATGGCAAGTAGTATTGAATTCATAAAAAAAAAAAATTTGAGATGACGATGAGATATGACATTACGATGATAGAGAAGTCGAAAAAAGTGGGTCCGGCGATTCCGTCTGTCTGTCTGTCGGAAAGTTTACAGGCATCTACAGCCTTAACTACTGGTCTGATTGACTCCAAATTTGAAAATTAGAGGTTTGAGCAAAAACTCATATCCCAATTTTTTATATTTTTGTTTTAAGATCAAAATTTAGGGTAGCCACCATACGATTTCTCTGGCCAAAAACCAAAACTTTTTTTTTCTCCAAAACGGCTCCTACGATTTTTTTTAAACTTCCTCGAGTTTAATTTTTTTAAACATTCATGTATTTTATGTAAAAAAAAAATTTTGTATTGCTCCAAAACGGTACCTCCCATAGAACCTTTTTTTTGTTATTAGATTTTCTCGAAAACTGAAAGTCCGATCAGCGTAAGTTTTTTTTCGAAAGTACGTATATATTGTTCAAATAATATTTTGTTTTCAAAAAAATTTCAAATTTTTTTTTGGATTTTTAAAAAATATTTTTAACTTTTTTTTTCAAAATTCTGTATCTCAAAAACGGATCAATTTTAAAAATCCAAATTGGAGTATAATATGTATATTTACATGGTCTTAAAAACTGCATACCCAAATTAATTTTAAGACATTTTTGAAAAATTTTATATATAAAAAATTAATTTAAAAAAAAAAACGGCTCCGACGATTTTCAAAAAAAAAAATTCAATAAATCTAGAATAAGGTTTGAATTTGTTTGGCATTTAAATTTTTGGAATGAAATGTATTTACGAGGTACATTTTCAAATTTTAATTTTCTTAATGAATTCTAATTATTTTTATATATATTGAGTTTTTTTTTGTGAGTTAAGTGTAAGCTGTAAGTAAGAGTGTAATCAGATTTGCTTAAAGTATATCTCTTATTTTAACACTACTTTTTGCAATTTAAGTTATCATAAATATTTAGTTTTAGCATGCAGGAGCAAGTTCGTACGACCCAGTCGTGCACATTTTTTCTTTTATTTTTCTCTTTTACTTAAATACATATAGTAATTTCTGCATTTACATTGTTTTCTATAAGAAAAGCGGGTAAAGTTTTCGCGATGCTTTCTACTTTGTTCAAAAGGCACTAGGATTTCGTTAGGGTTCAACTACATACCAACATGATAACCAAGAAGTTAATATTAAGAATTTATTTTAATGTTTGTTATCTCAATCGAATCTCCAGGATGTGGAAGCAGAACAAAACATTCGTTTATTTAATTGATTAAGTATTTCACCGTACTTTTCCTTTTTGGTTTTGATAGAAGTCGTTTTTGATTGGCGTGAATTTAACTATTATAAGAACTCCGTTCAATGGAAGAATTCCACTTTGTGATGATGCAATCAACTGCACTTTTAGTTTTAATATGGTATTCCTACTCGCATCGGATCTAACAATGTGTCAATCTGTCAATGCATGAGTCCTACTCAAAGCGTCACATCAAAGTCCAAATAAATAAATTGAACATTCAAGCCCTGTGAAATTTTCAGTGCATTCGTTCTTTTATCAGGTTAACGTGCATTTCAGTTTCAATAAATTTAAACGATGATTTATGCAAGTGTGACTGAAATTGATGACTTTCTAGAAAAAAACCAAAAAATGTTAAGTTAAGTTCTTATTTATTCTTTCCGTGTTGGAAATATTTAAATTCAATTTGCGAATTGTTAGAGAAAGTAAGAAGCGGATTGCTTGAGAGCTTCGGTTTTAAGTAGCTTACAATTTTTTATTACAGTGGAATATTAGTTTTTGATCTCTTCTACAATTAAATTATATAAAAAGGCAAATATTTAAGGATGGGTTATACTCGTCCATAAACGTTTTCGAAAATAATTTAATGTAAACAATGTTTAAGAGTTTATGGGCTTCTGAACATTAATTATTTTCTGTTATACTAGAACCATCAGACTTGTCGAACAAACGATCTCTCAAAATATACTTTTGTTTTCGATTGATACCAAGACCAACAAGAAATTGGGGCTTCTTAAAAGATATAATGATATTATCAGGCATTAAACCTTTCACAAACATCACAATAGTATCGCAATAGGGACAGCCTCGTTTCTATTAGAAACGGATCAGCACACATACATCCATTATCTACATCATATTTATATCCTTTACTGCTTTCAGTACCACAATTTCCGTTCATGATAGTGCACAATATCTTCAGAGAGTGAAGCATTGAATAGAGATGAATTTAATTCATTCAGCAGTTCGTATAATTCATGCGTATGCATACTTGAGCAAATACGTAAATTATGCCATTCTAATCTGTTGTATACTGAAAACAAGGACTGCGTTATAGGTATAATGAGAAAATAATGATGTATTCAACTTTGTAAAAATCAATAAAAAATCATCTCTTTCGTACTTTGTACTTTTCGATGTGCTTATGTTGAGTTTTCTATCAAATGTTATTAAATTTGATTAATTTTTTTATTTTATTTGAAACATGTTTTAAACAACAATAAAAATTTGAAACTTACATACTTTGGGTAAATATTGTCTTAGAATTAAACATTTGATTGAAAAATTGTAATTTGCCCTAACATCATAAGGAAGTTAAGACTTTTTTCTTAGTTGTCAAAAGATATAGAAAAATATGTTATTGCTGTGTTATGCATCAATTAATAAAAGAAAATTACTTATCTGCAGTCTCAAAAGTCTTATTTTATACTATCACAGTTGTAAAAAACAAATATTAGTATTCAAATGCATATCTGTTTTCGAATACTTCGAACGAGATTACTTTAGTTTGTAGTGCCCGTGGATGGCGTAGTGGTTATGCGTGTTGGCCGTAACGCGGAAAGCGTATATTCAAATCCTACTCGTGCCCATGAAGTTTTAATTTCATCGTTCACGGGTACTGCCTCTTGCGAAGAAGTAATATAACACTTCCAAGGGTATAAATCTGTCGGCGTAAAATTGTAGGTCCCCTCAATTCTTCACACGCACTTAGAGAATTGTTGATGAGTGTAAGCCACTTAGCAACGCCTAGGTCTTGGTTCTTCAAGAGCTATCGCGCGAAGCACAAAGTATGTTACGATGTACTTCATTTTCGCCTTTCATTCAAATTATCCAGATCTCATTAAAAAGTATCCATCAAATTATATTTAGGGATTTCATTTTTCATTCATTCAATTTTTGTTCTTGCTATTTTTTCTAAGGCCTAATGCCAAACAAATATAATAATTTTGATTGATATGTTTTTAACTTTTCTTTTAGGTTGCTTTCCTTCTTCTTCTCATCATCAAACACGTTAGGTATTTCATAATTTCAAGACTTCATTGTATTGAGCTTTATCCAAGGACAAATTTCGACTTGAGCCACATAAGGAAGCTTATTTTTATTTTTTGCATATTCAACGTCTTGATTGAATTTCGAATTCTCTGAAAATGGATGTTATTTCCACTCATCTCGGCATGCACTGGTAACAATCTCACATAATAAGGCGAACAACGATCTGGAAAGATATATTTTCGTTATAAAATCTCACCCCGAGCTCACGAATTTTCAACTCGTATATTGACACAATCAAGCTGTAAGCAAAGTATTATCATGACATTTAAATACAAATGAATGTATGTGAACATGTTCATAACGTAATGATAATTCAGGAAACACATTGGTTTAAGAAAAATTCTGGGAGCACATCTCGACGTGTCGGCGCTCATGCAAAATCCTATTCGCAAAACCCCGTTTGTTTTAATATGAACTGATTGAATATAAGCCCGTTTGCAACGTGATCATATGTTAATTTAATAAAGCCTCATTTGTATTTGTTTTTTTTTTTTTTTTTTTAATAGAAGGGAAAAAGTTTTGACTCGTCTTTATATGTAGGTCCACACAACACATTCCAATTCCATTTGATTCTTTGAATTGCATGAAAAAGGACCCTTCCTTCTATTTTGTTTTTTCATATATATAGGTACCCTGTTCCACTACGGGAATTAATTTGAGCCCGAGATGCGTGTTCGCATTCGCTATTCGCTAACCAGACAAGAGTTTTTCTTTTATTTTGTGTGTTTTGGCTTTTTTGTTTTTATGTCTGTCGTCTCAAGACATAAAATTTATTATTTATAAGCAAACATCTATACTTTGTCCGTAGGATGTATGGGAAGATAGGTTTATATCAATTTATTTTGGCTAAAGCTCGTCTTTTGTTTATTCACACCATCATCGTCTTCACAAAAACCAATTAAAAACTCATTAAACGAGACACCGCTCAGTAAGCTTACAGTAACAAATTGTTGTCATTTTTGGTATCAGTTTTCCTCCTTTCGAGAAAATGTTGCTTTATTTTTCGCTAAAAGATTTATGTAAATTTGGTTTCTTGATAAATAATCTGTTGCTATGGGTTTTGTTGAAGATCCTTAAGGATTTTTGTATTCTTCAGTTTTGTTCCTCATAAGCAAGAGAGCATCTATTCCATTGATAATGTGCATGTTGTTTGATGGGAGTGTCAAGTCTCTAATCTGATCCTTGAAATTTATAAAGCCACACATTAAATTAAAGATTCCAAGGAGAAGATTAATACAAAATGTTTGCATAGTATTAAAATCTTATAATTGCTTTCTTAAGAAAACTATTTTTACTAAAAAAAAAATTGTTTGATTATACCAGCTGAAATTCAAGCATTCGTATATAGAACTCGCGTAGGAGCAACACAACCCATGAGAATGAGAAATCGTCTAGGATTATCCTCTTTGCATTAATGAGACCAAATTTGCAACTTAAGCCATATTGAATCCAATACCTTCCCGTTGTACAAACATCACGTTAAATCAAACTGCAAGCAATGAATGAAGCTTTCAAAGGCTTAGTACTGATTAAGTTATATCAGGAACACATAGGAATTATTGATCAGATTAAGCCCTCGCGATTAGCAGTAATTGAATGGAAATAATTTTGGATTCGGCTTAAGTGTTAGTTTTCCGTTAATACAAACACTCGATAAGCTCTCACAAATATTTGCTCAATTGGTTAGTTGAGAATCCACAACAGCATTCTTAAATTTAAGAAAGTTTTTGAGAAACAAACTTTTCAAGTTTATAGTCCTCAGGAATTCCATGCCCACCAAAATAATTGTTTGACATTCAACATTCGCTAAACAACAATAAAATTTAAAAAAAAAAAAATTTCACAGTTGGTTTTATAAGGACTTTGAAAATTGGTATCAACATTTTGGTGGAATGTTTAGTAGAACATTTTTTTCTTTTATTGTCTAATATAGGATAGCTTACATTCTTATTATATCTGCTATTAAATTTCGTTATAAAACTGTTAAGCCATTACCCAGGCTCAAGCTGAATGCCGAATGTCAAATACTGAACCGATGCTGCCCTTGGCGCTTCAACAACCAACTCTGCCATATTTCAAACACAGCCGCTTGCCGTTAGGGTTTTTTTACAAAATTATTTCCACTTTTCTCCAACCAAATAGCTATTAAAGGACATTGTGGCCAGCGGCAATTTTATTGCCAAAATTACTCGTTCAAATTTCACATTAAAATTTAACTGTTTTTGAAATCGAAGTTGTTACTTTTGTTGCGGCGTTGTGTGGTGCTGGGGGAATTGGAATCAACGCAAATGAATTTCTGCTCAAATTTAACCTCACATTTTTATTGGTTCGGAACGATTTAAAAATAAGGAATTCATGACCCCTGTGTCCTGATGGCAGTTTTTGAATTTTTGTAGATGCTTTTTGAAAACTTTCAGGGCTGAAAGGCTTTATTTACATATCTCGGAGAGTTACTTCAACTATTGAATTATAGCTACATATTTCTAATTTTCCTTTTCAGAACGAAATTTTTTCAATGCTCTCGAGTATGTTTCCTTGTTCCGAAATCAGTACTATAGATGCAAATTAAGATCTACACGATTTCAAATCTTTCACAAGATATAAAATCTCCCAACGGTTGTGAAATAATTGCTAAGCCATAATGTGGTTTTTCTTATATTTTCCAAACAGCCATGATGCGCGCATTGGTATATTATGATTTCGCTTCGTTGTTGGTCGTCAGTCGGTCGTCTGTCGGCAATGCCCCTTTAGTGATTTCAAGTATTTCTTTTAAAGCCAATGGATTCCTCTGACAATTATTATAATTATTATAACAATTGTTGTCTAAATTTATGTTTTCGCAAAACAATGCCAAAGTCTTCTGTTTTCCCACACAAGACACTATGATTTTAGTTTGGGTGGAAGCATGAATAAAATGCCTCAGACTCGTGGACTTAAACTTTTTAAAACTTGTTCAGAATTGTTGAAAATGTTTTTCTTTTTTCTCTGGTTTAAAATTAAAACTGATAAATACAATAGACCAGAAGTTGTTTTGTTAAGGGACAATTTTTCAGGCTTCTAATTCAGGTTTTTTGACTTGCTTCTTAACGTTTATTATATAGCATATATATATGCCTATATTTGCAAATGAGAGAAAGTTGAACACTCCCAAAACTCATTCTATCCATATTGATAAAAGGGAGGCAAAATGCTAAAGCAATTTTACCTTTTGTAAGAAATCAATATCGATACATAAGGCCTTGAACTCGGAAAAAAAGAAAATAATAGTGAAATCTTATTTTTTCAGGGGATGCTGCTTTCTTACTAAAGTAATCAAAGAGATAAATTCACAAAATCATTGAAATTTATTGAATCTCATTTCGATTTCGAAGTGAAATTGCTATTATTCAATGAAAGGAACACTGGTTTTTTTTTGTTCGAGCCAAGAGCGAGCATTTGAGTTTATTCGTGCATTTTCTCGAGGGTTCCCTTATTATATTTTCCTTTGTGCTTATTCTTTTGACAGTTCATTTTTATTTTTTCAATGTTAACTGTGTATGTTTTTATAGCGTCGTTAATATCTTTTTCGCCAATTGATACGAATGCGATTGATGCTAGTGGCGTTTATTTATTTTTTAGTGTCAAGGAAATTTGTTTGTCTTACCTACATTCAAGGCTTTGTTTAAAGAAATGTAAAACAAAAGTCGTTTCTAAAGGGAACGGGTAGTTATTCTGTATTCCAAAATTCTGTATGAAAAAAATTCTGTATCTGAGGAAAAAATTCTGTATGAATTTTTTATTCTGTATTACAAAATTCTGTAAATCAAAAATTCTGTTTTTCAAAATTCTGCAAATCCATTATTCTGCTTTTAGAAATTGTGTAATTCCAAATCTCTGCATTAAAACTCACAGTTATGAACAGGTTTTTTGATTGCCTGTAGAAAAATTTAATAAAATGAGGTGTTTCAGATACAGATTTTTGGATAATCTGGCTTGAATTAAAAGCACTATTTTGAGCCGAGAACTTGACTAAATTGTTTGCGGCTACATTATCACACTCGCTTGCATGCGAATGTTTACCCGATTGTTTAGTTATAGAGTGCACATTATCAATCAATTTTTCGCTTAACGAACGCCCAATTAAATATTTGTTTTCGTTATCCTTATTTATCCTTTCCTTTATTAGATTTTAATACTTTAATATTTGCCATTTTTTCTGAATTTAATTTATCAAGATTAACTTATAACACTTAACTTAAGCTGTCGAACGCAAAATGTGTAATCAAGGTATGTGATTCATTTAAACTATATGCAAATTAGTTGGTAAGAGGTCCGTTACGTTAGAATTATAATCTATGCTTCAAGGTTCGGCATAGAAAATATTAAAAATCTGTACTCCTTAATTCTGTAAGTGATAAAAGAAAAATTGTTTTGATACCTAATGAAAAAAAGTGCGCACTTTTTTTACGTTAAATATTCGATGCGCATAGGTTTTATGCTTTAATGGCATAAACGTTATATTTAGTTTATGAATGAACGCCATTCATCAATTTAATTTATAACACTATACTGATAAGATAACCACCCATCCTTACGCATAACGTTAGATTTGTTAAATAAGAAAGAATACTGGTAAGCATAAATCTTTCAACTACATACCTATACCTCACTTCTACCTTAATGGTCAAAAGAACATGGAAAAAATATTGCTAATTCAACAATTTTGACATTGGTTTATTTTATGGAAGCGTCCTGCTAGTCACACCCTGTGGAGTTGAGTCGTAATACGGTGGCATATGAAAGAAATAAATTGAGATACAAAAATAATTAAGAAATCGATTTTGCGAACGTGCCCAAGTTCTGAAGTAGCTTTCTTTCAAGTGATTCATTTGTCATTATTCCTATATTTGAGAAAGCTATGGGAATGTACAAATAATTCTGCGATTCACCTGAAGACCAACAAAAACGAAGATGCATTGATAAAATGAAAAAAATGACAGTCTTCCTATATATTTAATTGCTTGTGAAGACAGAATTTAATCGAATAAGCCACGATGACAATACCACGATTACCCATTTTAAAACATCCTGAATTCCCATTCCTTTAGCCATATCTATTTTTTACGACTCATATATGATTGGAATTTCCTTCATTAAAACGAATGTAAATAAGGCCTTCATATATTGAACAGGAGAGTAAATGAATCTTTTCTGAATCATATAAATGAGCATAATATGATTCGTTTAAATAAAGGTTTTCAATTCAATTCGTTTCAATTATCCTATTTTTTTTTTCAAGTTTCTTCGCCTTCATGTTATCTACAAAAAAATGAATGCTCAAAAAAGAATTTGTTGCAATGTGGCATGAAAAAACCTACCTATTTATATTCTGTAAATATTGAACATTTTGTATTATAAATATTAGTGGCTTTCTAACTAAAATACGTCAGTTCTAATAAAAATCTTTTATTTTTTACTATCTCTTCGAGACAAGGTTCCGTTATCATAAAGACATAACCCCTCTGCAACAAGAAATAAGAAAAAATACGTAGGTTTGCTGTCGTTTCTTTATATACCAAGATCCTTTTTTGAGATTTGCTCACATACATGAATGAAAACCAAATGTCAACATACACGTTTTGTTTTGCAATGAAAAGATTGCAGGTTTTTTGTCCATTATCAGAATTTACTCAGATTAATGAAAGTTATTCGAATAAATATTCTTCAGATTTACTGAAGGAATTCTGAACCTTCACCAACATGTTTGCTGGGTATTCTCGTACAATGTTTTCAATGTTTTCGAAACAGTCAGTGGGGGGATTATTTATAGGAAAATTTAGACGGAACAGTTCCATGTTATAAGTTCGAATCCTATCAAGTGAGATTAGTTTATTCATGAAAAGGAATGGGCAAATTGGTCCACCTAGCGTCCACGAATGAGATATACATCGTTGGAAAGCTTAGTTTTAGTACATCATTTTATTATATGGGAACAAATCTGTAAACCATGGGGTTCCAGCAGTACATGGCAACGAAGATTGCAACTAATGAAAAAATTAATTTTAATATTTTTCCGTTAAAATTATCAAACGGATTACTTTTGGTGACTTTTATGCAGTCCGATAAGGAGCTTTTATGCTTATGTTCGTCAACAGAAATATAATGATTTTTGATGATACTATCACCAAACAGTACCAAAATTATGGGTTGGAATCGGATAAGGCTTTAGTCGATAATTAATAATCAAAATCGACGATTTATAGATTTAAATCGATATAGACCCAGGAAAACGAACATTTTTACTGAGAGCAAATATACAGTACCGGCATAGTAGATCTAAGCAGTACTATACATATATTCTTGTTTATCCGGAAGCGGAAGGAAGAAATGCTTTCAAACATTATTATTGCACAGGGCGTCGCACTATTGGTACTTGTGCACATGTAATATCGATTTTATGGTATCTTTCTTGGGCCCGACATCAAGGCGTGTTCATACCACCAGCTTTAAATTTTCAATAACGTTATTCTTGATGATACTATCATGTAATATAATAAAATTCTCCTTTTTTATTCGATTTCGCAAAGTGTTTTTCATATTTTTTGGTCGCTTATTTTACCCATCTCCCATTGTTCTCGACAAAAAAAATATTCAAATGTTAATATACTCCATAGTATTAAGTTGTTATCATAGGTGGGGTTTCTGTTCACTAGGTGGACCAGCTCCCATATATTTTTGCCCATTCTCCTTTATCTCTGGCTAAAAAAATTTAATTTGTTCAATTGGAGTGAGATTTCGAAACAAAAGAATTGATAAGAGAATAGCCCAAAGTATGAAACATGTTGTAAATTCAATAAACCAAATACTAAAAAATGTGAACTGAAAGAAATGCGAAGGTTATTCTCTAAACTCTTTTTATGTATGCAAGAAAATGCATACTTATATTCTGAAAAATGTTACATACATATATTTATTCATAATTTAAAAAAAATAAGTATACACCGTAGTGAGCTAGAAAGTTTATTTGAACATTTTTAAGGGTGTTTCCCAATTTATGTCTCGTTATTGAAAATGGGATGAAGCAGTCCATAAGGTAAATAAATAAATTTATTTTCTTTTGACAGCTGTAAGGAAATGAAAAAAAAAATCCACCTTGCAAACCACTTAGTTTCTTGACAATATTATGAAAATGTCCCCAAAACAACAGACACATTTCTTCTCATAAAATCTGTGTCTGCAAATAACGCAAATAAAGATTTGCAGCAAGATATACTGCGTACACTCAAAAACCATCAGTATGACTAAATACCTCACGCTCACTCCCTGTCTCAATATTATTCTATTTAGAAAATGTTTGTAAATAAAATTTCAAATTTTACAGGAAAATTGGAGAGGCACTTAAATTACAGCTCATTATTATTTTCCATTTTGCCGGGACAAAAAGACATATTGAGAAGATTAAATTTATTTCAAAGCCAAGGCAGGTAATATACACAACAGGAGTTAGGAGTTCATTCCTAAGCTGGAAAAAAAATTTTAAATTCAAGTTTTGAGAGCAAATATGCTTTAAAAATACCTGTCTAAAATGATTTATCTCTATTTAGACTGGACAAACAAAATCTCATCATAACACAGGTTGGGGTCTGCAAAGAAAAAGGACATGTTTTTAAGTAACAAATACTGACACAACGTCAAAAGCAAAATTAAAAAAAAATAATAATAATAATAATGAGAGTATAGCCTGAACTACATCGGAAGAGAAAGTGCCAAAAAGTACAAAACTAATAGGCAATTCTTTAACTTCATTTTATTTCTATACAGTGTGGAAATCAGTCAGAAGACATTTATCAATAAACTCTTGACGAAATTATTGTAACGACTTTAATTATTTTAGTAACACTGTTAGATTAAATTTTTGGTAGTAAAATGGGCCTATAAAATTTCATATACCTTTGTATATGAAGCCAATTACTGGGCAAAAATTGTATAATTCGCAGTTTCCATCTGATTACGCATTCAACTACTTTGCCGATTTTCAAGTACAAAAAATAGCTTTCTTTTTCACTTACTATTTTCCTTATCATCTCTAGTGGATCATACCATATTAACTAACTTACTTAAAAAATAGAGTGGCGCGACAGCTCTTGAAGAGCTAAGGCCTAAGTGGCTTACTCTTATCAACAATTCTCTAGGTGCGTGGGAAGAATTGAGGGGACCTACAATTTAACGCCGATTCCGAACGGCAAAGTTGAGAAGCACTTTTTCATGACAGATCATACTCTTGGAAGTTTTGTCAGTTCTTCGCAAGAGGCAGTGTCCGTGAAAGATGAAATAAAAACTTTGGGCACGAGTAGGACTCGAACCCACGATGTTCTGCTTAGCAGCCAATGCACCTAACCACTAAGCTACGGACACTACTAACTTACTTACATATCGTTATTCGTCATTTGAAAAAGGAAGACACGATTAGCAAAAATTCATCTAACTATTCAACTAATTTTGAATAACAAGGATTCTCCAGATCCATAAAGCCGTAATAAAACAAATTCAGTAGCCATGGTACATTGAAGTGACATTTGACAAATCGATGGACAAGAGAAGAACCAAAGTCACACAGTCACCAATCAACGTGATTATGTTGATTTAACTAATGCCTCAATATCAATCTGGTTTTCGTCGTCCTTGTGCTTTGTCTTTGTTCATGTACGATTTCCATCAATTGGTTGAGTAACAAATGATTGTGTGAAAGAAATGAGAAAAAAGGCTTGTGTTATCTCAGCCCGCATTTCTCTGGCCGAAATGACATCATTATTTGTTTGTGTGCCAGTTAATAAGCTCTTTTTTGCTTCGCTACAAGACTTTTTATTCCGAATTCAGACGGTTAATAAATTAAGGAGATAATTTTTTCGTCTCCTCTGAACAGATTATGTAATTTTCTTGTGAGTGGCAAATCCAAATAACTTTAAAAATGTTTTTGAATGTTGAAAGTTTCATAACAGAAAAAAAATTATTTTAGTTGCTGTTAAGTGGTGTGGTGGTGAGAGAAAGTGGAAGAATTTAATTATCTGAGTCCCACTCATATTTTTTTCATTGGAGCGATTCTTTAAAATTGAATATTCATGAAAATCTTCTAAGGGAATAAAAAAACAATTAGTATACGTATAAGTAATGACCACAATGGAGGCATCGACCGACGCGATGCACGCCCGCCACCGACACGAGACCGACGCTACGTCAAACCAGCTGGTCAAGTTTCCCAACTTCTATATCCAAAACAGAAATTGAATCTGGAGGCCTGAACTTTTCTTATTCATGTTTATTTATCAATATTCCAAACATTGTACAGCCATTAATTATTATTAGAACTTATTATAGAGAAAATTTCACAGCTGTCATTCATGTTTTGATCTAGGTTCGAGTACTTCTTTTTGGAGAGCGTAAAAATAAACGAATACAGTGGCAAGCATAAAATGGTAATACAAAAACTGGGGAACCGAATTTTGGTACTTTTTTTATCGTTTAGCTGCACGAACTTTGATCCCATGAGTTTTATTAGTATGAAAATGCTTCATAACGATTATTATTATTATTTTATTACAGTGTTTCACTGCAAATTGCAATTTACAAGTTGGTGTTATAATTTGTCTATACAAAGAACATTTTTCGGGAATGTTAGCGGTGGCGGGCAGCAGCATAGTTGAAGTTGCTGGAATATTTCTGCAGGCTTGGTCAGGCTGGGAGTCACTATTTGTAACAATAGTTTTGTCTTTCACTCCTTGTGCATCTTTAATTTGGTTTACATATTCTAGACGAATAGTGTATTGAATTTCGGTTGCAATAATTTTTCGTCGGATACAATTTTTTTGTTTTTGTCGTCAGGCTGAAGAGCCTCTCTGTTCAGTTTTGTGTTCTAAGGTGTAAAGTACGAAAAAATGATAAGATTTTAAATTTCGCCTTTTTTATAACAAAAATACAAATAAGAATATGATGTATATTTAATGTAAAATAAAAATTAGAAACATTGAGACCAAGATGAAAACTATAAAGTCCGCCTCTGAACATAAAATTGTTTCAACCTTAATGTAATGACGGCAACTGCGAAAGGAAAGTTGAGAGCTTGAATACCTTAACGGCAGCAGACAACAGCGATTTAGATACGATGCATCGCCATGGTCGAGATTGGCGGCAACACGGCACGCCGCGCTGTAGTGAATATCAAAAGTTTGTCCATCGTTTCCTTGTTCTTGACTTGAACTTTTCCTTCAAATTGGTTTGGCGTATATGTACCCTAAGCCTCATATCGTAAAATGTTTTATATTCATAAAACAAAGTTTTCATTTTGTATCCTTGTTTAGGAAAGTATGCAGCTTTGTGAATCTAAAGCAATGTTATTTCTTTAAAGTTAGTCTGCAAATCGGCATACCTTTTGTTTTGAAATGAAAAACTTATAAGACAATAGAGAATCGTTTAACACATTATTAATCAACAGGATTAACAGTTTTGATGAGAAAATTTGTTGTTTAAAACTAAAAAGTACGAAAAATCGATGTTTTTCTCATGAAACACTATTAAGAAGACTAAATGAGTAAAACATAGCAATATTATTGTTTCAAGGTTTCTTTTCGGAAATCCAGATAAACGTTCAAGTTTTTTTAATGTTCAACACCGACAAGGGAATACGAAATGCTCCCTATGTTTTTTTCGTCCAAAATTCTTATGGTAAGAATTCACAAACATAAAAACTTGAATAAACCTGCTTTTTATACGATTCACTTCCGAAATGGAGAGAGGTACACAGAATGTTAAGTTTTGTTACAACCAGAGCAGCACTCATTTAATATATTATTCTGCTGGTGGAGAACCTTCGTTTGCTTAATTTGTTTGCACGTACAATAAATTATGGCATCTGGTATTGTGTTGTGGCAAAAGTAGTAAATGGCAGAAAAGCTATTTGCTTTGGTTGACAGGTAGGTGAGGGTGCTTATTTTCTTTAGTAGAGTAGTTATACTGGAGTAGCTAGGTGAACAGGTCCGAATGTACCTATAAGTATACATATCAAATTTATCTGCTGTCCGGAGACCGCTAAGTTTATGCTGGCCTTATGGTGGAAGATTGTTCTGTTCATTTTTTTCCTTTCATTTTACAAAACGACCAAATTGGTTTCTTAAAAATAATGTAAGGACAACAATCTACAAAAGTGGATATAATGTGCATGCATTTATCAGACGTTTAGTGTGAGTGTTGACTAGTCTAAAGAGTTAGACTAATCTAGTCTAACCAGTGAGCTCGTTCAAGATTAAGTGATTAAAAAAAATATAATAAAGAATAAAATGTATGTTGTAAACATAATATACCAATACACATGTATTATTGAGACTATAAGGAATGGATTTTAAGTGGCACTAGATTCTTCAT
Organism: Sphaerophoria rueppellii; assembly: GCA_920937365.1. Classification (NCBI taxonomy): domain Eukaryota; kingdom Metazoa; phylum Arthropoda; class Insecta; order Diptera; family Syrphidae; genus Sphaerophoria; species Sphaerophoria rueppellii. The sequence goes on from CAKKXW010000001.1 coordinate 124,678,995, forward strand.
TCAAGTTTAGTTATTTTTTTTTTAATTTATATAAATGGAAAATATTCGCACATACTTATATTATTGTCTCCAAAGTTTTGATCTAAATATAAAATCTAGAGAAGATCTATTATAATTTGAACTTAAAGAAGACATGCAAGAATTTTGTTCTTTTTCTCTTTCTTCTTTCATAAATATGGATATCGCAGTTAGACTTAAGATTCATAAGGCCATATTGTGTGACAGCCTTGGGCGAACAAAATATCTTACCAAATTATACACCAACCACATCCGAAAAAGACATTTATAGAAGAATAGAAGGAAAAAAAAGTTGAAATTGATTTTTTTTTTAATTTCTGTATTGTATTTTTGAATGTTAGGTTCAGCTGTTACCTAGCTAAGCCTCAACAGGGACTAACTTCAGATTTGTTGGAATAAAATTAGTCTCTAGCAAGGAATAATTATTTATAAGACAACTGCATCACGATAAAAAAAAACCGCCTGGATTTTTTAGTAAGTCATTTACGAAAGCTATGGGTTAAGGCTCAGGCCGAACGTGAAATGAAAACAAAGGAGAACACAAACTTTGAAAAGAATTATAGAAAACACTTTGTCGGTGCGGAACGCTCCTTCATACCCCAGCCTCCACAACAACATTCACCCTCTCGCCGAACGAACCCAAACAGTTAATTAAATTTTCCTTTTATAATGAAAATATACAACACAAAAGCTAGAACTCAAAATTCAGGTGATAATCACTCATACTATAGCAATTCGGGTCCAAAAACTTTTGCGAGGAAGATATTTACACCCCATTAAGGAAATATTTTTCGTTGCTTGAGGCTGAGCATTTGCATAATTTGAGAATAAAAAGAATGGTATCAATATCATGCCCGGAGAATTTTATTCTTTTTAGTTTCTTATTTTATTTTTGGTACTTTTCTGTTCTTTTGTTGAAATTGAAGGTCTATATTTTATACTCTACGAGTTTGTATCTTTTAAGTCTGCTGGCATTTCATTTGTGTTTCTTTTTGTAACCTTTTGGCAGTGTGCTTTCGCTTTTGCAAACACAAAGCACACAAAGCAGAAAGGAGAGAAATCATTTTTTCAAACATTTGGAATATTTTTTATCTTGTAAAGGCGTTTTATTGAACATGTTATCTGTAACTAGTCACATGGCTTGTGGTATTAGTTTTACATTTTTAAACTTTCATTGTTATACGAGCAGGCCCGTAGCCAGGTTTAAATTTAAGGTAGGGCAACGGAAATATTAGGTAGGGCATTGGTAAATTTTGTATTTCGGTCATTCCATTATGCCTTTGAGGACATTTTGACGTTACTAAGTACAAAATAAAATAAAATATGATAATTGTATTGGTTTTGTTCTGTGTTAGGCTTGTATTTATGTATTTGTTTCAAAAATATTTTAAAAAACAAGCAGAATTAACGAGCCTGAAGAAATATGTTTAAATTTTTGATTCTTAGGTATGATTTTTCAATCATAAGGTAGACTATCAAACGAATAATTCCAATATAAACAAATTAATATTCTTAGCAACAAGCTTTAATTGAGGTTTATCTAAGTATCGTAAAATCGGCTTTAATTTAAAAAGAGTCTGATTTTTTGTTGGTTTATTAAAATTAGTTAGCAATAAGATGAACCTTTTGTTCTATCCCTGAAAGTTTTTATTTAAATGCCAAAGATTATTTATAAAAAAAAGTTGTAATTCACACTATTTGCAGGTTGCCCACATGCACTGTGACGCATACGTGCTGTCCGTTTACTTATCGTCGCTTCAAAGGAAAAACTCACTAACTGAGTAACTGCTATTGAAATCCTATGTAGTTAGTGAGTTTTTCCTTTGAACTGACGTTATGCTCTTGCATAAACAATGACTAAGGCGGAGGATCTTTTTAATTTGGGTTCATTCAAATTAGAGCCATTTTTGAGAAAAAAAATCTTCTCTCATTTTGTCATATGACAAGGACCGTTAGTTTTGATCCTTATTCAATTTCCCCCTCTAGGGAATAGTCAAAACCCCTTAACTGCCAAATTTGAAGTGAATTTTTTTAGTGTTCTGGGCTATAATAATACAAAAAATTCGAAAAGTTTGCCAAATTTTTTTGTAAACTCAAATAATCGCGTTTAAAAATTGTAAAAAAAAATTAGAAAAATCACATTTTACATTTCAAAGTTGAATAGCGGGCGGCTTATAAAAAAAAATAAAGAGAGAATTTTTCGTAAAGCGTTCAATTTTATTCAAGAAAATTATTAAATCTAGCCTCTTTGATGAACCATGAAAAAGTTATAAGTTTCCAAACTCAAAAACACAATCTTTCCCATGTATAACTTTTACAGTATTTTTTTTTTAGTTTTTTGGTAATTTCTAACAATATTTTCGATATAACTACGAACGAAAAACAATATTTATTTTTCTTTAAGTATAGTTTTTAAACAAAATGGGATATATATGTAAGTTTCAGTTATTTAGCATGAGACTTATGTATATGATGTTGATCCAAATAACGACACAAGTTGATGTAATAAGGAACTAAATATTTAATTATAATTTAATAAAATAATTTAGCAATTAAAACAAAGGAATCATATTCATTTCATATTCTTTAACCCAACTTCTTGAATGATTGAAAACGAATGAAATATTATATATCAAAACAAAATATTAATAATTGAAAAGTAAGATCATATATAGAGATATTAATAAAGCAAGTGTTTTCAGCAAAGTACGAGATGTGGCAAATGTAGTCATAATGGTGGCTAAGTTTGTGTAACAGATGGCAAAAAACTTACATATCTGATCATAGTTGTTGTTTAGCTTTACATAGGGTTTATTCTACGTAATTCCAATATATACTAAAGTATAAACTCTAGCTTGAACATTCAGTGACGTTTTTTGAGAAAAAAAAACATATTTTTACTATTCGTGTTTTTTGAGTAGGTACTAAAAACGCAGTTTTGTTAGAATTACTGACAGTATTACTTGCACTAAATTTTATCAAAATTATTAGAGCCGTTTTTGAGAAAACTTTGGAAATTACAAAAAATCCAACTTTTCATTCTCCCTTCTTCTATCTTGCATATTTAAATAAATTCTTTGAATTCTCAAATCTCCAAAACAATTTTGCAAAACAAAAATAAATTTTCACAATTTCATTAATAGTGCAAAAAATCTTAGAGTTAGTGGAGAAAAAAAAACAATATTCAGGAGTATCATATAATACTATATTTGATTACTAGCTGACCCACCAAACGCTGCTTTGCCGTATAAATATTAATTTTAGGAAATACTAATCCGATTAGAAAAATTGCTTTAATAATAGAAAAATTTAGGCTGTATTTTACTGTGCAAGGTAGTTGTTAATGAGTCCACGAAATGGTTAGATCAACTTTTGGCTGATGGCACCGCTGTTATTCAATGAACTTAATTTTTTTCATAAAATCATCAGTTTTATGGAATTTGACTTTAAACCAAGGTGCGTGTACAACTACAACGGGATGCATCGGCTGAATATTTTGCAAAACAACTAATGTTTTTACGTATTTTCCTACTCTGGGAAGTTAGTCGTATGGACTCCATATTTTTTCTTTTTTATTTTTATTTTTCACCGTCCACCCACTGAAAAAAATATATATATTTTCACACATTCATGACTCATTTCAACGAATATGTGTGTATCTATCAAAAGGTTCAAGGCCTCAAGACGATGCGCGCTTAACATTTTTTCAGCTTGTGCTTATTTTTGTACAGAAGACCCAAGGTAGAATAAAAAAAATTATTGAAAAATGAAAACGTTTTGTTATATCTCTTGTTTTTCTGTAGCAAAGTAGGATATTTTTGAAGGTAGGGCATTTTTAATGCAGGGAGCGAATAAAGTTGGAGCATCGTTAAATTAGGGCATTTTAAAAAGTCAAACGTTTTCTTACGAAGGACATTTTTGAAGTTAGGGCATTTTTAAAACTAAGAATTTTTGAAAGTCGGACATTTTCATAGGTAGGATATTTTGAAGGTAGGGAGTTTTCAAAGCTGGAGCATTTTTTAAAGTGGGAAATTTTTAAAAGTCGGACGTTATTATACGTAGGACATTTTTGAGGGTAGGGCATTTTTAGGAGTCAGATGTTATCATACGCAAGGCATTTTTGAAGGTAGTGAATTTTTAGAAGTCGGACGTTATCATGCGTAGGACATTTTTGAAGGTAGGGCATTTTTAAGACAGGAAATATTTAAAGCTGAAACATTTTTTAAAATCAGCATTTTCATAAGAAGGGCATTTTTAAAGGTGGGGCATTTTTGAAGGTTGATTTTTTTAAGGTAGGGCATTTCAGATTTAAGGTAGGGCATTGCCCCTCAATGCCCACCCCTGGCTACGGGCCTGAATACGAGTATTGTATGCCTCTTTCTAATAGATTCGATAAAAAGTTTTGCTAAACATGTCTGTTTTTGGGAAGCTTTTAGGAAACATTTTTAACTTTCATAAGATTGATATTTTATTTACAAATGTTGTGTGTTCGTTGTCCTTGAAGATAAAATGTATCTAATCGAACGTAAAGTGAGTTTAAAGTGAATAGGAAAATCTTAAGTGATTGAGAATGGTAAATAAAATTTGAATGGGCTGAGCAATGTTCTTTGATATTCGATTTCTGTTCTCTGTTTTACGTTTGTGACTTTTTTTTGTCAAAAACATGAGGCTAAATGAAAGTGGAATATTTTCAAAAATACCTGATGATGATGGTGACACACAAACACTTCGTTCTTTCATCTAGGAGTATTCGTAACACTGATACTGAAGGATACGGGCCTTTTGAATAATGAAATTTTTCGGGTGAGAATTCTTCACGAAGAAATCCAATCAAGCATTTGCCAAGAATTCTGCAAACGACTCCTATCAACAAATATCACTGAGAAATTTTTAATTTATTTTCCTAGTTTTATGTATTGTGGCACAGAATCCTCATGCATAATTCCTTCTCCCATTAACATTTATTTATCCATACCATGCATCACCAAACAACTTCAACAACAAAACGCCCACCGCGCCGCCGCTGCGCTGTCGCCACCTCCATCTAATTTTTTTCAAAGAAGCTGTGATACATTCAATTAATCTTCAAGAATGTTTGTTATGACCTGTCGTTGGGCTAACGTTTTGTTATTTGTTGTCTGTCCATGTCATGTTTATAAGATACATCCATTATGTAGGATAACATCAAAATAAATGAAGAATCCTCAGTCGATCGACTTGCATCTCTTTTGATATCATCACGTCTCATGAACACCCCCAATCAGACCATGTGTACTGTTTTCTGCTATCACTTGAGTGTTGAAAAGTTTGTTTATTATTATTTTAAGCGGTCAAGCTGAATTAAAACTATCCAAATATTCTGACCAGCCAGCTGTCACCGGATGTCACCTCATCCTATGCATCGTACTCTCCTTATCTTATATATCGGATATACATAGGATTAAGGACAAAGTGCCTTCTTTTAGAAGGCTTTATCCTAATGTTCCGCTTTTCGATTCTGCCACTTGACTTTTTCTTCGTCAGAGCACATGAAGATAATAACAGCAGAAGAGATGAAAACGACTAGAGCTTCTTTGGCGAAATACGTCAACGGAACGTGCGTATGACCGCACACATACACATAGCTTTGAATATACATATATAGGCGAGTTTCATTTCATTTCTTTTGATACTTGTGGGTTATTTCGTAAATTCTTGAGGAGCCAAACAATATATTCCATAAAAGTCCTTTTTTGCAGCAGCTTCATGAAAAAGTATAAAAGAAAAATATGAAGATGAAAAGTCATTTTTCGATTCGGACTCGAACCCACGTGAAAAGCTGGAGATGATTTTTCATCCTGTCATCATCAGTCGGTTCTGATAAATGGTTTTTTAGTTCAATACCGGGAATGTTTTCTATGTTTCACATTGCTTCGTAAATACATTTTAAAGGATTCGTTGTCGAAAACGAAATCGGATGGCAGGATATAGAAGATGTGGTTAAAACCAAGATGTGTTTTTTGATTGAAAGGCCTTTTGTCTTAAGAAACAAAATGTGAAATTCCAAAAATACTTTTTATGACATACTATTTGCATGCTCGGTATGCTTGGTTCCTTGGAATTGATCTTCCAATTGTTTGTGTGTTTTGTTGAGATCCGAAAAAAAGTTATTTTAATAAAAAAAAAAACGATCAATCCAATTCCAATATAAAATTCTAAACAAAATTTTGAAAAATGTATTTGGGTACTTTCTCATTTTCATATTTAAAAAAATTATCGTTGTATCGCGAACAAAGACTGACCCGGCGCGGCGTGCTATTGAATTCTGAATGATATCAATTCATCTACACAAATTTCCAAACAGCGCTCAGATTGAATATATTAATAATAAATAAAGCTTTCCATAGGAATTTGAAAGAGACTCAATAATAATTTCTGTTTCTTCTGAAATCAGAAAAATAACTTTTGTTATTGTTATCCTATATTTCCTTGATGAATTATTCAAAAAGGTCCAGCTTAGAAGAAAATCAAATTTCACCATCTGTCCTTTTCGATTCTGCAATACTTTATTCCAAAGTTCAAAGGGTATCAATTTAATCTATCTTTATGTATATAATATTCATTTTGGGTAAATATATAAGTATGTATTTACGTAAAAGCTAGGCCGAGACTGGCTTCGATGAAATTCTTCATAAACAATTGTTTTTTTATTCGGTTTTTTTTTTCTTTTAATATAAGTTGTGTAGGCTTTTGCATGAAGATATCTTTTTAAGGTCTCGCCATGAATAAAATATCGTTGGAAAATTCGAATCACTGTTTTTTTTTTTTTTTTTAATTGAACGAAGAATTTCAATATATAGTGATGCAGCTACAAACACACACGAATGCCAAAAAAGCTAATTAAGTGAACAGATAGGTTTCTTTTTACATTAACCTTATAATAATGTAGGAAGAAAGAGTCTTGCTTTTTTTTCAAATTCTGGTTGAATGGCTGTCCATATTTGTCGTTCACGGAAATGTCAATAATTTTTTTCAATTCTCAGTTTATAATTCACATGATTAAAACTCTACATTTGCATAAACTTTCCCGTTAAAATTAAAATAAAATTTATTTTTTAGTTAATCAATCATCAATGTGTAAGAAAAATCGATAAAGTTGTAAACTTTCTTACAGAACAAATCCCTCTCATTACATTTGTAGTACATTCGAGCATTAAAAATTATGTGCCTAGGCCAACAGGTATAGCAGATACGTAAGGTAGAAAAAAATATGTTGAGACTACATTTTGAATAAACTTTAAATTAAATTTTTGAAAAATGAGTTATTTTTATTAACAAAGAAGAACTACAAGAATTTCCACATAGAGTAGGGAACCTATAACTTATCATTTATTACAAAACTAGAACTAGCACCGGTGAGCTCTTTGTGGGGAAATGTAATGAAAACACAAAAATCCAAACTTCTGTTTTGCGGCTTTTCTTGCCAAACAAAAAGAAAAAAAAGATGAACATTTTTCTAAAAAAAAAAAATATAAATTGCTCCCGTGCAATTTCTCTGGCGCATTTGCAATCAGAGGAAAAACTTTTTTAATATTTTTCTCAGATAAAATATTTGTTTTTTTTTTTTTAAATTGCAACATTATTGTGGCTTGAGACTAATAGCGTTTTTGTTTTGGTCGTCCGAAACTGTTCCGAACGATTCTGAATTCGTTCACAAGATGACAGATCTTGTTCTGAATAGAACAGAAAAACGATTCCGAATTCGAAGTCGGAATCAAAAACAGAATCACGCATACATGCACACACTTGCACACATGTACGTACGTACTCGCCAACATATTTACAAATAAAGAAAATAAAAACAATGTCATGTCATCTGCAATTCTGCATAATGAGGTTTCATAAATTCATAGACATTCAACCATTAGAAGCAAAAAAAATATGTTTGCATGGTCGTTTGGTAACCGGAATCGGATAGTTCTGTGTAACAATTCCGGATTACCAAAAAAAAAACTATAAAACCTTGATCATGTAGTTTCTTACTCGAGGTGAAATCTTCCTTTAGATACTCAGATATCCACTTTTTAACAGATACATTTAATTCCTCGGGACAAAATAATTAATTATTTGACACCATCTCATTGCCAGGGGGCTACCTACATAAATAAGGTAAGAGACCTTAAAGCTCTTCACTATTGATAACAATGACCATAGACAGCAATCAAAAGAAACAAACGGGCAAGTGTATTAAGTAAAATTTTGAATATTGCAAACAGGTGTATATATTTTTCTCATTTACATGGGGCTGAGGATCTTTTATTTGCCTGTGTTTAAAAGGTCCTTAGTCCTTCGTCGTCGTTATGATAATCCAAATCATCATAAGAGGGTAAGAGTTACTGTGTCCTACTGTGTGTTGCCTTTGATTAAGGTTCGTTCACCTTTTATGGAAGTCGAACCAGGACGAACATCAGCACAACATAAAAGAATCCTATAGTTGGAACTGTAACTAAACGAACTCCATTTTTATTTAGAGAAAAAAAATGTTCGTGCTAAAAAAAAATAAACGAAATTCCAACGACGCAACATAACATTCCTCTTCCTGAGATTGAAAGAACGACACAGAGAAGCAGAAAAATGCACACACATTATCTGTATCTACCTTCACAAATGGTTGCAAATTAAAAAGTTCACTCATGCGAACTTTGACACAGAGGTTTTAACGTAAAAGAAGTTTATGTTTGCATTGAAAAATAGAATGTAGTAAGATTTTGTTGGCCTTAACTAACCCCATTTGGATATAATGACGATATTGTTTTTTTTTTGTTTTTTTTTTTATGTTTATGAAAAGGACGAAACTAAGTTTTTTCGAAGCAACAACGATGAAGGACAGTGGAGACAATTTCCCTTGGTGGAAGAATGACACAACTTAGTTTTGAGGTAGAATGCTATTTGAGTTTCATGAAACAACAAAGTGACAAAAGTATTATTCAACTCTTATAATACTTTTATGTTTTTTGTAAAAATAATTTCGAACAATAATCGACTAAAAACTGTGATTTTTCAAGAAATTTCAATTCAATATCAACAGCATAATCTTCAAACTTTATGCTAAACAAAGACTGTACAAAGCGCTCATAACTCTTCTTGCAAACAGTAGCTATTTGCTTACATTTACGTTACCTTACGATTTAAGTCTTGATTTTTTATAAGTGGAAGCCAGACGAGCTTAACCCGAAGACATTATTTGAAGTAAGCGCCACGAGATGCACAAATAAACCATAATAAACTGGGAAACTAAAGAAAGTTTTGCTCAAATATTTCATGGTGGTGCCATTTCAGCGGAGAGAGCTTAGCTCACGAGACAGCTGCATATTTTTTATTTACATTGTAACAAAACTAGAACAACAGCTTCACAGAAAAAAAGTGTAATCGAAATATCTCACGTGTTTTAAGTTAGCAAACCAATATTAGCATTAAACGATTGGGACCTTATCGATAATTACGTGCTCTTTATGGGCTTATTATAAGTGAAGCTCTCAATTTTATATTTATATACTCATGCACTCGGGCATGGAACTTCAGTCGGATATTTTTCGTCGAACAGCCGAATGCTGTTTAGCTTGGATTCATATCCAGTCCTCTTGCAATACGTACTCATATGAAATTCTAGTATGAAACGATTCCAAAATGACAACCAAGGAGTCAGACGGATGGTTCTTTGAGTTATAAACTCGGCTTACTCATCGTTGTCAGTAACAAAAACTCTACACTTGAGGTTATTAAAAATAACGAGATAATCTATACTAATATATAAAGTGAGACTTTTGTTTGTTTGTCGGTTGTATGTTTGTAGTCGATAAACTAACAAACAAACAAAAATCTCACTTTATAAATGATGGACATTTGATATTCCATGCACTGATTGTGCAGTAGGAGGTTCTGAAAATAAAAGAAATAATTATTAAGAGCAAAAAACATTGATTTCAATTTACTTACTCGGAAATTTTGTTTTTAAATTTAGGCAACTGACAGCCGACATCAGTTTTTTGAAATGTCTCTCCATTCTCATTTCATTTCATTTCATTTCCTTTTCATTTTTTTGTTTTATATTTAAGGCTGAACTCCTACTTAAGCTTTTACACCAAGACAATGTTTACACGCGAATTCTTGGGTAAGATTTTCTGTACAAAAGAAAATTTTAGCACCGATATTAAAAAAAAGCAAAGATTTTAGTTTCCAATCTCTGTGCATGTACTTTTCGCATTTTGAATATTAGGTACATACATTTCGGTCTCGGTCAAAATTAGGCCTGTGTCGTTCGGGATTGATTCGTTCATTTTCGGTCTCGGTCAAAACCAAAAGTAGAGTTAAGGACTGTTAACGGACAACTGGAAAATTTCAAAATAGGTTTTCGTATGGAAAATAGAAAGTTCTTGATGAAAAACTCATTGGTTTTTTACGGGAATATTGCACGTAATCGCAGGTGCATTGGTTTTCAAATGGAAAACTGGAAAATTTCAAAATCGGTTTTCGAATTGAAAATAGAAAGTTCTTTATGAAAAACTCGGAAACCTCATTGGTTTTAAACGGGAAAATTGCATGTAATTGCAGGTGCATTGGTTTTCAAATGGAAAATTGGAAAATTTCAAAATCGGTTTTCGAATTGAAAATAGAAAGATTTTTATGAAAAACTCGGAAATCTCATTGGTTTTTAACGGGAAAATTGCATGTAATTGCAGGTGCATTGGTTTTCAAATGGAAAACTGGAAAATTTCAAAATCGGTTTTCGAATTGAAAATAGAAAGATTTTTATGAAAAACTCGGAAACATCATTGGTTTTAAACGGGAAAATTGCATGTAATTGCAGGTGCATTGGTTTTCAAATGGAAAATTGGAAAATTTCAAAATCGGATTTTTATGAAAAACTCGGAAACCTCATTGGTTTTTAACGGGAAAATTGCATGTAATTGCAGGTGCATTGGTTTTCAAATGGAAAACTGGAAAATTTCAAAATTCGGTTTTCGAATTGTAAATAGAAAGATCTTTATGAAAAACTCGGAAATCTCATTGGTTTTTAACGGGAAAATTGCATGTAATTGCAGGTGCATTGGTTTTCAAATGGAAAACTGGAAAATTTCAAAATCGGTTTTCGAATTGAAAATAGAAAGATTTTTATGAAAAACTCGGAAACCTCATTGGTATTTAACGGGAAAATTGCATGTATTGCAGGTGCATTGGTTTTCAAATGGAAAACCGGAAAGTTTCTAAATCGGTTTTCGAATTGAAAATAGAAAGATCTTTATGAAAAACTCGGAAACCTCATTGGTTTTTAACGGGAAAATTGCATGTAATTGCAGGTGCATTGGTTTTCAAATGGAAAACTGGAAAATTTCAAAATCGGTTTTCGAATTGAAAATAGAAAGATTTTTATGAAAAACTCGGAAATCTCATTGGTTTTTAACGGGAAAATTGCATGTAATTGCAGGTGCATTGGTTTTCAAATGGAAAACTGGAAAATTTCAAAATCGGTTTTCGAATTGAAAATAGAAAGTTCTTTATGAAAAACTCGGAAACATCATTGGTTTTAAACGGGAAAATTGCATGTAATTGCAGGTGCATTGGTTTTCAAATGGAAAATTGGAAAATTTCAAAATCGGATTTTTATGAAAAACTCGGAAACCTCATTGGTTTTTAACGGGAAAATTGCATGTAATTGCAGGTGCATTGGTTTTCAAATGGAAAACTGGAAAATTTCAAAATCGGTTTTCGAATTGAAAATAGAAAGATCTTTATGAAAAACTCGGAAACCTCATTGGTTTTTAACGGGAAAATTGCATGTAATTGCAGGTGCATTGGTTTTCAAATGGAAAACTGGAAAATTTCAAAATCGGTTTTCGAATTGAAAATAGAAAGATTTTTATGAAAAACTCGGAAACCTCATTGGTATTTAACGGGAAAATTGCATGTTATTGCAGGTGCATTGGTTTTCAAATGGAAAACCGGAAAGTTTCTAAATCGGTTTTCGAATTGAAAATAGAAAGATCTTTATGAAAAACTCGGAAACCTCATTGGTTTTTAACGGGAAAATTGCATGTAATTGCAGGTGCATTGGTTTTCAAATGGAAAACTGGAAAATTTCAAAATCGGTTTTCGAATTGAAAATAGAAAGATTTTTATGAAAAACTCGGAAACCTCATTGGTATTTAACGGGAAAATTGCATGTTATTGCAGGTGCATTGGTTTTCAAATGGAAAACCGGAAAGTTTCTAAATCGGTTTTCGAATTGAAAATAGAAAGATCTTTATGAAAAACTCGGAAACCTCATTGGTTTTTAACGGGAAAATTGCATGTAATTGCAGGTGCATTGGTTTTCAAATGGAAAACTGGAAAATTTCAAAATCGGTTTTCGAATTGAAAATAGAAAGATTTTTATGAAAAACTCGGAAACCTCATTGGTATTTAACGGGAAAATTGCATGTTATTGCAGGTGCATTGGTTTTCAAATGGAAAACCGGAAAGTTTCTAAATCGGTTTTCGAATTGAAAATAGAAAGATCTTTATGAAAAACTCGGAAACCTCATTGGTTTTTAACGGGAAAATTGCATGTAATTGCAGGTGCATTGGTTTTCAAATGGAAAACTGGAAAATTTCAAAATCGGTTTTCGAATTGAAAATAGAAAGATTTTTATGAAAAACTCGGAAATCTCATTGGTTTTTAACGGGAAAATTGCATGTAATTGCAGGTGCATTGGTTTTCAAATGGAAAACTGGAAAATTTCAAAATCGGTTTTCGAATTGAAAATAGAAAGTTCTTTATGAAAAACTCGGAAACATCATTGGTTTTAAACGGGAAAATTGCATGTAATTGCAGGTGCATTGGTTTTCAAATGGAAAATTGGAAAATTTCAAAATCGGATTTTTATGAAAAACTCGGAAACCTCATTGGTTTTTAACGGGAAAATTGCATGTAATTGCAGGTGCATTGGTTTTCAAATGGAAAACTGGAAAATTTCAAAATCGGTTTTCGAATTGAAAATAGAAAGATTTTTATGAAAAACTCGGAAACCTCATTGGTATTTAACGGGAAAATTGCATGTTATTGCAGGTGCATTGGTTTTCAAATGGAAAACCTAAATCGGTTTTCGAATTGAAAATAGAAAGATCTTTATGAAAAACTCGGAAACCTCATTGGTTTTTAACGGGAAAATTGCATGTAATTGCAGGTGCATTGGTTTTCAAATGGAAAACTGGAAAATTTCAAAATCGGTTTTCGAATTGAAAATAGAAAGATTTTTATGAAAAACTCGGAAACCTCATTGGTATTTAACGGGAAAATTGCATGTAATTGCAGGTGCATTGGTTTTCAAATGGAAAACCGGAAAGTTTCTAAATCGGTTTTCGAATTGAAAATAGAAAGATCTTTATGAAAAACTCGGAAACCTCATTGGTTTTTAACGGGAAAATTGCATGTAATTGCAGGTGCATTGGTTTTCAAATGGAAAACTGGAAAATTTCAAAATCGGTTTTCGAATTGAAAATAGAAAGATTTTTATGAAAAACTCGGAAACCTCATTGGTATTTAACGGGAAAATTGCATGTTATTGCAGGTGCATTGGTTTTCAAATGGGAAACCGGAAAATTTCTAAATCGGTTTTCGAATTGAAAATAGAAAGATCTTTATGAAAAACTCGGAAACCTCATTGGTTTTTAACGGGAAAATTGCATGTAATTGCAGGTGCATTGGTTTTCAAATGGAAAACTGGAAAATTTCAAAATCGGTTTTCGAATTGAAAATAGAAAGATCTTTATGAAAAAAAACTCGGAAACCTCATTGGTTTTTAACGGGAAAAGTGCATGTAATTGCAGGTGCATTGGTTTTCAAATGGAAAACTGGAAAATTTCAAAATCGGTTTCCGAATTGAAAATAGAAAGTTCTTGATGAAAATCTCGGAAACCTTATTGCTTTTCATAGAAAAAATTATTAATTTTGTACTGCGAATTCGCAAAATTCAGCGAGAGCACGGATATAATTGTCATAATTCTAAGGTTGCTCTGAAAGGTGCGAGACGAGGATCGCAGGGTCGGCTAGTAATTGATATAAGAAACGCAAGGTTCTCAAGCAAAAAAGTAAAAAGAAGAGTTTAAAATAAAATTAAAAAAAAAACAATAAAATCAAGTATCCGCCCGAGTGTACATTTTCACCGCATCCGTAGTAATAAACGCAATCTCTATATTATATATAATATAAATATATATCGCGAACTTCACACATAATTAGCACATAAAGAGCACATAATCATTGTAAGGGTCCCAATCGTTTGTGCTCTATCTCTATCTCTAAAATGGTGCCAAATGTTTGAGGTGAATCTAAGTAAACTGCAGAGGAAGTAGGTTGAGGTCAATGTATCAGCGAGAATTATAACGAGCTTTCAAATTCATCTAGCTATTCCTGATTCCATCCTTTTTTTTGTGGTGCAAAAATTAAATCAGCTAAGCTCATTTTTATATGAAATGATATCATTGGGATGGTTTTTTTTAAATTTTGTTTTCAGGCTATGTATGTGACCCAGATTTCTTATTCGTTCGTTAAATTTTCTACCTCGATGGAAATGTCACATACACAAAGCATTCAACTTCAGGAAGACGCCAAGACTATAATATTATCTATGCCACATTTCTTTGCATTCAAATGAATGACGATTGAGTGCAAAACATGCAGTCACAAATCTCTGAAAACAATATATCATGCTCATGACAACAGTGTTTTGGTGCCAACAGGATTTGCGTCCTATTAATTTTACAATTCTTAAAATATATGAGACAAAAGAAAACATTTCGTTGTAAGAAAGAGAGAAGACCAAGAAAACCGTATGAAATATTATTCTAGCTTCTTAATTGGAATAGTGTTTTCTTGTTTTGATCAAATGAGTTTTGAATCTGGTGTTACAGTTTATAGACCGCAACCATCAAAACGTGAGCAATGAGGTAACCTGTAGGAACTAGGTGCAGTTGTACGATGAATGAAAGGAATTTGCTGAAGATAATATTATGCACTCAACATAGAGTATTTTCATTATTTTAAGGATAGATAACCAACAAACTAAATAGCAACACTTATAAATTCCAACAAACAAATTTACATCTGTGTATATCCTTACTCAATATTTAAACACACATTTTGGTTTTCCACTACCACAAAATAACTAAACATCAACAAACGATTTTTTTTTAAACTACTGATACTTAAATTCCAACAAACAACAAAAAAAATGTCGGTTTTACGTTTCAATTTCAAATAACTACGATCGATCGTGAAATAATTTTCTCTCAGTACTTCTGCCCGCAAAAAGCACTTCTTATTTTCACTACAATTTACTTCTTTCGCCACTCAAGTTGTGAAAATTAAGGAGACTGAAATCTGGTATTTTTTTTTCGATTTTCTAATACCCCTGGATTAGGCACCCTTTTTAAAAAACCAAAATTTTATGAGTCACGAAATGATGAGAATCATGGAGAACGAAGCCAAAATGTTCTATATATGCAATAACTTTTTTGTGAAATAAACTAAATCAGACCGTTCCAGTTTTTTCCTCCCTGGACACACCGAATATTTTTTTACTTGCGACACATAGAATATATGGCAAGTATTGAATTCGTAAAAAAAAAATTTGAGATGAGGATGAGATATGACATTACGATGATAGAGAAGTCGAAAAAAGTGGGTCCGGCGATTCCTGTCGGGAAGTTTACAGGCACCTACAGCCTTAACTACTGCGATTGACTTCAAATTTGAAAATTAGAGGTTTGAGCAAAAACTCATATCCCAGTTTGTTTATTTTTGTTTTAATATCAAAATTTAGGGTAGCCACCATACGATTTTTTTTGGCCAAAAACCAAAAGTTTCAATTTCCTCCAAAACGGCTCCTACGATTTTTTTTAAACTTCCTCGAGTTTAATTTTTTTAAACGTTCATGTATTTTATGTACAAAAAAAATTTTGTATTGCTCCAAAACGGTACCTCCCATAGAACCGTTTTTTTGTTATTAGATTTTCTCGAAAAATGAAAGTCTGATCAGCATAAGTTTTGTTTTTGAAAGTAGATACGTATATATTCAAAAAATATTTTGTATTCAAAAAAATTTCAAATTTTTTTTGGATTCTTAAAAAATATTTTTAATTTTTTTTTCAAAATTCTGTATCTCAAAAACGGATCAATTTTAAATTAAATTAAAATTGAAGTATAATATGTATATTTATATGGTCTTGAAGACTGCATACCCAAATTAATTTAAAGACATTTCTGAAAAATTATATATATTCAAAATTAATTAAAAAAAAAAAACGGCTCCGACGATTTTCAAAAAAAAAAAAAATTCAATAAATCAAGAATAAGGTTGGCATTTAAATTTTTGGAATTAAATGTATTTACGAGGTAGATTTTCAAATTTTAATTTTTTTAATAAATTCTAATTATTTTTATATATTGAGTTTTTTTTTTGTGAGATAAGTGTAAGCTGTAAGTCAGAATTGCCGAAAGTATATCTCTTATTTAATCATAAATATTTAGTTTTAGCATGTAGGAGCAAGTTCGTACGACCCAGTCGTGCACATTTTTTTTATCCCGAATCGCGAAAAAAATTTTTGGGCAGCTACTAAAGTAAACGCTTGGTCATTTTCTTATATACTGATTTAAGTTTAGATATCAATATGTTGTAATACATACATGATTGATGTAAGAACTATGGAAAAGGAAGGAGTGTTCAAAAATTATCATTGGACAGTTTTTTCAAATTGATTGATGTTCAATAGTGTTCTGGTTTGAATTATTGTTTTTATCGGGTCAACAGTTTTGGAGAAATTGATAAAAGGAAATTATATCTCAACCAAAAATTAACAAACTAAAGTCGTCAGAGTCAGATAAATAGAAGAATCTTTGTTGTTTGCGTTGCGCAACAATTAAAATTCTTGCTCAATAGAAAAGTTCTATCATTAACCTTTAAGTACACACCAACCGACCAGCCGATTGAATAACCCACTGCGCTAATTACGGAGTTTATTATATTCACCTTATATAATTCTTTATTAAATATGATATTTGCTATCTCACACAACCCGAGATTTTTTCATTTTTACTCAAGACAGTGATTCTGCTCTAGCAGACAGTTATTAATCTATAGCAGTTCATATATAGAAATACGCATTCAACTCTGTCATGAAAACAAATGTACCGCAAGACAAAACAATAGTCTAGGAATTTTACTCGACCTTACAAAAAATAAGAAAAGCGTCTGTCTGGTGAGCTGTTTCGGTTTTTATTTCCAAGGATTCTAACGGCCATATAAATTGGTTACGTGGGGACCTGTTTGTGTTTTTTTTTTTTTTTTTAACTGAAATGCTTAAAAAGCCTTTCTGGATTTCTGTATGCAGTAAAAATGTACACCACAAATCCAAAAATGGTTAAACAATTTGTGTTCTGGGCAAAGTGGACTCCTTCAAAACAACAGCCTCGAGGACAAAAAAAAAAGGAATTTTAACATACCCTACACATACACATGGGTAAAAAGTTTTTGATTAAAAAAGTGTCTGCATTTCTATGCAGTCAGAAAGCAGTAATGCAGATAAGGTCCGTGTTAATGTTTAAGTTGTTTTAACTATCCCGACATGGTTTTGTTACTAGTATTGCTTAATTGTTCCAAGAAGGTAGTTTTATATCACTTTCAGCTTTGTTGGCCAATTAACAATGCGTTAAGAGATAAATCAAGGGTTCGTTTTGCATTAGCTATTATGGTTCACAATTTTTGCGAATCCTGTTTTTTTTTTGGAAAATGGGTATGATTAGATTTAATAATAAACGATATGGCTTCCTATTACCTAAACTGTTTCAAAATTGTAAGGTCGTTCAATAACATTTTGTTCGTTTCCTGTTTTGTTTCGTTGGATAAACTTTTTCCCTTATTCTTCTCTAGATTTTCTAGATCAACATTTGATATTAAATATATAAAAAGCTGTTTAAAATTGTCCCTATATTAAAGGTTTTATGATCCCCACACCCATACGAGCACAGCAAAGATTTATTTCTAAACAGTTCCCCGAAAAAGGAGAGAAAATTCCGTTTAATCGTTTCTGGGTTGAAGCATCGTAAAGCAAAATATAACAGGAACCCGGAATCTCAAAGTCACAAACGAACTCTTTTACTTCATAGTCTACTTCCTTATTTAAGTCGTTAAATGCGGGTATAATATCTACCTTCTTATTTCAATACCTTTATCTATATACAGATATAAATAAGGAGGTACGATTGAAAATGAGTGTGTGAAACAGTTCTGTATCTAGTGTTATTATTGGCCTTTTGCTTCCTTTCGCTCTTAAAGTGGAAATCACTCCTGGTGGAACAAAAGCACTTTTGCTTCCCTTCTATGGCTGGTTCGAAGATCTTTTGTGATGTGTATGGGTTTTGAATAAATTTGAACTTTTTTTCATCTTTTAAATTCTTCCTTCAATCTCGTCTATACACATATCTGCACCAAGAACAAAGATAGTCCACTAGCTGACGGTAATGGTGATCTGTTAGACTTTGTACAGACGATTAATGATGCGTTCGTCTAGGGAATAACGTTTTTTTTTTTGCTATTTTGATATTTCAAAGCAATGTCAATAGTGAAGCTATTTTATTTTTTGACTTTTGAAGCTGTTAAGTAAAGGTTCGTTTCTTGGAATCTAAAAATACCAGAGAACCAATCAAATTTTAAATATGCAATGGTTCTTCATCAATTTCAGTCCCTTTAGTTTTCCGGCTTACGAGTGGAAATAATATCACCTCCATCAATCATGAAGATTGATTTAAACTGTAATTCAACTGATTGCAAGGATATTTAAACTTCTTCCGTGAACTTTTTGGATGCTAAGAAGAAAATAAATGAAGTCATTAAAAGTAAAAGCCAGAATCTGGTATTGAATGGACCAGAATTCGTCTTAAAAAGGAGTTTTTGTTATTCAAGGAAAAAAGGCACAATAAACTTTCAACTATGTGGTGATGCAAGGCTATACAAAAGGTAGTCCAATCTCAACAAAAATTATGAATAATTTCAACAGTTGCTTCTTAATCCCCAGGGTCATCTCTCGTGTTTCTATTTTCTTGTTTAAGAGCTAGCTGCCTTCAAGCAAAAGAGAATTATAGAAGCGAACATGCGCTCCTGGCGGGGATGTAATCAAATGAGCACGACGAATATGAACAATGGAAGCTCCATGAGAGAAAAATTTTTTACCATCGGAAGAGTCTGTACACCAACCAACACCGAGTTTTAAGGGAAAGAGCACATCATCAGGTAAGCGTAAGCCATGTTTATATATTTTTTCGGATACACACATAAGAGACATAACCAGAGACGTATCCTTAACTAAGGCTACATCTAGGTAACATTGTAAATTTGCAATTCTCTCTTAACTGAGCATGATTATCCCTCATTTTCGCAATACGATAACCTGATATCCTAACATCAAAACATATGGACTGGTGGGAGTAACGGGCCTTTTTTAAAGCCTTATCTATGGAAAAAATTTCAGGACCTGGACCTGGAGCGTTTAAAATCAGAGTTGTTGTTAACTTTATTTATGTAGGTATATTTAACATACATTTACACGTATAGGTATATTGCTGTACGTAGCGTAGGAGGCATAGCCTAATACAGAATTATATGAAGCACGGATTCGCATCAGAATATAAATATATTTGGCACGACAATCACGGTAGCAAAACGAAGGACGAGGAAAGAAGAATGAAGAAAAAGGACAAACAGAGAACGTCGAGCGATGACTACGACCGACACGGGAAATGGGTTTTGCTTTACGCTCTTTTGGTATTGGAAGGTGTCTAATGGGCATCCGTTTTGTCCAGCTTGCGGAAATCCGCTGAGGTCACAAAAAGGAGAAAAATGCTTTGTACACTTGCCTCGTCTATGGCCTAGCATCGAGGATTACTCTTTGTTTGTTCTCTTGAAAATGAAATAAGAAAAAGGAATTTTCATCTCTAAAAGAACGTTTCTAATTCGGTCGCTACCAGCTGTTTGGAATACTCGTAATATAAAATTGAATTCATGAAAAGGGTTATGTCTCATGTATCGATTTTCGTCTTTTTACTCAAAATCATTTCTGGTTTATTTTTAAAATTAAATCGATCACAAATTTTTGGGTTGAACCTTTGATTGGCAATCAACAACTCTCATCAGAGTTTTGAATCGAACCTTTCTTGAACACTTGAACTGCTAAGAGGGCAACTAATCATTTAAATTAGAAAATATCTTTGTAAAGGTTTTACCAATATCTTAAATGGAAGGAGTTTTCTTGTCCTTTATTAAACACAAGGCACAACCAGTGTTAATCCAGAGTTGATGAACGAAATCATTCTTTTAAAATCCTCTAAAAAGACATCACGAACTTGTCTTCTCTCCTGAAGTCCAATTATTTGCCATTGGCTTACACGTACCGAAATGCAGCAGTCGAGACAGAGTCTCTCTCCAAGCAGAAGGAAAGATATGAGTAAAACTAGTGGTACTAATAAATTGTGCAGTGAAATTATTCTTGCACGTAAGGCTAAAACAACCTTTGACATGGCTGCGAGATCGATCATGGGTTCGCTTAAAACACAATTTTCCTCTGTTTAGTCGCTATGAAGTGATGGGATAAAATTGTGTTTGTTTTGTTTTTGTGTGTTTGACTTTGGCTCCTATTTCGTTTTGTAAATTTTTCAGAGGTTGAATTAAGTTTCAAGACTGGTCGACTGCAAACAGGGTTCACGAAAAATTTTCCAATTTATTTTAAATTAAAATTTCGGCACAAAGTTGTTCTTTTCAACAATTTATTAAGGATTGTCAACAGTCAACACTCTTTTATGTCAGTAGCCATTGTTATTACTTGTTACATATTTATAGGAACAAATGGATCCTTAGAACTGATAAGTAAATAAGGAAATGTTAGTCTAAATTCTGGTTGCAAGAATATTTTCATGTAAAGACATCTTTCGGAGAAGGTGAAGACTCGGCCACATATTTTTTTATATTTTCCTTGAGTATAAGCAAAATCCAAAAATATCTCTATCAATTATAGGGTGAGCAAAAGGGAATGTCTATTCACAGATTACCTTAACAGACTTACGGATTCCTTTGATTTAAAGTTCAACTTGGTCTAGAAAAAGGTATAAGAATAAAATGTTGAAACTGAAGAAACCTCGTTTAGAAAATGTCCAACATTTTGCATTTTCGTAATACGAGTTCTTTTCCATTCTAGTGGTTTAACTCTGGTGTCTCGGAAATGTCCATAAAAAGTTTAAATAGCATTGTTGTTGTTGCTGTAATAACCAAATCCGGAAAGAAGCCAGACAAACTTTGACTTACTAGGAAGATATTGGTGGTTACTGTGGGAAAGATGTACAAAAAACGCATAAATATTAAATTCAATGTACATTCCGTGTCCAGTTTCTTTTCAACTTCAGTCAATTATTGAATAATAATTTTTGCCTTTCTATTTTTATTTAATTAATCGCTGTACCATACAACCAATAGTCTTTTTTATTTTAAATGTGTATATTCTACCAAAAAGTCCTGTTTCAATGTTTAATGAACTTTTGTCAGCAGTTGACTTTGTCATAGAAATTGCTGGTTTTGAAAATAATATTCTCCTGTTAGGTGATTTTAATCTCCCAAACGTAGACTAAGTCCCTTCAGACGACGAGTCTTATCTTGAAGCCTCCGCAAGTTTATTGCAACAGGAACTTCAATTTTTGGACAATATTACTTCAGCTGACTTGCAACAAGTAAGCTGTACAAAGAACTTTTTGAATCGGTTACTTGATTAAGTTTTCTCATCAAATGCTATTAGCACAGTAGTTGTAGAATCTTGTTCTGCTATATCTAATATTGACAAATATCACCCACCTCTTGATATTTTCTTTGACTTGAGCGGTCATTTACTAGAAAATAGTAATTCTCACGACTGTTAGTATAATTATGACTTCCGCAGGGCTAATTTTCAACAGCTTTCGGATAGTTTAAGTAGTTTCGGTATTGAGAATATACCGCTCTTGAATGATATCGACGCAGCTATCTCAAACTTTTACACTGTTATGATAAGATCCATTGACGAAATAGTATCCAAAAAAAGAGGTTTTAACTCCAGTCATCCTTGGTATACGAAAGAACTGAGAAGCCTTCGTAATAGAAGTAATAAGGCTTGGAAAAATTATATTAGTTCTATGACATTGGAGAACCAAGTAGTTTATATCTCCCTTTTCGAAGAGTTCAAAAGACTCTCTTTTGATCTTTACAATGAAAATCTCATAAAAATGGGAAATTCACTTAAACTTTTTGGAATTTCGTCAATTCTAAAAAGAAATTTGATGTTTATCCGTTAAACTTCAAATACAACAATATTGTTTTGAACTGTAAAGCTTGAACTACATCGGAACATAAAGTGCCAAAAAGTACAAAACAGTGGAAATTATGTTCTGTACTGCTTCTACAAATGCATATCTGAATATCTCCCTCTCATTTTATAAAAATGAGCGTGAACAAAAGCTTAACCATGGTCGAGCTTTCACTGTGCACAAAGTTCTCAATACGAATACGAATACTTTTATATACTTTTTACACTTTGTGTTTCGATGTAGTTCAGGCTTTATTCTGAAATCTGTGATGCTTTTGCAAGTAATTTTAGTCAGTCTTTCATCGATACTCCCATATGCGTGGATACTGATTTCTTTGATTATCTGTCGAAACTGTCCCCAAGTAACTTTTAACAATGTTCTAATAGACTTCGAAAAACTTGTTAATTGTATGTGCCTTCTTAAGGAAGGCTATTCTTTTGGTCCAGATGGTATTCCACCCATTGTTTTAAAAAAATTTAGGATGGTTTTGGCCTTGCCTCTACGTAATATTTTTGAATTGTCGTTAAAACTAGGAAAATTCCCTAGCATGTGGAAAACTGCTAGCATAACACCTGTTTTCAAGAAAGGAGACATCTGATATTACAAATTATAGGCCTATATCTAAACTGCCTTGCATTCCAAAGCTTTTTGAGCAAGTTGTTTGTGATAATTTAGTCTTCTTCACCGAAAATATCATATGCTTTGAACAACATGGCTTTATGCAGAAACGTTCAACGTTGACAAACCTTCTTGAATGTTTGCATAAATGTTGAAATTCTGTAGAAAGTGGAAAGGAAGTTGATTGCGTTTACACTGATTTTTCCAAAGCGTTTGATCAACTTTCTCATACTATTATCAAGTTTAAACTGAATTCATGTGGCTTTCCTCCAGGATTCGTCAAATGGATTTCTTCTTATCTTGATAATAGATCTTAACAAGTAAAGTTCAGAAACTCTTACTCAAAGCCTTCCATCGCCAAGTCCGGTGTACCACAAGGTAGTCATCTAGGGCCCCTTTTATTTATTTTAGCTATTAACGATGCTCCGTTAAGTGTTCGAAATAGTAAAATTCTTATCTTTGCTGATGATATGAAGATCTTCAAAAATATTTCATGCAATGAAGATCTCGTTCAACTGCAAGATGATATTTATAAGTTTGTTGTATGGTTTGAAAAGAATAATATAAATCTTAATCTAGGAAAATGTCAGACAATGACAATTTCAAAAAAGCGAAATCCTTCATCATATGATTATAATATCTCCCAACACATCTTATCCCGTGTATTTAAGGCAAAGGACTTAGGAGTTCTTTTCACTTCCAATTTAGATTTTTCAGAACACATTAACAACATCGTCAACAAAGCTAACTCAATGTTAGGATTTATTAAGCGTTGGTCCAAGGAATATCTTGACCCTAACGTTACCTTTAGCTTGTATAACAGTTTAGTTCGACCCCATCTCGAATATACATCACAAGTTTGGTCTTCTCATTTTGAGATACATATTGAGAGACTAGAATCAGTTCAACCCAATTTTACACGTTTCGCCTTTAAAGGGCTTCAATGGATTAACGCCAAAAATATCCCTTCCTATGAGAACAAATACTGATATTGTTTTCCTAAATCAAATTATTACTGGTGTCACTGATGCTCCAGATATTCTTAATTCTATTTATTTATTAATAAAAAATAAATAGAATTATTTACGGTCTATAAGTATTACAATTTTCATAGACTAAAAAAAACTTCGGAATTTATGAGCCACTGACAAAAATGAGTAAGCTTTTGAATGCGAATGAAAACTTATTTGATTTTCATATCAATAAATACATTTAAAACAAATTCTTAAGACCAGTGTACCACGTTCTTAAATGTTTTCTCTATTTTTTGTATTTTGTTTTTGATTTTGTAAATTTATTTGTGCGGTCTATTCATGACTTTTTTTTTTATTTTATTTCTTTTTTACGAACTTGACAAGTGTCTTCTACACGCGTATTTACTATTTTCTTCGTTTTTTTCATGTTTTTAAAATTATTGACTTTAAAATTTTAAATTTTTGATTTTAAAATTTTGCAATTTTTTTTTCTTTTTTTACTTTTTGTAATATTGTAATTTGAAATTTTAAATTATTTTCTTTTTCCTTTTGTACCTGCTTGCATTAAGCAGTCCCAAACTCATATCTTCCTAACATTCGTACCGCCATCACTTTTTTAATTTTATTTATTCCAAATAACTTCTAATCAAGTGCCGATACGACTAACAACCGTAACTGTAATCGTACTCGGTGAAAATGGACTCCAGCGCGTGCGGTATCTGGGGGGAAGGAGGCGCGGGATTAAAAAAAAAACAACAACTACAAATCAGTTTAATTTAAGTGCAAACTTTTAAATGGGCTTATTAAGGAACAAATGTAAACGAGTGCATATTGTTTTAATTGCAAAATCTGATGGTTGTGGATTTCACAACCGATTTAGCCCAACCGATTTCACATTGTGCATTTATTTGAATGCCCTTACGAAGATAATTTATGATTAAAAGTCCACATAACATTTTGAAAGAATGAACAAAAGAGCCTTTGGCTCCATTGTAACTTGAAAATAAACAGCCATTGTAACTGACCAAACCAGCATTCTCCGCTCTTCGCTATATATTTCACAGCGTTTCGCTTAAAGTGTTCATTTCCGAAAATTTTCGCCAATAAAGTTTCATACAGAACGTACTCCCATAAAGAACCATAAACTGTACAGATTATCAGATACATTTTTTTTGGGATGAGAGTACTCGTATTCTACATCTCCAGCGTTCTGCTTCAACTCTTAACAAGACCACCAACACCAGAGAGAGGAATAGAATAAATATTGCTGGTACCCCGAGCAACGACAAGAATTACCAACCGACCGACGCTTTTCAATGGCCCTAGTGGACTTTTGATTCCAAAGCCGTGCAAACTTCTATACGGAAGCTGATAAACAAACACACTTATGGGCAACATCGTGTTGGTTGGCTATTGTTGCTGTCGTCCTTGACGCGGCCGAACGAACGACTCGGATAGTCATCGACAAGGAAGATTCTAAAGCATGTGAGATAAGAGTGGTTTTTATCTTCGCCAGTTTGTGCGAGTGTACAAGGGTATATGTGTGTTGTTGACGTTTTTTAAGGTCCTTTTCTGAAATAAAATTCCGGATGCACTTGGTGATGGTGATCTCTATAGCTATGCATATATGTTGAAATGAGTGCAAATATGGCAGTTACTGTGAAACGGAATTATTTTGTGTCTTTTATATTCCCTCTAAGAAAAAAGCACCCACTCGACTTTAATCCCGACCCTGGAATTATTAAAGCTTTAAGTGATTCTATGGGTTCGTTTCTCACTATGTATGTCTTGTAAAAAATTCGAAACAGATTAAGTTTGAAGAAAATTTTGAGAAAAAAATAAAAGCCTTTTTCTACTGCGGAAAAAGTCGTATCTTTTTGAACGCCTATCTCTCAGAAGTCTTACATGCGCTACTCTGAGAGGCACACATTTGCGTTCGAACATTCTTCAAAGGCCATGAACCGATTATAAATTTGACAACTTTGTGGTTGAGTGAGTGCACTTTCCTTTATATTCTGCAAAAATTCTCTGTGTATGAAAATGCATGATAAATTTAAGAAATTTTATTTCATTTCCAACTCTGGATAACAAACAATAAAATATTGAACAATCCAACTGTAAACCTGTAACCTTACATCTCATATGTTAGATGGTGACATGTTGGAACTTAACAGTACATCATCGTCTATTGCAGTGTGCCTGTGCATTCTGTGCGGTTATAGATATGGCAACAGCATATAGGATTGGCGAAGCAGCAACTAACAGCCGACAGCAGCGACACTGAAACAAGAGATATCACTGATACTAGACTAGAACAGGAGTATACGTCCATATTATATTGTTATGTATTGTGCTGAATCTATCGCGGGATGTATTTGAGACATTTTTTGTCATACAACTTTTAAGAGAAGGGTTTATTTTTGCTGGGCATGAACAAGTCCGATCCCGCAAAAAGGTTCTCAATTTTACAACCCATCTTGCATTTCTTAGGAAAAAGTTTCGCAAACATTTTCATTCAAATATTCCATTATGCCAGTGGTAAAACCAAAAGGATGAGAAAAGTCACTCAATCCATATTATTTCACTTCGGGCTTCGGTAAGTATACCTACTTGTCGTTTTGAATTTTAGTTCATTAGTGAAGGATGAGATTTTTTTCTAGATCAAGGACATGGTCAGGTCAGGGATTTTTCATGGATTTTCTCTCAGTTACAGCAATCGCAATTCGCCAGAATCAAAACGAATTCCTTGTCAAAGGAAAAGTTTGAAGTAAGATTTCCTTGAAAAGAAGGATGTTTCGATAACGTTCAATAGGTTGAAACTGAAATGTTGCATAAAAATCGGAAACCTTCTTTTCAAATGCTTTGATTTTTTTTTTAATTTGAAAAGTATTTTTGGCTTTGGGGCAAGTAAGGTTCTCTGTTGTGTTAAAAATGTTAAAAATAAAAATAGAGTGCCGCGACAGCTCTTGAAGAGCCAAGGCCTAAGTGGCTTACTCTCATCAACAATTCTCTAGGTGCGTGTGAAGAATTGAGGGGACCTACAATTTTACGCCGATTCCGAACGGCAAAGTTGAGAAGCACTTTTTCATGACAGATGATACTCTTGGAAGTTTTGTCAGTTCTTCGCAAGAGGCAGTGTCCGTGAAAGATGAAATAAAAACTTTGGGCCCGAGTAGGATTCGAACCCACGACGTTCTGCTTAGCAGCCAACGCACCTAACCACTAAGCTACGGACACTACAAAAAAAAAAAAATGTTGGTGGCGTTAAAAATGTTTGATGTCTTGAAAATGTCCTGACAAAATGGATTCATAATTGTTGTTCGCAAACATATGCATTCGAGTGCTTGGCTGAAAGCCTTCAATCATCCTGGGCTTGATAGAGGATCTCATTAAGTGCTTAAGTAACACTATCAATAACAATTGAATGATGATTTTATTCCTGCTGTCA
Organism: Sphaerophoria rueppellii; assembly: GCA_920937365.1. Classification (NCBI taxonomy): domain Eukaryota; kingdom Metazoa; phylum Arthropoda; class Insecta; order Diptera; family Syrphidae; genus Sphaerophoria; species Sphaerophoria rueppellii. Next base: position 124,706,449 of record CAKKXW010000001.1, read on the forward strand.
TAGTTATATACTTTGCAGCAATCTTCCAATTTCCAATTTGTCAAGGAATCAAATAACCAATCAAAGATAAAATGTCACCCTCAACATCCTTTTTCTTGCTGTGATTCCTCAAATCTAATAATGACCAAATGTGGTTCGGTTAAAATAAAAAAAAACAGAATACAATTCCTTACCCAAAGTTATTGAGAAAGATAGATATACGAATATAGGATGCCGAATCCTTAAGTTTAACAATCTAATGCCAAGATGAAAGTAAACGAGAAGCTATACTTTATTACATATATACCTTAACGTATATATGCAACCCGGCCGGCCTTTCAATGCTGATTGTTGTCGAGTTTCATTTATGTCAGTCTGAATTGTTTTATTTTCCAAACTTAATGCTGTTACCAGTTGACTTTAATACATAAACTTTGTGGTCCTTTTATATTTCCCCAGGGAACATCTTGTTTATTCTAGTCAAATGTAAACAACATAGGATGTCAGTAACAGAAAAAAAATAAAATTATTTTTCGCACCGTAAAAAGTAACCTTGTTCTGAAACTTTATTTCCAGTCGCTTGCTTTAAGTAAAGATATTGAATTTTTATAAATGGCTTTCCATTGGATAGTTTGATAAGCAAACTAAGGGATTTTCTTGCGGAAAAGAATAATTGCATTTCAATAGATGTTATTTATTTAAAACTAAGTCTTAGGAGTTCTTGAACTAGCTAGGATAATTCCGATACTTTCAGCGTATTCATTGGTTCCGTTTTCAATTGCCAATTTCCTAACCGGTTCTGATGTGCAGGCGAACCAAAAAACCATAGCCAAACCAGGGTGCAATGTATTTATTTTCTCCCCTTTTTTCGAGTTTCTCAACAATTTAAATTTGAGTAGAACGAGGTTTAATAACATTATCAATTTCACTTGTTAATTAGTGTTAGTATTCTGTGCAAAATAATCATTTTAAACAATTGAAATAATATGTTTCCTAGCTCGTTATGGAAAGAACTTACAGTTATGGAACCCCCCCCCCCCCTCTGAGCCGCCTAAAATCGTGAGATTTGACAAGCAGAATATAGTTTTAAAATAATGAAAACATAAATCATCATCATCACGACCGTGGCACGTGGTAACATTTATATTCAGGTGAAAATAAAATAATAAAATATGAGTGCGACCCTTGGGGTCCACACGACCTACTTCCCAGAGAAAAAAAAAATACAAAACAATATTCAATTGCTTATAAGAAATCAAACTGTTGTCAATCTCTTTTTCTAAAAACCACAAAAAAAAATATATCCACTTTAACTCATTTTCAATTGTTTATAACCAATTATTGTAAACTAATATATTTTTTAACATTGATGAATAACATTTTTCGAACTATATTGTTGCATATTATGCTGAAATCATGATAATTTTCATGAATAAATGATGAATACTTTCAGATTATGTTAGATTTTTTCAGTTTTTTTTTGTTTCTAATCCTTACAAAAGCCGCTAAGCGGATTTCACTGAAAACGTATTCAGTTCGCAATCAAGTAATTTTGTGCCGAACGAGACCAATTTGATATAAGCACCATCAGCGGGTCGCATGCATAAATTACGAATTTTTACTACTTTCAAATTTTTAATGCCAGTTAAAAAAAATACTAAACCGTTATCGCTGAACACTTAATCAGATCTTAATAAAGCAATTCCCCATCGAATGAGTCCAATTTCATGTCAATACTGTGAGTAGCATATACACACGCTGACATGATGATAAAATGGTTTGATGCAAAAATTTTAGATTCAAAAAATCGGATCCTTTACAATAACTCCTTCTGGAAAATTAAAAATATCAAAATTTTGCTTACATAATATCTTTAATAAAATCAACTTCAATTCATAACGCCAGTTCCACCTAATATGCTGATTCCACTGACGTTAATCACGAGATTTAGCGAAGTAGATTAAGAATAAATCTCGACTTTTCTGGGATTTAAGGTAGATGAAAATGTAGATTTATATTAAAACTACTATTATTCTACGCTTTGACCTATTAAAAAGTACCCTTCATCCCAGGAAAGTCAAGATTTGTACTTAATCTACTTCGCTAAATCTCGTGATTAGCGTCAGTGGAAACAGCATGTAACACTATCTCACTGAGATCTTAGAGGTCTCAGAGATTTTATAAGTGGAACAAAAAATCTCAGCTAAGAACTGAGATTTTTTTCTATGATCTCTGAGATGAAATTATTTTGGATTCGATTTCTCACTCAGCTATTTTGACGTGACTGGCATATACAGAACAACAATTTATAAGGAAACCGCTTTATCTCAATGAGAAGTGAGAATTATATTCCACCAAATGATTTTGGCTCAGTCAAACTGACAATGACATATCAGTGAAATAAATTGGGCACGGTAGGACTCGAAACCGCGATGCACGTTCTGCTTAGCAGCCAACGCAAATAACCACTAAGCGACGGATACTACCAAAAGAGATATTAATAGCATCCGAATTTAAAACGTGGAAAATAAAATGGGATTTGGAAAAGTATGACTGTTCTTTGGAACTTTGTATATATGTTCATGTCTAGCGCGTGACTTACGTATGCATCGGATGCATACGTAACTCGTGCTCTCCAAATTTTTGTTTCCTTAGTGTTCAGTGCAGCAAAGTGGAGAGTGAACTTTTTCTACTCTGAGGAGAACTCAAATTTGGCTGCGATCAAGCATGGCAGATGATCGACTAGTTGGCTTAGCGCTATTAAACATTCATTTGGGCTTGAATACAGACTATAGCATAGATTTGAACAAAGCAAACATCGACTATAAAATTGTACTCGTTGTACCTTTCAAAACCCTGAACGATTAATAATTGTTCTTTTAAAGACCTCTTTTCCTTTGCCTATTAAATCAACATTTTCAGCGTAGCGGATTTACATAACCGTTGCTGATGCCTAACTCGCAGTTTAATTTGTATTAAAGTGCCAATTTATGTTTGTGTTTAAATTCAATGGCTAATAGGAACATCCATTTTGTTTTTGCGTGTCATGAAACTGTCAGCCTAAGTTTTTATTTAAAAACGGCTTTGAAATTCTGTGTGGCGTGCGTCGACGCGTTGTGTTTCATTAGAAATTCAATTAAATCAAATATCAAACACTCATCTTGGATCATGTTCATATCTCAACTTGAAAAGAAATGGAGATTCTCATGTGATATTTTTTATAATGTGGTGTCGTCAGCGCTCGAACTTTTATGCCGGTAACTTTATCAGGATTGGATCTGGAACACATTTGTAAGTCTTGTATAGTGAGCTCTTTTGATTGTGATTGTCATATTATCCCCACTCCGCTCATGTATGTTCATATTTTCTCTCAAAGATTCAATTCAGATTAAACTAACCTCAAAAGTTTAATCTGAATTGAATCTTTTTCTCAGAGTACATATAGTATTATTATTTTCATTCATTTCCTATGAAAATATGAGAAATGATGCAATTTCATAAATTTAAACTTTTTCTTTCGACACTTCCGCCCTAAATTCTGTATACGCACACGAAAAGACGTCTTTTAAAGAGTTTTCCACTACCGAAAACTTATTGAGTTTCTACGCCCGCCTTGAGAACTCAAACTCAGCTCTTTTGAATGTATGTTGGATTCACTGTGACCAAGTGCTTGTATTTATGACGGAACTAAGGAAGAAGGACCAAGGAGGAATCATATATGTGATATTTGTGCTTTTTATTTTAAACATGAAATTGCACAGAACTTTCAACTTTTCAATATTGTCATTGCAACGAGACACAGACTGCCATAAGGACATAGAGCTGTGCAAACAGTGTACATAAGTGGTATATTTTCTGCTCGAAATGGACCTCAGTTGAGAAATACATTGTTGAAAATACTTATTCTCAAAGGCAAAAACTTGTACGCTTGAGTAAGGCTCATAAATTTCATGCTTGAGAGTTTTTTTTTTAGCTTTTAAATGTTGGTTCCGCTTTTCGCTAAGACCCTCTTGGCTGCCATGTCAAATGGAAAATAGTTCCTGTTTCTGTTGGGGAAGGCCAAAGAGATCCTTATATCCATTATCTCTAAAAAATATGTGTTTTTTTTCTTTTACAGGAAAAACTTAACCTAAATCTAAATTAATTTAATGAGCAACCAAATCATACTTATTTTGCATTATCTTATTTTGTAATAAGCACAAATTGCTAAACAAACGTCCAACCATAATTAAGTTTTATTCGGCCCACTCTGTATAGTATACCAACATTCACAGATGTTATTATTCTTATGGGGATCAATAACATAAATCTGAACGTTGTTTTCTTATATTTTCGATTTGCAACCAGAATGCCCGCGTAAATATACGTACAAATGTACTTAACAGAGCAAAAGAAAAAAAGATGTGACCCTTCCACCACCCACGACAACAAAAATCAACGACCAGCACAGAGCATAATGCAAATGCTTTGAAAACACCAAGCCAACTTGTTGTGCGTAGTCCTTTGTTTAAAGATCAGGTAAACTACAATAGACCAGTTCAATGGCAGAAATTGTACTTACTTTTTTCCTTTTGAAATCATATTTTCCTCCTTTTTGTGTTTGGCTTTTAAGCCGGGAGCAGAGAAAAGAACTTGACGCTCCAGTGTGAAGGGAATCTCAAATAGCAACCATAGGGGATGGCTCCGGGGCGGGATCCGCCGACAATACCATAGAGCACGACGCACAATATTGTTTCAAGAAGAATAATAATCGAGAAAAGAAGCCAACGTCTAGGCTCACAAAAGGATTTTCCCTTGTGTTTTTTATTTTGTCGTCTCGATGAGCAAGTATACAGGTAGGGACATATTTTCTATGTATATACCCTTATAGTTTTTGGATTGTGGTTCCAACGTTCTTCTCCTGGAAATGCACTTTTCAAACTCAGTTGTTAGTCTTTTGTTTGCATTTGCTCTTATGTTGACAGAAAATCTTTTTCAATCCATGATCTTGAAACAACAATTGTTTGGTAAGGACTTGCTGCTTCTGTTATGAATCCTGAACGTCTTGAGGCCTTAAAATAGATTTTTTTTAAACAATATCATCTGAAAAAAGAAAAAAACATGTTCCTGCATTTTAAATAAATAAATAAATAAATATTTGTTTCAACCCGTTTTTTGTAGAAAAACTCATTCACTTAATCAATTGCACAGCGCTATGTAAATATTATTTTTATCCTTTTTAAACTCATCGAAAACTAAACTATTGACACAAAAAGATAAGTGCTTCCACAAAATGGTTTGCTAACTTAAAAATGTTCAAGGATAATAAATGAATGAAGACTTAGCTAATATTCTATGCTGGGCTAACTCAAATAAACTGCAACTTAATCCGACAAAAACCCTAAGTATGGTATGTTCAAGACGAGAAGTTAATCTTATGGACCTTCCAAATATCGTTTTAAATGCTCAAAATATTGAATATGTTAGTAAAGTTAAGTACCTAGGTTTTCAAATTAATAACAAGTTGAGCTGTTGTGATGCAATATCCGAAACCATACGTAGAATTTACAGTGGGTTGCGTTCCTTGAGATTCTCTTCCCATTTTTTGAATATGGAATTGAAAAAACAACTAGTAAAAAGTTTAATCATGCCTTATTTCACTTTCAACTGCGCTGTTTACCCTTGTCTTGACTATGATTGTAAGAATAAACTAAATGTTGCATTTAATGATTGCCTTCGTTTTATTCATAATATCAACAGATATGAAAGTGTTTCATTTTTACATGATTCTTTGTTAGGAGTCAATTTAAATAAATATATTTTGTATCGAAACATTTCACTTCTACATAAAATAATTCATGGAAGATGTCCAGGGTACTTGGAAGAGATGCTCCATTTTGCTAGGACTCGTAGAGGTCTTATATTAATTTTGCCGCGCTTTACACACACCATTGCTGAACGATCTTTCTTTGTTTCTGTTGTCAGGACATGGAACTCTCTTCCTTTTGAAATTCAAAGAACTTCCTCACAAGCTTCCTTCAGAAAAAAGATTTTCTCATATTTTTCCTCTTTTCTTTAATTGTTTTCTTTTTATTTTTATAGTTTAAAAATGTTGTAAACTTTTATATGTAACTGTTATTTAATTAATATATTGAACTTTTTGTTGTATAGTTATATTTTATTTTAACTTGGTAAGCAAACTTAGATACTACTAAAAGATTATATCTTACTGTATCTTGTGATTATTTGAAATACAAATACAAATACAAATACAAATACAAATAAATTCCTGCTTTCTAATTGAACTTCAAAAGTGACCGTTCTCCGCAAAGAAGATTAAATCAACATGTCAAGGAGAAAGGTAATTTTTTCCCCTTTCGATTGCCGTGCTTAGAATTATTTGAAAAGTTTTAAGTTCACTCTTCAATTTGTATCCAACGGACTTTTAGTTATTTTTTTTTTTTTTTTTTGCTGAAATTTTGATTGGCGAAGCCGGAGAAATTTATTTACTTAAAGGCTAAAGTGAAGTTTACCGCACTTAAAAGTTGTTTTATTAATAATTTGAGAAGAACTAAGACGTTATTTTAGGTCGCTCATTTAAAAGTTAATTAACTGAAAATTAACTTCACAAACAAAAGCATCGATTGGTGCATTTTTTGGTCAAAGATATGTCGAATTACAGTCTTTGTTAAGTATTGAAACTGGGACAAAAAAAATTAGAAATGAAACTTGAGTTGTGAAACTTTCATTACACTCGATTAATACCAATAATAAGCCAAAGATATCAGGGGTACTTATGATTATTTAATAGCTTGTGCTTTTAAACTATTGCATACTGCTTTTGTCCTTTAAAAAATGTACTGAATTTAATTATACAGGGTGATTCACGAGCGTTGTGCCAAAAAGCTAGAGCGTGTAGGTTGAGTTGAGACAAGAAAAAAATCGTATGGAAGGGGGGGGGTCTATTCTCCCCCGTTTAGCCGGGAGGGGCAATTTTCTGAAAAATTGACTTATTTTATAAAAAAAAATATTTAAAATCAACGGCTTCAGTTACAACACCGTGTTGTAACTTGTTTCTTGAACGAAAAGACCTAAAGGTGAATTAAAGGCATCGCATATTCAGTAAACAACCATTTCCAATTGAAATATTGACTCATTAACACATCAACACATAACAACTCATGATCTCGAAAAGAGTTGGCGGACATGCACTTCTGCTACGGTTTATTTTTTTTTTTCATTCAAGAAAAATTGCAGTTTAATCATCTTAAGCTCCTAGCAGGTAGAACCCTTCACCGACAGTTGCCCACGGCCCCCAGGCATAATAAGAAAAATTTCAGGTGAGTTTTCAGTGGTTATCAATGAACAAAATGATTAATCCAGGGAAAATCCTATACTTTTTTACTTTATTGAGGCCTCATAATATTCCAATTACAGAACAAATATTAAAAGAAAGGTTAATGTTTCATAATAAATTAATAAAACTAAAAGTCGAGATAGGTAATAATAAAAACAAAGATTTTCTTAGAGAAAAAAAGTCCTGATCTTTTTTTTATTTCTCAAAAACGAAAAGACATTTTTGCATCCGGTTTTCTGTTTTCGACTAAAAATTAACAATGGCATTGAATTTTGAAAACAAAATTAGTACTTAATTACATAAAATTTTGAAAAAACTTGGTTTAAAAATGATTTTTTGTTTTTTTTTTTTTGAAAATTTTGAGTTTGAGAATTAATATTTTTAAACTATTCGTTAAAACAATTTAATTTAAAAACCAAATGAAAGAAGATATTTCTGGCTTTTCAAAAAGGTACAACACGGTGTTGTAACTGAAGCCGTTGATTTTTAATATTTTTTTTATAAAATAAGTCAATTTTTCAGAAAATTGCCCCTCCCGGCTAAACGGGGGGAATAGACCCCCCCCTCCCATACGATTTTTTTCTTGTCTCAACTCAACCTACACGCTCTAGCTTTTTGGCACAACGCTCGTGAATCACCCTGTATATGTAAGTAAACCAGCAAACATATATCTTATTAAAAGCAAAGAACAGAGGTGAACAAAATTTATAAGAAAAATTATTGACGAGAATGAAAGCTGCTAAGATATTATAATAGGGCAAACGGCGCAGGGACATACGTCCCAGGGACATAAGTCCCAATTTTTTTCTTTGGACTTAATGTCCCACCTATGTGAGAAACAACACCCAAATTGAGTTTGGGATTAAAGTCCCACGCAAGTGGGTCATAAGTCCCAGGTTTTTTTCCTGAAAGTGGGACATAAGATCCAATTAAAAAAAAAATATAGTTTGAATAAAAAAAAAAATAAATAAGAAATCATCACTGAATTCAGCAGTATTAACCATGAACATTTTACAAATTATCCATTTACAGAACAATGCCTGTGCAGTGAAGCGGACCAGATCCGCTAGTAATTGAAAAAAATATACCTTAGTTTCATCTACAGGCTAACACGATCAAAATAAAACAAAAATTATCAATCTCCATCCAGCCGTTTGTGAGTTATTACATTACACACGAACAGGATTTCATTTTATAATATAGATTTAAAATAGTTGCAAGGTAATACCACTTTATTCTTTGTATTTTCGAAACAAATAGACAAGTATACAAATTTTGATATTATAAGTTTAGGTATATGTAGGTTTCAAACTTATTTTTTAAAAATATGAGAACAGAGACTTGCACATAAAATTTAAGTTTTAGAGACTTAATCAAATTAAAGCCCAAAGATCGCGCGATTTTGATAAAGTCTCTAAGACTTAAATTTTATATGCAAGTCCCTGTTCTTATATTTTCAAAAAATGAGTTTGATACATACATTTATATTTGTAATATGAAACATTTGTATACTTGTCTAAAATCTTATAACTATTGATTCATGTTCTTGAAAGATTTGAATAATTGCAGAATTTTTTTCTCAAATATTTGAAGTAAACAGTTGCCATCAATATCGAAAACGATAAACGATGCGTTGGAAGATATTAAAAAAACTGGTTTGAACAAGGTGCAGATTTTCCTAAGTATTTAAGTTAAAGGAACTGTAAAAAAAACATCTTTCCTGGCATTGAATATACTTCTAATGTTTATATCACTAAGCCAATGCATACATTTAACATTAATTGTGGGGACATAACGCCCCAATTTTTTTTTTGGCCTTATGATCCACTTGGGTGGGACTTAAATCCCAAAACTCAATTTGGGTGTTATGTCCCACTTGGGGTGGGACATAAGACCCAAAAAACAAAAGTTGGGCGTTATGTCCTAAGTCCCAGGGACATAACGCCCAACTTTTGTCCCTGCGCCAGGGCAAACAGCGTTTTAATTATTTAACAAATTTATACACAGCATTAGTATTGAATTCCAACACATTCGTTATTTGTAGTGCTAGTGTCAAAATTTGTACTGGCAAGTCGTTTTGAAGTCAATTTCCCGAGCTTATTGCTTTCGCGAAAAAATTGATAACAAAGCCCAACCCTTAGGTATATAGCTTTATTGTGGGTGTGTTTTGTGCTTCGTCCTTAATTTCGAATAAGTTTCCCTATCGAAAGAGGAAAGTCTGAATGCAGTTAATAACCGTAAACAGGAGAGAAAAATGCCTCTTTCCGGCCTATAGGAAGGTAATAACTACATATTGTATTTATATGTACCTGCTTCTTCTTTTAATAGTCAAATTGAAAGTACTAGGAAGACAATTCTGCTTTTACCTGTTGATAAGGGTTAACCTTCTGATTCAGTTACATAAAAGTTGAAGTCTTTCATATAATTAAGAAGAAGGGCTTTTTGCTTTGCGGTTCAGGATGTCATATTGCAAATATGTAACGAAAACGAAAAGAGGAAAGCAAATTATTCAACCATGTAATGTAGTAAGGATAAGCACACGAAGTTGTCAATTATATTTACATCTTTCTTTAAAAGTTGTGTGGTTTTCTATTCAGAAATCCCTTTGATAACAAGTTGTGCGCCTACCACTGTTGAATGAAAGGTTTTCCGTTGTCGTTATTACAGTTTAATAAGTACAGAGCTTTCAAAATTCAAGAGCGTCAATTCTGCATTCCAGGGGGTTCACATTCAACAACAAGTTTATCAACTTGTCGTTTTGTCACCTTAATGTTTAATAACATTTCTGATTCTTAATGACACTCTGCACACTACAGCCATTTGGCAAACATTTCGGTTTGAGAGTGTTTTCATTTTAATAACCTCACTTTTTTTTTGAAAATTTTAATAAAGCCAAAGCACATCTGAACAAAAAATGCTTTTTGCTGGCCGCGTAGAGTGTACCTTGAGAATAGTGCTCGCAGTTTTTTATATGATAGGTATTTATTTACTTATTTTTTTCTCAAATAAATATTAGAAGATAAACAGATACAACTTCTTCTTAGAATACCAGACTTAAATCAAATTAAGATACAGCAAGTATAATGTTATTTGTTTGTTCTTTTATTTTCCAAAAAACTTCAAAAGGCTAATGCAAATAGAAAGCAAAAGAGTATCTCTTATAAGTTAAGGATAAATAATCCAAATGGTTTCAAGTCTTAAAGCACTACCGTAGCCATTTTCAAATTTAAATAACTTAAAAAATCGCTAAAGCGAATCTTCAAAACCAGCTCATTGCGGTAGGCGTAAGGGCTTGAATGAATTTGGTTTTTCCATGAAAGTTGAAGATACATAGAAGTGTTGGAGCTACTTGATGGTAAAAGCCTCTTACTTAAAGTATTTATGCCCCTCTATAAAACTGAATAGCTGGTGTTTTATTTTGTGTGATCTTCGTTGTATTGACGAAGAATATAATGAATATATAATTGGAATAGAGATTTGAGTTTTTGAAATTCACAATAACTTAAAGTTTAGTGCGGGTCACAATAACAGTGTTTTCTTATTTTTCTTTATTCCAATATATAGATACAACTCAGTGGCGAGGCGTCATATTGTTCAAGTCGTGCATGAACGACTAGCATTTCCACCTTCCACGCACCGTACTCACATCTCACACATTGTTTTGTTTTGTTTTCTTATTCAAATACGATGTACATACATACAATACATATCTAATGTGCCTGCGTCCTACATATAATATATCCACTTCCTGTTCCAACTCGTGCATACCCTAAGTACACCATATAAATAAAACAAAACGAACTAGCTACCTGCTACTGTTTTTTTTTTTTTTTACTCAACTGATGTGTATCTACCAAAGTCGTTTGAACGATCTGGCAACGACTTGAACCCATAGAGAGCATGTCAGAAAAAAAAAAAAAACAAATCGCTCGTAGAAGGGATCTTGTCGTGCAGTGCAGTTGCGGACGAGTAGAGCTTTTTTTCGAATGAATACACAGAATTTTGGAAATGAGAAAAGAGGGTAGTTTTTCAATATGAAAAATGAAACAGACGGACGATCATGTTCATGATTGTTCTCATATCAGTTTGGAAAGAGGAAAGCTTTTTTTCCTGTTTGAATAATGGAATGAAGGACATGAGACTAGCCCATTGAATAAGAAGTACAGGAAGCGGTGTTAGCTACATGTTGTACAGTGTACGTGACTGAAGCAACAAAAATGTCTGATGATGTCCATTTTTAGGGTATGTGCTGTCAATTTTTGGGGTATGTGCTGTCAAACTTTGACTGGGTTGTCAGTCGAGTTCAGAGGTGTATTATTTCTGTTCGTGATGGTAAGGCGCTGCAATTCGTTGAGTTTCCGTAGTGTGCACGGTTGTTTTGAATAGTTCTTCCATCGTGTTTCGAAACATTTTTATCTGTCGGTTGTATTACAATAGTAGTGTCCGTAGCTAAGTGGTTAGGTCCGTTGACTGCTACGCAGAACGTCGTGTGTTCGAATCCTACTCGGGCCCAAAGTTTTTATTTCATCTTTTATGGACACTGCCTCTTGCGAAGAACTGACAAAACTTCCAAGAGTATCATCTGTCATGAAAAAGTGCTTCTCAACTTTGCCGTTCGGAATCGGCGTTAAATTGTAGGTCCCCTCAATTCTTCACACGCACCTAGAGAATTGTTGATGAGAGTAAGCCACTCAGGCCTTGGCTCTTCAAGAGCTGTCGCGCCACTCTATTTTTTTTTTTTTTTTTTTTGTATTAGATAGATAGATAGATAAATTCTTTATTTGTTTTTTTCATCATACGATTTTACAATAATATTTCCTAAGAATAAGGACATGACATTGACTGCCGTCTGCCTGAATTGACATTTCATAGGTGATAAAAAAAATATATAAATTAAAAAGAGAATGTACATATTGTATTGTATTACAATAGGCGTAATCGTAATGAATTACGGATGAAAAATCAAGAAAATGTACTGGAAAATAAAAAAATTAATTATTTAAAACCGTGCAGTGAACCTTTAGTGTTAAAACACCATGCTTCCTAAGAAAAGAATTGAGATTGAAAAAAAAAAGTTGAAGCAAAACCGATGAAATCTTGATTCAATCAAATTTCGCTTGGCGGCCCTGAGATTAACCATTCAACTACAAGCCAGCCCTGTTGTAATGCGTTTGTGTTTGTGAAACTCACACTACTAAGAAAAATGATCCAATTCTTGTTCATAAGAGCCCTTCCTGTACTTCTTATTCAATGGACTAGCCCAGCATAGTTTTTTTTTTTCAAATGAAATTGAAAAGAAAATAAAACAATGCAGTTTTATTTCTGTTTTTAATGGACGAAACAACTGACAGCAGTAAGAAGTCGCAACTCTCTACAATGGTGTGGTTTGTTTTGAAAAACGGAACAATTGAAAGGCGATTTTTGGGCTTTTCCGATGTAAGTAACAACAAGAGTGCAGAAAGTCTGTCTGAACATATCATAAGTCAAATTAATTATTTGGATTGTGCCCAAAAGTTAATTTGTCAAACTTATGATAGAGCAGCAATAATGTCGGGGCATTTTGGGTTTGAACGACTACATTTTACAGGCACGCGTCGCCGCTGATACAACTAATTTAAATTGTGCTTTATATCTTTATATCTATTTGGTATTCTATATACCAAAATCAGATAGAATGTCAGGAAGTTGTTCTTGTTAATTCAATTCAATATGATCTGCATGACAAACAGAAAGTGTGTCTCTAGTGGGCTAAACTACAAATCAACTAAAAATATTCGGAAATCAAAGACCTTGATCTATCAGATGGCGACGGTGTACATAAGACTTTCAGCTTTTATAGCGATAAGGTGTCAAGTCGAAGTGTTATCTTTCCAATCCCTTAGGAATGCTTATATTATGTTTATATCGACACACTGATTGAACGTCAATTCTGTTTTAATATTGATGGAATATAGTTTTGACACAAATTGCATCCATGTTGTTACATCCCAAAAGGACAATGACAATAACAAAACAATTGGTACAGTTGTGTTTTTACTTATTAAACTTTAACGAAAACAGAAACTGCACATATTATGCTTTTTACCTCCTCTGTGGTAAGGTTTGTTTGTGGTTTTGGTACTTATATTTCTTGATTAACATGAATATCGGTATAGCCGACATATACCGAAATTAAAACAAAGTACGTGAATGCCCAAATGAATATAAATTTAAATATCTGAAATAAAGGAATTTCCTGGAGCCTAATAAATATTAAGTTTAGTATTTTAAGAGCAGCAAAACTTTTTAAGTCCAAATGCCCATACATTAAATATGTTTTTGTATTTAAAATTTGTTTATCATATTGACAATCTAATTTCTTTTTGATTTATTTATTTAAATAACAGTAAATTAAAAACACACATTAATATTTCATCAATTGTGGAGTATTGCATGTTTATTCAAAAAATGTTGTTTTTTCACTTAAATGCATTATGAAATCATGATTTAAATCAAATCTCTCTCGATTTATTCACGTCAGTAGATTTGTTTTTATTCATAGGATATGAATATTATTAAATTATTTGATTTGGACGTAATGTGTGATAAAAAGACTACACTCAAAAACACTATTAAACTCCCAAATTAACAAAGATACTAAATAAATTATTAGCTCATTGGCTTTTCGTTAGTTATTAAAAATATGTATTTGATAACAAAAAACATTATTAAATTGATCTTAATTGTTTTCATAGTTGAGCTTGTAAAAAGGTTTAATACTTTTCAACCACGAAAAAAATCAAAACTTTTTTATATGCGGTCTTAACTGAATGCCTATGCATGTTAATTTTGCTAGGCACTTTATATATTTGACTGTTTGTTTATTTTTTTCGCACTACTGTTTATAGATTTTATTTAGTGATTATGTTACGTATACATATTTAACTTTTTTTCATTTTTAATGATAGAGGTTTATTTGAAATATTGCACTCTTATTGATTCATGCTTTGAATTCTCCTTAGCGAAAAGAAATTTATTTATTTATTTAGAAAAAGAAAGGTCTTGCACTCAAGTGTTTTTAGTTTCAAAGACAGATTCAACTTAAAAAAAAAAAAAAAACTATTGAAAAAAATCCAGGAAAACAGCGATCTTACTTTATTGCTTTCGAAATTCAATTCAAATCTGTTTTGGGAGGGTTAAAAATCGAAAAAAAAATCTACGAAACGAATGCATCCCAAAGTTGACAACTAGAAGCAGAAAGTATTCAATACATTGCAAAGTCCGATTTTCGTTATCGAAGATTTGGAAAAGTTCCTTTTTGGCTGCAAATTTTAACTTTGAAACCGGAGAAAAGAGCCATTCCATTAATCTTTACGCTTTGTTCGACTGACTTGAGCTTCTTAAGTTGCTCCTTGGTTTGTCGATGAACCTTATGTGGTGTAGGTAGTGGATTTTATTACCTCTCTTAAATGGAAATACCATACACACAAAGTAGAGTAATATTTCGAATATTGAATCTAAGTTAATCCAGAGCCAGCGTAAACTATAGATTTATTTATTTTAATTTTAGTTTTGCAGTGTAATTGAAATCGATGCGATAATAGCTTCTGTAATGAAGCAATGCAGTTACGTTATTTCAATGTGCTATAATACGCAAGCATTATAAAATCTTAGTTCGAATATACAAATGGGGATAAGTCCATAGAAATTTGTTTCATAACTACTCAAAAATGTTCATGCACCAAGCACATTCTGTGAATTTATATAATATAATTATGCTCTCTTCGCAACTCCGGAATTAACAACAAAACTTTTCAAATCAAAGTCTAAACCCATTTCATATGGAAAAGGTCATGTTTAGAATCTCATAACTTCGGGTGTTGGTGTTGTGTAAAACAGGAAATAACATTACCTCCATGCATCTTCGGCTACGTGACGGCTTGTGATGATCAATAATATTATTCGCATATTAATAAATTTTGTCCTTCATGTTTGATAAAGTGTTCGCCTTTTTTAATATTGTCGATGACAAAAAGCTTATAGTATAGTAACAAGGACGAGTAGGTATCAACGCACCCAAATGTAAGCCTTTACCATCTTTGTCAGGCACATTATCTTTATTTCACGGTTCATTTACAGCCTAAGATGGACAAAATGTAAAAATGTCTCCATTATAAAAATGCCATTACATAAACGCGAACGTGTTTGATGACAAACATCGTTCTTCAATCCCTGATGTGTGAACTAAGAGTTTAGATTCTCTGTGTATGGAAATGTGATCAGACTATCTGTATGTTCTTTTGACTTAAGCCTACTATCGTTGTTTAGTTTTGTCTATAAAATACGAGAGTACAATATTCCCAGGTTTATTATGTGAAAAAGGCTTGAGCTTTAGGAAGACCTTCATACATGCTAAATGAGAAAAAAGAGGTTTCCGTTGCCTTACAAAGAGTGCGGTTACAAAAATAAATTCATGAGAATCACTGCAAGCAAAGTTCATAAAGCACTTGAGATTTCCACTGCTTAAGAAAAAATGTACGGATTTGTTTATCTAGCATTCACGGATCATTGAAACACATTTAAGTGCAAACATATACACTAACAGCCTTTTTTAAAAAGGCTGTATAAAGCCTACATAAAGTTATGTGATCTCTATAATGCCTCTAAACCCGAAAATGCTATTTATAAAACTTATGCAAGGTTGCATAGTCCCATAATAAGCTAAAAGCGTTTTGAGGTTGAATAGAGCCTACATAAGGAAATTATTGTTATCATTATTTCGAAAATGTCATTTTGATTTCTCTCCATTGAAATTAAAAAGAAAACAACAATGCCTTTTCAGTTAAGCTCGTTCATTAATGATTTTAGTAATTTAAATCACGTTTTTTTAACTCCTAGAAGGAGGAAAGTGTATAAAAAAAGGTGCCTAAGAAGTGAAGAATTAAAAAAAAAAACATAGATTTTGGAAAGAAAATATCATCAATATAATTAATATTATCCGTTCGGACCTCAACAGCTACAATAGAGGTGGCCAGTGGCCACATCCCCATAGATCTAAAAGTAATGGCTGCAATTAGATATTGGGGACGGAACGAGCACAACACAAATTTTTATATTTTATTTCATTATCTGTTATGATGACAAACAGCTGATTTGATAGACAGAGAAATGGAATAGATTGCTACATTTTGGTACTTTTTTGACATAAGCATTGTACAATTAGAATTTATAGCAGAATTTTTTATAATTTAGAATTTTCGCAACGTTAAATACAGCCTACATAAATCCTTATGCACTGCATCCGTTTAACGAATTCTATTAAATAAGACTGTAAGAATATAATATTTCCCATAAAATTGAACAGGGTATACAAATTTTGTGTCACTAACCCGGCGGCCACTCAAATGTTTTACTCACACATTCAAACTTTTAGTACTGGCTTTAGTACTGGCCAGGCAACTGGCTTGCGAATTTTCAAGCCAGTAAAACGAGCAAGTAAAACGGGCAAGTAATTTGACAGGTTTTGCCAAATGTATCAAAATGAAAAAAATTAAATGAGAATATTAGTTGAAGCAGGATTTTAATTTCTTTTTTTAATGCCGACATCTTTCAAATTGCAAATTGGATGTTAAAAGCAGGTAAGCTTGTAAAAATCGTTGAAATGGAAAAAAATATGTGAACTTGCTGGCAAGTTGACTAGCAAGTTTTTTGCCACCTACGTCACACCAAGTACACCGATACAGATTTGACAAATAATATATGTAGGCTACTGGCAAGCCAGAACTTGCTCGTGTGGCCGCAGGGTAATTAAATATTGTTAATTAAACAAACCTTCAATATACCCATAATTTTTCAAGGAAAGGCGTGCATGACAAGTTATTTCAGGTAGTTATTTGTTCTCGTTTCTCTTTGAAAATTTTTCTTTAAGCACTTATTATATTACGACGGTGAAAAACTTGTCTTTTTGTCAGTTTGTCAATTTTGAACAAAACAAAAACGTATCCTTCATCAAGCATTAAATTTTATTATTTCCAAGTTTCTAAGAACCAAAGTTGTCAAACGTCTTCTCCGTTCAACATTATTTGTTCATCCTTAGCTAAATTGAGATTTTATCAAGTCCTCTCATTATCATATCGGAAAATTCCTTCAAAAGACTATTAATTTGTTTTGATGTAATGAAATTAACCTTAACGGGATTTCTATAGGCAACCGTAAATGCATTTGTTAAGCCGATTTCAGCGATAATACCTGTAGGTACTACTGTAAGAGCATTAATGTGAATGAAAGCCTAAACCAAGGTAAGGGAAATGGGTTCCATTATTCTAAATTCAAACAAATAAACCCATTATGATCTTAACGAGGTTAGGGAGAGTACTTTTCATTACGATTCCCTCAAGGATATAAGGCAATTAAGCTCATGTAGCGGTTACAATAACAACTGAAAAGAACTTAGTTAAATGTTATTTAAAAAATCTCACAGAACAGGTAAGAATCTCAAAACATTGCATTCATTTTAAAGGTGAACGAAATCGATATATTGGCTTTGAATAATTGAAATCATTCTTAACCCTTCTTAACTATGTATGTTGGCTTGATACATTCTAAAATCAAAAATGACCTTCGGTGTTTCAGTTATTTTTTTTTGAATTTTTTTTTATTTACAACGTATCTTGTTATCATAAATCATCTAAAACATATTTTCAAAGGGGATAAAATCTACATTGTCTTGAGTTAAGCCATTCAGCCCTAATTCTGAGTCCAATAATACGAATTTAATTTTACGCTGGTTAATGCGTTTAAGAGCACCTTTTCATTTTCGGTAATTATAGTGGAGTATTCAATCAGTTGATGCTCATTCTCATTTTACACTAACCATTATAAGTATTTCAAACCAGCGCACTATCAAACGAAGACATCAATATCTTAATGTGCTCTATATTTTTTTGCGGCCGCAATTATGAACTGTTCAAATATCGAAAAATCAAGGGTGCTCATTGATGCAGTTATGCTCTTGTGTGCCTGTTCATTCAAAGCAATATGAGATACGAATTGAAAGCAAAGAGGATATAAATGAATTGCATGGCGTCACGTCGTTGGAGTGCTTAACGTTCATGTTCAATTAGGCAATTTTCATAATTTAAAATCAGAAAATATGGTACATCGTTCTTCAACTAGATTTGAATGTTTTTGCTTCAAATATTGCTTATTTTGTGCTAAAAGTTGGCCGAAGAGAAAGATAAATTTGAACCTCAACTTTTTTTATCTCAATTTCATACAAGATACTTTCTTAGAAAATTGTTTTTGTACTATAACCAGAATTTGTTTCAAGTGCTACGCGTGTGGGCTTGGGAGCAAAATTATGCATCCTATTCACACAAAACAATCATTTTGTGGATAAACTCAAGACACAAGCCAGGATAAGAATAAATTTCAACAAGAATTCAGTTAACATCATAATAAATGAGTTCGTTGAAAAATAACAAAATTAAACCTGTGTACAGTGAAAGTTGTTTTACAGACATTTTCTGTAAGAGTCAGAACCAGAAGGCCTGTAAAAAAGTTGCTATCATGTTGCATGCTCACAACTCATTGGCAATTAAAGTATATGCTCCTCTTGGGGTTGTGAAGGACTATATCCTGACCAAATAAATAAGAATAGTTTAACGAGTTGCGTTATATCTAGGAAAATCTGGCCCGCCTATAACAACCCAAAATCAAAAAATTAAATTTCCAAACCAAGGCATGGTATAGCCTGGATTGTTGCTACCTGTACAGGGCATTAGCCTGTAGGGCAAACTGCGGCAAAATTGGGTATACCCCATAACTCTTTCTGCCGTAGGTGTGAGGACCAGGATGAAAAAGAAACAGTTCCACACTTTCTCTGCCATTTTCCGGCCTTGGCTAGGAAAAGAGCACTCCGCTAAGGTAAAGAATTCTTCAGCCGTAAAAAGGAACTCTCAGAATTCAAGATCAAAAACATGATCTAATACCTCAATGACACAAAGTGGCTTTAGCCCCCCCCCCCGCCCCCTCTTTATTTCTTCTAAGCTACCTACATTATGTATAGTATTGTATATGCGAAAAATACATCTTTCCAACATCCAACCCATCCTGAAATCTTTTTTAGGATCTTATGAGGTATGGTATCAAAACGACGCACTCAGCGCTAATTGTGTCCAACACGGAAGTGGGAAAGTCATTTCTACCTACCTACCTGTATGCTTGACCTACATTTTGTACGAATTTTAAGAACACATCTTTAGGTTATTTCAATAGAATGAAAATTGGCCAGTTGAAACCAAAAAAAATAAAACCTCTTACCCACATTTACACCGTTGAAATCACAAAGAACTTTTTCAACATAATCTTTCCTTCCCAACACAATTTGCTCAAAATCAGCAGAACATCTGCCGATAGGACAAGGACATGACTTTTTACAGAAGCAATTAGCTACCTTAAAAGATTAACATTTCAACAGCAAACAAGTGAAGTAATTTCCTACTGATTGCTTCTCACAATAATAAATAAGATTTGAAATCAATTACAAAGTTTGCATATCAACGACATCAAAGCATGGAGCGAAAACACTTTGTTCATCAAATTAAAAAAGTTTGACGATTTTGTTGGTTTTTTTTTTTCTTTCAGGAAACCAGAACTGTATTCGTTTTTATTTTTTATTCTACGCTACTACTCGTTCATTCGCCGAAGTTTCATAAAAAAAGAGATCTGCCAACCTTGCCAAACCGATAACAAAAAATTTAAAAGTTTCTTAAGTTCACAACCCACCAGCAGCAAAATTATGCATAGATTTAGACTTTTGTGCTTCCCAACAGCAATGCTCAACTAATTTGACATTTTTCTGAATCTTTGATATTGCTTAAATACAAAAAAAAAAGAAAAAAAAAACAAAAAGAATAAATAAGAAAAGGCAAAAGTTTTATAATAACATTCCATGGAAACTGCGTAGGAATTCATTTGAATAAATGCATTAATGGAAGGTTTTCCCGCTAGCTATTCTTGCTCATAGCCAAGCAATACTCTGGTACACATGCTAGTCTATGCAGAACGACGTGAAATGCATGAGGCCAACAGCTTTTATGTGCATGAGTGAGTTGTGCTTTTCTTTTGGATTCCCTTATTACTTATATTATATGGAAAAATGTTTGAACAATCCACGAAGTTCCGTTTTTATTATGTTTACAAGAAAATGCAAACATTTCGGTAAGTTGATTCCATTCGAAAAGAACAACTTCAAATGAATTACCCCATTCAAGAAGTCATACGAATATGTTCTTAAACAAATATTTCGTCCGTCTTAAATCATTTCGTCCGTTTTGCACTATGATTATTCATGACGGAAAAGAAATGTCATCAATAACAGCTGAAAATGTGCCAGAAAACCGTTTTTAAAAAATTGTTAAATCATATTAAGAGTCTTCGAACAGGTACATTTCGTATGTAGAAATAGAACTCTATCAACATAGACTTGATCCCAAGAGAAATTGTTGCTGTACCTATATGAACCCTGTATAGTGTATAGGTATAAAAAAAATCTAATAATATAAGTTAATTAGTATTGTATTTTGTGATAAATTCATAGAAAAGGGTTCCTATGGCGTATACGTACTATTTTTTTTTTAGCGTGCAGTTTTAGGAACTCAAACTACAAAGATTAATTCCAATAGTGATTTGTTGTTTTTTCTTAAATAGAAAAAGACAAAAATTACTCTTTTTAAATTATGTCTGAAAAAACAATAGGATTATTTTTCTGACTTCATGGAGCAAACCAATTTTGCTAGAGTCATTCACTTTACTCATATTCTTCTTTGATGGTTCCTCAAAAAAGCGGTAATAAAATACTTTTCAAGCCCATCAAATGCTTTCGTACAGTCTTCATTAAAAAAAAATAATAAGCAAATGTACTACTTCCAAATTCATGTGGCAATTTTTGTCTGTTTTCACTATCTATTGTTGTACAAATTTACATATATGAATGCATGAAAACACATCATATTTTCTCTGATGTTGCAATTGCAAATTCCATGCAGCAATAAAATTCTAAGAGAAAATTGAGAGTAAAATATTGTAGATGTCAAACTTAGCTTTATTTAACGTTCAAAAAAAAATAAAAATCGAAAATATAAAGGATGGACAAAAACTTAAGCCAAAATAACAACCCAGTTGGGTTTGTTTCCTTTTTACTTGCTTCTAAATTGTTTGTAAATTTGTTTCGGACTTTCAATAAAAAAAATTCTGTGTCCCCTATGAAAAAATGCAAACCTGAATTTCTTTTTTTGCTTTCGAGTTCATTTCACAGAATAGAAAAATGTTTGTTTGAAATTTTTAAAAAGTTTGTTCTCAAAGAATTCATGAACGTATTCAATTTCAAGTTATATTCTTAGAAACTTGATATAAATGTATGTATTCAAGTGAATTTCGATTTATTAATTTTTCTAAGAAAGGATTTTTGCAAAATGAGCAAAACATTTTACTTTTATATAAGGTTAAATCTTTTTATCATTCTCAATTTAATAAAGAGCTTAGTATTTCTACCTGTCCTTGTTTCTTGAGCCTCAACCTTTGAATCGTTTGTTCTCGAGCTTGGTTCGCTCCTTTTTCTTTGCTTTCATACGAATTCTGTGACAGAAATTTGACTTTTGTTAAATAGAAAGCCGCACATTGTGTTTTCTTTTATTTGTATGAAATTGTGGATGAGCTCGACTGAGGGAATGGTGTTTGTATGAAAAAAAAGTTGTTCCATTTAAGGAATCGTACCATAGCAACAAGTTCGCGCTGCCTTGATGGTCATTGTATTTCATGCCTTAAATATATACTATTCATAAAATATTATTTAAAAAAGATAAGAGTACGTAAAACCATTTCATTTTTAAATTAACCGTTAATTTCAACACGGTTACATAGAACAGATAATCATTATTTGTCAAAAAGTATTATACATTGTATAATATGAAACGGATTGTCCTTGTTCTTTTTATTACTTGCACTTAAAAAGTATTTGAAAAATTTCGTATAAAAATGTTAAATTTAAAATTAATCCTCAAAAAACTTTTGTTCAGAAGCAATCAACAGCGAGAAAATTTACAACTTCACACTCAAAACAGAGTTAAATTAAATTATGATCGTCATAACAATAACAATAATAAGCCATAACTTGAAATTGGAAACACGTTGTATATACAAGGATAATTTATGATAAAATATTTCGCTATCCTTATATTGTGGTAGATATGAATATTCTGATGAATGCCCTAAAGTAACAGATAAAATTATTGAAATTAAACATTTCTACATAATGTGGACGAACTTCAATAATAAAACGTTCGTTGCAGATAAGCCCATACTTAAAATTGCTTTTTGTTTTCTGTTCATGGTTTCATGGGTACTTTTGTGTTGTTTTGTGTTGCATTTTTAATTGTTATTCGAATTAAGGTACTTACTATCATTCATAAATCTTAGCATGTTTCTGATCTTTTTCAATCTCATTATGAAAAAAGTTATGAAAAATATAATCAATGCACACATTATGTATAGCTCCTTTTTTGGCGCAAATATAATTGCGATCTTAAACACGTTGTTAAAATTGTTGTACTCAATGGAATTTGGAAAATTTATGTTTTCGGTGGAATGTTTTCTTTAATTTGTTCTTTTGTTCACATAAAGTTTTTCATTTTAATTCAGATCGACAAAAAAGAATGAAACATTTAATCATCTCATAGTGGTCCTCAACCATTTAACTGGACAGTCAATTGGCTTAATCCTCATTGTTCAAGATCTTGTTGCTGGAAACAGATTTTCTCGTACACTAAGAATAAGTATAACTGAGATTAAGGTTTAATTATGCACTTGCAAATTAACTCCAACTCTTAGGATTATGCAACTTACCTTGCAGCTCTTTTATTTATTTCAATTAAAATTAGCATTTCCTTGGAATTTATTACCGTAGATTTAATTGCTTTCCATTTTCTCCCACTTAGCTGCTGTATAAAACGAAGAACTTTAGTCAGAAGTATATTTCTCACATTAAGTAGAATATAATAACAAGCGGTAGGTATGCTTCTTTATTCTACAGAATGCGCAAAATATTTTAAATAGTTCGTCAGAAAAATTAATATTTGTATTAGTTCTTACAACACGGCTTCAGCCATGTTCAGCAGCTTTCATTATTTAATATCTACATTTAAATTGTTTACTTAAGAAAAACATTTTTGAAAATGCATTAGTCCCATTCATCATTGCAATGGCGTATTTCTTCATTGAAGACTTAAATAAATCTGCCAAAAATCCACTCTAAATAACCAGAAAAGTTATCTAATTTTCAAGCTAAAGTTCGGTTGCTTTATTGCAAAGAACTCCCCAATTCATAGAAAATTGGCAAAAAGAAACCTCAATAAAATATTAAACATGCTACTGAACTAAAGCAATAACATTTAATTTGGATTGGCGTGAAACATTTCTAGTAAAATGGAAATCTATTTCTGAACAACACACAAAAACAGTTCCAACTTCATCTTGTAATAAATTGAGGTGAACTGAAAACAAAAACCATAAGACCATTACCACGTCGTCATCGTCATGCCATGACGTTCAATTTGAATTTTCCTCATTCTAATTTTGATAGAGTTCCAGAAATATTTTCCTCATTTTATTGATGATTGCTTGACAATTGTTCACAATCGCGTTTTCTCTAAGACCATTGGTATCAGAATTCTACAAACTGAATAAAAACATCCAAGCGAAGTAGCTAAATTATTTATTTCTATTTTCCGTCCTTTGAATGCGAAAAGGCTATACTTAATGGTGTAAGGTTGTTTTGTGTTTTAGATTAATCGCCGAAAATTTACATAAAATTGAAATGGTTTTCAATTCAAAGTGGTTTTAATTGTCGTTTTTTGGTCTAAGGTAAACTCTTGGTTGCGGGTACATGGTTCCGGAAATGTTTGAGTTTGGAAATAAACCATTTGTTTTGTTTGTGCCTATTTGTTGGGGTTGAAATATTTCTGCTTCAGGATTGGTTTAAAGCTTTGAAAAAACAATACAAATTTATTTTTATGACCTTAAATATGCTTCACTTAGATAAGTTGTTTCTTTATTCTTCCCTCGAGATCTTAGTGAATATAATAGATATATAAAGTTGTATGGTCTGTATGTGTATGTAGATAAACCAGACAATGATTCGTTGCCTGTCTTTTAAATGCCCTCACAGATACACATGAAGATGTTCCTTAATTATTATCTTACCTAAGGTTGAAACTGTTTGCTCAAGAGACACCATCTGAACGAGAAACTAAATGTCGAGAACCATATATCCTAACACACTGAAAAAGACACATTATTTAACTTTAATACATAATTAATTTTTTAGGTTTGGAAATATGCTCAAGATAGAAAGCAATGAAGATATTTATGTTTGAAATAAGAAATGACCCGTTAATTTTAACACATCGAAGATGTCTTTTTTCTTAACCATAGAAGTTAGTTCTCCAATAGGTGCGAGTGTTTGATTTTTAAAATTTATTTATGAAATTTTTATCGCGCCATTGTTCTCACGGTTCATTAATTTTGTGTTGACAATATAATTTGAAATGCTCCAAGACAAAAAGAGGACCAATGTTTCTTTTGGCGGATGCTTATTACATTAATCAAAGGACGAACAATTTAGTATCTGTAGATATAATTTATTTCAGAAAGGGAGATTTACAGTTGTTGATGTTTTGTTCTTTTTTTGTAAGAAATGAAAAAGTCAGGACATTGAAAAGGAAACAAATTTGTAGATTCAAGTAAATATCAATTTAAAAAATTACGTACGATGTACAATGTACGTACATTGGTACTCAAAACGTTTATTTCTCTACAAAAAAATTATTGCGAATTAAAATTATCATCAAGAACGATCATCATCTGTAGAGAAAATGATTGAAACTTTGCCCTGCTATTGCCACCGCATAATGCACGTCACGTCTGACTTTCTTAATTGAATTCTTGATTGCGTTTCTATTTCGAAGCTAAACGCCCATAACAAAACACGAAAAGCGTATAGCTTCCCTCTGGTATTTTTACTTTTATATGTATATTAAGGTACCTGTACTAAGGTGGTGTAGGGTGGAAGCTCCGCCGCCTCACGGGAGAATGAGCAGTTAACCACAAAAATAAGGCGGTGATTGATGAAAGTCATATATAAGCTAGAATGAGGTATTTTCTCTTCACATAGAAGTTCAAATGAGGAACTACACATAAATACACAAACATGTGTAGACAGAAACATACCCAACAATATTTAACTTCTCAACAAGATGTTTGCTAATTGGAGTTCCAACTACAAATTTTGTGATTGCGTGACAATTTGAGTTTTATTCGATACACGAATAATTGCGGATAAGCATGATTATCTGGAACTTTAATTGGACCTTGCCTTTGAGACAAATTGACGGATATAAAATACATGCGCAATTAAATGAAATGAGGTAACACCATTAATATAAGGTTCCATTATTTCAATACATTTTGCTTGAAAAAAAAAAACTTTGTATGAGTGCTGGAAATGTGACCGAAATTTATCAATGTTTAATTTTTGTTTATAATTTTGCAGAAAATGTTCTAGATAGCAAGGAATAATTGTGAAAACTAGTATTTTCTCCGCACCTTGAAAAATCGGCTATAGTAAACATTTTTACTAAAGTTGCCCCTAGCCTTATTTTTCAATTTCAATTTTCTTAAAGTGATCAAAAAAGGTGAATCTCATCGAAAATTTGATTAGGTACTGAATTATTTTTTCACCCCAAATGGAAAATGACATTTATGTCGCACTCGTCATACAGAAAAAGAATTTGTGTTTTTTATAGTTCATTGTAGCTAGTTGTTGTCAGCGAAGACGACAGAAAACTAACGACGCGAGTCAACAAGAACGTCGCTATAGCTAGTGAAGTAGTGAGGCACTCTTCTGCACTTGTAAGAAGGAAAGTTGACTTTAGTAATATATTTGAATGTGCGATGAAAGAACCTATAAATAGAGTTATCTGATCTGAATCTAGAGGCAAATTAATTTGAGGTATTGATCTGAGTTGGAGAATAAGAAACACAAAGTCTCATTTTAATAAAACCTTTTTATTAAGTACCTACTCTGGTTTTTTTTTTCTTTTAATTGATTCATCAGGAAATATTTTCTCAAATTGCTCAAGACGTTCTTTCCTGTTATTTGTCCACTCCCATCTATGGCAACAAAACAATCCTCAATGCTCGAATTACGACGAAGAAATGGGAGGCGGGTATATTATTTTTGCATTTATGAAACCCGAAAGCAGTTAATGCCTCCATCAAGCTTTCTGCATTTCAGCTAACATTAAATTTTATTAAGAAAATTAAGAAAATGATTAAGGATTTGCACCTTAAAACAAAAAATATAGTAGGTAAAATTGCAAGTGAGTGAAGAAAGAGGAAAAAATTTTGCAAAACAGAGAATTAATTTTTGGTAAAATTTGTTTCACCTCGCTTCGCTCCCAATCAGACTAAATGATCTTGTTCCAAATCAGCATCATCCTCAGACAACAGTGAAAAGCATGTTCAAAATTAATCATTAAAATGCAGCATCTGTTTTTAAAGCCCTTTAATGCAATACAAGATATGTAGTAATTGCTTTTCCAAATTAAAAGAAATGGCAATTTCGTGCGAAATTTTCAACTTTTTACTATCTTTCTCCGAAAAAAAGTTTGCAGTATTGTTTCCACCGATTGAACCAATTTTACTAAAATATTCATGGAGAACTATCAGGATTAAGGACGACGACAAATTGTTAACGAAAAATCAACTTTCAAGATCGTTAAACGGGTTAACTATTTATAATGTACGGTGTATAGTAAAGTTGACCTTATTTCACTTTGTCAAAGCGAAAAAGGGCCAACTTTAAAAAGTCGGCCTTATTTCTTTTGGCGTTATTACACGTCACCAAAAAGAGCCACGTCATGTTTTAAAGACAAGGATACATGCGAATTAAGCCACGTTTGTATATTTACAGGAATGGCACTTAGTAGGGGTACAACAGAGCACAAAGGAAAATTTTAACTTTTCATCACATTTGCCATTCCATTGCTTGTAAAGGCACACGCAATTTGTTAGCCCAGTCAGTGGATGGGTCGGTGGGTTGGGTAGTGAAGCATGAGACATGGCGGCAGCCACTACTTTAACAGCATCAACCTAATTTTAATGGAACGGTCTTATTTCCTTCAAAAGAAACGGAGCCAACTCTTTGTGACGATATAATAATTTAATGAATTATTTTTATCGCTTCCATTAAAAGAAAATGTGTGGAATTTTTTATCCTGTTGTTTTATTTTTTTCATTCCATTTTTACATTCAATGGAAAAAACAATTCTTAAAATTGTTTCTTGAGATATAATTAAATTCCAAATGAGTGAAAGAAAGTTACAAAACTAATCGCATTCTTAAACAAGTACTCGTATTCCGTCGAAAGAAGAAGACAGTAGCTGCCATTAAACAAACACTTAAGTGTTACTATTATTGAAACATTAAAATTTAAATCCTTTCTCCTTTTTGCCAACGCCTTATTTTTTAATGGGGTTCGTTTCTTTCCAATATATAAAGGTAAGGTTCATCCTTAACGGATAATAAGCTCACTCACTCGGCATTGATCAAAGGAACAGAGTTAAAATCGGGTCTAGATGTGTCCATGACAAGGTCAACACTTGGGCTTAAACTTAACCCCATCGGTTAAGCCCAGATAACAGAACAACTACCCAAAAAGATTTTATAGCCCTAGCCCATAGAACGAACATACATGAGTGTATGCAGTATGGCAACGGTAAATTGAAACATCCTTTTTTGAATGATTCAAAAAGGTAGGCTATTAACAGACCATAGCTGATAAAATATTTTACGTGACATTTAGGAAAAGTCCAATTTCACATCATTACCATCGTATCAACGTCGGACAACTTCCGTACTGATACAATGGAGATAAGTTAAAAACCGGCATTAAAATGAGATTTTGATTAGACATTAGATTGGTACTTTTGCTGATGTGCATATACATAACGATAATGAAAAAGTCCTTAAATAAGATAATTAGGTGATAAAAACCTATATCGAAAGAGGATAATATCTTACATCAGGTACATCGTTTGAACAACCACGGAGTATTTATTGTCAAACGTTTATGACTGCTTAACCAATAAAAACAAGAAACTAAACTATGACAAATTTTCTACAATTCAAATGGAGTCACATCTCAACAAATTTTGCTTTATCTTTTTTCCAACACAAAAAAGATAAACAAATTATTTTCCTTTACAACCGCTTTGAATTGCCAAAAGGTTAATTGCAGTGTTCTTTTTTTAACTGAATTGGTAGATTGGCGAAAGAACTTTGATTTAAACCAGGGTGACAATACGCTGGTACGCAGGTATTTCTTTTGTAATTTTCATGTTTCTGTCGATTCACTGGTTAATGACTGATTCACACCATCCTCGGGACGTGATTTATAGGCAACGTAACGCAGACAGGAGTATCACGTGTCCCTAAGTGCCAGCCGTGGGGTGTTTTTGTCGGATGCGCGAAGCGAATGCGAATCACAGTCACATAACAGCACAAACGAGTGACTGAAAAGAAAATAAGTGCCCGGGTGACACACGAATCGACTTAAAAGGGAATACCAAAAATAGAAAAAATGAAACCCCTCGAGTGGAAACCATAGGTAGCTAAGGGAAAGCGTTTCCATCACTCAGAACCCACAGGCCCGCGGGATCAAAGTTGTTGTGTACTATTGCTCATGAGTGGAGAACGCAAAACACAAACAACCAATTGTCGAGGATTATCAATCGGATGCAATCGTGCAATGACCAATTGGTATATGTGCACAGCACACTACGGATTTGGGCGGAAAATTCGCTATTGGTATTCACGAACTGTGTTGTTCAAGAAATTCTCTAAAAACGTACCTACATATTTGTTTGGCTTAGCTGTTTTAAGCTATTTTTGAGCAACTTCAATTTTTGTGTTTTTCTGCCTTTTTTCATACCATTTTGTACCTTTGCACCTGTTACAAAGCGATTCAGTTCCTTTTGTCTGCCGCACTTATTGGATGCCTTAAGAAGCACGCCAGTTTACTAGCTAAAAATGACAGTATAAGTTCTTTTCAAAAGAAATTCAGACATGAGATGCGTATCAGATAAACTATCTCTTAAACAGGATCATTTTAAGAAGAATGTCACAGTTGGTAATTTTTTGAGGGGCAGTCATTTGGAGACTGTGTGGAAATGGTGTTTACTGCGGTTATTGGAATGAATTCTGTTTCCTTTCAGTTCTATAGAATTCATTACATAAATAACTTGATTTTAAAAGATGGTTATCAATGGAAATTCCCTGCTTTATCGAAATAGAAGGAAAGTTCAATTGCTCTCAGAAGATTCTGAAAAGTCTGCCAATTGTCACAGTAAATCATTAAATTTCTCACTAACCGATTTCTGTCATATTCTGGCTATAGGTACTTCTTATCAAGATGAAACAACGAAGTTCAATTATTATAAACAACAGATGTAAATGAAGTTTAACGTGAGTACCTAGCAATTAAGCCTTATCCCACGGTGGACTTATCCACTCTGTCAGCGTGACAAATTCCAACCGAAGTCAGCTAAGTCACTATGTTATATTAGAAAGGACACTTAACCTCTTCCTGAATGATCCTCCAGAATACAAAGCAGTCATCAACTTTCTGAAAAGAAAGAAGCAAGAGTGCCCGTATCCAGATTCACACCAGTATCAATTGAATTAATGCCAGCTCTTATTCATCTTAACTCTTATTCATGCAACATCACGGAAAACCACACTCAACTTTCAGTCACCGAAAGAAGAGCCGTTGTCCGGTCACGGTAACTGCACTCAACTTTCAGTCACCGAAAGAAGAGCCGTAAATCGTGATTTACGAATAGCAGCTGAGGCCAAACTCAGACAACCAAAACCCCTGCGACGGTCCATTCTAATAGTGGCGAATCCTCACTACCCGCGGTACCCAAAGCTTGGGTGAGGTATCAGGTATCACTTTTGTATACTCTTTAAGTTATACTTTCTGTGATATTTGAACAACACTAATTTATTGCATTCTTTATAATGTTATGCTTTTATTAGTTTTCGCAGCTTTTCCGGCTGGCGGATGAGGGACACTGCTCACCTTTTGTATGATATATCCACATTGATCAAAAGGATGAACTAGCCATTCAAGGGACACACCTAACAGGGCGTCCAATTTCCATATTCGATACTTGTTGATCGTAATTTCCTCATTGAATATAAAACTTTTATTAGTTTTCGCAGCTTTTCCGGCTGGCGGATGAGGGACACTGCTCACCTTTTGTATGATATATCCACATTGATCAAAAGGATGAACTAGCCAATCAAGGGACACACCCAACAGGGCGTCTAATTTCCACATTCGATACTCGTTGATCGTAATTTCCTCATTGAATATGAAACTTAGATATATAATCTTTTAAGGATCGCATTAATCTTCATCATACGTCCTGCTTCAATCCGGCGATTCCATTAGACTAAAGCTGCCTTCGTCCGCAGGTTTATGCCAATAAATTGACAAGAACCTCTCAGAGGCACCGTAAGAAGCTGTAGGTCAGCACGTTCACTTACTGGGGAATATGTACTTCTAAATTTCCAGGTCCATGATTTTGACTCCATTATAAACAACAGCAAACTATTCATATCTAAACTCAACTAGCACGCAATTTTATAAACTTGTGTTTTGCTTGCCAGGTATCCAGGAATAAGTGAAAGCTGTCGGCAATTTTTTTTTTAATCCTCTGAGACATTTTGCGTCTAGAATTCTCGAAGATGTATGGAAAATTGTTTACATTATAAGATGAATTATTTATGATTTTAAAAAATAGCGACACCAATGGGAATTTTATAAAATATCCTGACGTCTCCATTAGTTACCATTAACATTTTTATTCCACTTCGAAGTGATATATGACATGCCGTACGTATCCTTCGCCAAGGATTCTTGGTTAAAATTAACATTCTGATCGTTTCATTTCCCTCCTTTTCACATGAAATGGTGAACTCTGAAATCTTAAAATACATATCATTAAATAATAATATCTTTGAAGGAAGATAAGTTGTTTTATATTTTCTCTCTCACTCTCTGGTAGTTTCAAAAATGGATAAAATAGCAGAAATGGCAACAGAATCGTAGCCAAGTGCTTTTTTCGACAATAATATTCCATCCTCTTTCTTAGCACGTATTAACAAAAAAAAAAAAAAAACACAGCTTGAGTTGGACAGTTTATATTTTACTATTTTGAGTCAAAGAATGATTGTTTTACCAATACCAACTATTACCTTTATGACGTTAATTTCTTTGTTGCTGTTGAAATTTTCGATTGCAAAGTATTTTTCAATAGCTTTTTGGTGATGCAGCGTAAGTATTTGTATTTAGTTGGTTGGTTTTTCCTCGTTTTAAATCAAACAAATCAAATAAGTATTTAAAAATTGAAAAGCAACCACAAAGTTAAAACTTAAATATTAAATTTTACGCCGGATTCGCCTTTTAGGACTCCTACGTTCTTATTTTATATTAATGTTCACCTCCTTTAAGGTTCTTTAATTTATTTCAAATCTCTGGATGGTATACAAAAAAGACGTTATCACTTTGGACCTGCAAAATTATTCTGCAAAAATATTAAGCCATAGCCATCAGTTTTGTTTAATTGTTTTTACCGGTAATGTCACAAGGTTACACGAAGTAATAAAAATACAAATTGAAACTTTAGCTTAAATTTGCCCCGAGCTCAGAAATATATGTCCGTTTTAGCTTAAGAATTTTTTGATGACATTTCAGCTTTGAATAATAATTAAATTAACTCTCAGAATGTCTGCATTCCATGTAGCTAGGACATTTATGCCATGATTTGGAAGCCAATGATGTCTTCGTGCCATGTCGGGTCGTCCGGTGCCTTGCGATGTCGACCTCGCATCGCTGCATCCTCTTCCGTCCAATTAAGTAGTTATTCGAAATTTTAAAACTAAATTCAAGGTCTGCAAAATTGGCATTCCTGATAGAGCGATAGTGGATGGCGCATGAAGGGGAACTATAAATGAGGCTAAAACTGATGCTGAGTCTATCGTGTTGAAATGTTGACATAGTAATAGAGAAGTTTATAACGAAGTTTGTTAGGAAATGATGCTCGCATCAGCGTAATTTCTTTGATAAAAAGTTTAAAGTTTAAATATATAATAATATTTAATTGTGATGCCTAGTACCTCTTACACAGAAAATGCAAGTAGAGTATGATAGTTAACTTTGCTTATGTCTACGTCAACAAAATATATTCAAACAAAATCTATCAAATTAAAATTTTGTTTTGGCTTATGTTCATTTAAGCAAAAGTTAATAAATATGTGTTGATTTTTTGTTTACTGAAAGGATTTTTATTAATTTTTCTTAAATTGATTACTTCGTTGGTAATAAAACATCAATTATAAAGTATTCTACTTAATGTAATCCATATCTCGTAAATATCAATCAGAGCTCCATAAAGTAAATAATTTTCACAATCAAAAGTGATTTACGAAATTCCAAGTACGAAAACATGAGATGTGCGTAGCAATTACAAAATTCCTGCAATTCAAAATAAATTCTTGTTTGCTTGCAATGGATTAAATTAACAATCAGGAAAACGACCATTTTATGCGTTTGGCAGAAAACAGATGCGTTATTTCGGTGAATCTCCAGCATTAATCATGCCTCAAATGCAAACAATGTTGTTCATGTTCACACTTTACTGTTTAAATGTATTCATAATAAATAATTTTAACCCCAGAATGTCAATGTAAGGATCAATATTGAGCCGAGAGCATTGGTCTTGTTTCATTAATTGTTTCTTGTGGTTCCAGGATTAACTCTTAATATCATAAAGGGTGAGTATTCATCAGTTCATCTTATGAGAAAAATATTATTTCTTTATGTTAAATTCCTCTAATATTGCATAAATGTGTCAGATTTTTCCATTTTTCCCAATTTTTTTTTTCTTAAAATTTGAGTAAATGTATGTTCGTCAACAGCCGTTAATATAATCTTTTCAATATTTTATTTTATTATTTTTGTCTGTGTATCCTGTGAGCATTAAATAGATCCAATAAAACTAAGCCCACGTTATTACAAGTACTTCTTCATCTTTTTCCTTCTAAGAACATTGAACGCAGTTTATCATAAAATAAAAATTTAAATAACTCAGCAAGTAAATAGTCGAAAGTTGAAAAATTAATCCTAATATAAGATCCTCCCTCCTTCACTCAAGGGCAAAACAAGGTTTGTTTGTTTGGTTTTTTTTTTTGTTGCTCAAGTCAACAATATTCGCCAGCTATGAGTTCCTTATCACAAGTGAAAACAGTAAGAAACAATTGACGGCAGATTTCAAATTCTACATATGTTAAATAATACTTAGACCTCCTCATCCTTGAATCAAAAAAAAAAAAACTAAATTGTAGGTAAAACGATAATTTGTCGCATTTGTTGTGAATGTCACGTAGTACTAAGACGAGTTTACTTGCCGTCAGCAATTCAGCTACTAAAATAAATTAGGTTGTCCTAGGGTTGATATAAAAATAAGGAAAAAACGCTACTCAACAAAGCCTTTAATATGTCTGTGTTATTGCTGAAAGGAATGACAAAGTTCTAATGGAAAAGGACAGTCACATAGTTAAAGGTGGGAACAGGCAATGTCTGTCAAATATGATTGACGCTTGTTTAATGTTGATGAAATGTTCAATGAGAAAAAGTTTGCCGAAAAAAAAACTTCACTGCATCTTGCACATAACTTTTTTTTTAAATTCAGTTTTCAAAAGGATATTCTTATTCAACAATCTTACGTGATAGATTTTCTGTTTAGTTGTATCTCATTTTATTTAAATTCGGAGACACACTTTTATCGCATTTAAGAAATTATTATTGATTGAAAAAGGAAAATTGGACCTCAACCATCTGCAATCCAATGAGAGAAGATCCTTTGTTGGAAATTCAATAACTCCGAAGGCCAAACAGCAAGAAGGTTGGATATGCTTGATATGGGTGCTTTAGGGTCTGAAATCAGTTGAGTGACTCAACTTTTTTTCATCTGAAATTGAATTTCCAGTAAAACACAGCAGGAGCCAGGAACCTGCAAACTATCAATAATTAAGTCATTACTTTAAACACAAACATACATCCGTTTCATTGGAGCACCGACAGCAAAATTGTAGTCTAATGGAAGACAGACAAAATTATAAATAAGAAAGTACGTTAAAGTGATATATAGGTATAAGGTCTTTAATGTGCTATATGTATTGCATGTTAAGCAGAGGCGCGGCGGCATCATGTCATGTTTTTACTGCTGCGTGATGTCCTTGTCAACCAAATGTATGTATTAAAAATGTTAAAAGCATGATTGTTATTGAGAATGAAAGAAGATTAAATATGTTTTTCACTCACTGCGTAAGTGATATGTATGCACATTTTTTCGAAAAGATTTTGTCATGAGATTTATTTCAACCGACTATTTGACACTTTTGTGATATTTTTCTTAAATAAGTTTTAAAAAACAGAACCAGAATAAAAACCAAAACAGATGCGTTGTTCCTTTTGACAACATAATGCATGAAATAATTATTTTTTAATACATATTTTTAAATTTACAGAAAATAAGGATACATTTTTGTATGCTTATATTAATTTCATATTTTTATATTTATTGAGAAAAAGAAACAGCTTTTACATTAAGTAAAACTTATAAAAAGTACAAGATATAATACAATACAATGATATAATATTAATTATTAAATACATATTTACATAATAAACACTTATTTTAAAAATTAAAAAAACTAAAATGAAATTTAATAATTAAAAACTTAAAAGTTAAAAACAATCACAACTTCAATGGAAAATTAACAGTGAAGAGTAAAGAGTATCAGTTCTAACCATTGAAATTTCCAAAGCAAAGTTCATAAAACTTCTGTGTTCGACTCTATCCTCATATGACTTGGAAGATTATTCCACAGTCTGACAGCATATACGAAAAATTGTCTGCGAGATGTCAGCGAAGAAAACATAGTGGAGCGCAATAGAATAAAACGATTTGTTGAACAGAAACTAAGTTTATTAAATAGGTAGCTTGGGGTCTTGTTAACAATTAATCTGAAGACAAAAGAACAACATCGGTACTTGAAATAAGCTTCTATGTTAGATCCAAAAAGTTGACGAGTTAAAGACGAAATATGATCGTATCTGCGAACGTTGAAAACAAATCTGGTCATTGCGTTAAAGGCTACTTTCAACTTATGAAATGAATGAGAATCGGTATCTGAGAAAAGTTCACATCCATAAGATACAATAGGCAGGATAAGTGATTTAGCAAGCTTCAGCTTTTTCTCAGTTGGAAGACTCGATTTAGCAACAGATAACCCTCTAAGCGAAGCATATATTTTTGAAATAATTGAATTAATGTGACTGTCCCAGTTAAGCCTATTATTAAATATTATACCGAGGTTTTTAGCGTGATTAACAAATTCAATTGGACAATTATTTAAAAATATAGTATATATAGGGAAGTCTTCCAGCTAAGGTTTATTTTTGGATATTGGTTAGCTTTTGTTTTTTCGGGTTCAGTGAGAGGCTGTTGCTAATGGACCAATCTTATATGTATCTAAGATCTGAATTCAATTTATTTGTCGCATCTTCAACCATCCCTATGGGAAATAAAATGTATAGTTGAACATCATCTGCGTATATATGAAACTTACAATGAGACAAAACAGATGGCAAGTCATTTGTAAACAGTGAAAACAATAAGGGTCCAAGGATTATTCCTTACACCAGTATTAACCAGTACTAACGAGGACAACTTGCTATTGCACGATACAGCTTGCCAGCGATTTGTCAGATAAAATAAATAAGGTTATTGGTTGTGTCAGAGAAGTTAAGATAATTCATCCGTTTATCACAGAGAAGGTTGCAGTTAACGCTGTCAAATGCCTTTGAAAAGTCAAGTAAGGTTAACACAGTTGTATGATTATTATCTAATGCTAGTCTAATGTCGTCAGATACTTTTAAAAGAGCTAACATACAGCTATGCCCTGACCAAAATCCCGAGGGTTAAGTAGTTTATTATCGTCAACATACATTTTTATTTGGTTTCTCTCAAATACTTTGGAGAGAAATGGAACAATTGTTATCGGTCTGTACTCTTTTTCTTTCAAGATTTTAGTATAGGGATAACTTTGGATATTTTCCAGGAGACAGGATAAGTTGAGGTCATAATAATTGTATTAAAGATATGAGTTATATGGGAAGTACAAAAGGAAGAAGGATTGTGATAAAGTCAGGGTGAATATTATCTAAACCTGTGGATTTAAATTAGATTAGATGATCGAATGGAAGACACGTGCGTCCTAAGAAACCTCTGTCTATCAACTCCTACTCTCCACCTCTCCCTGGTGAACATCGGGTGCACAGTACCTTCAATCGAAGATGAAGATGAAAATGACGCTCTACAAAACCCTCATCATCCCGATCCTCATGTATGGTGCAGAGACATGGACCATGACAACATCTGATGAAAACGCTTTGGGCTGTTTTGAGAGAAAAATTGTTCGAGTGATTTTTGGTCCTGTCTGCATTAATGGAGAATGGAGACGAAGATTCAACCAAGAACTGTACGAGCTGTACAGCGACACGACCCAACCAGTAAAGTTAAGGTCCAACGACTTAGATGGTTGGGTCATGTTGAGCGAATGGAAAATAAAGCTCCGGCTCGTAGAGTCTTCGAATCCAACCCGCAAGGACGTCGCAGAAGAGGAAGACCGTGACTCAGGTGGAGTACACAGAAGGTAGAGGACCTGAACCAACTTGGCGTGCGAAACTGGAGACAGCTAGGTTGGGACCGAACTGGCTGGAAAAGTTTGTTGGGTGACGCCCTGGTCCGACCTGGACTGTAGCGCCACCATAAGTAAGCAAGTGGATTTAGATTTGATAGAGAAAACTGCTTTTCCTACCTGGTTCATCAGCAGCACGCATAGAAAATGTGCCCTGTCTCTCGTTTGCGGCTAAGCTTAAACGAGTTTCGTTGATATGAACTGGGGGAGAAGAAATAGATGTTTCGAAGCTTATCGCATTAAGAGCCATAGTTGACCTTGAACAAATGTTTAACTGTCTTTTTCTTTAGGTAAGGGCTCTGCGTTTAATAGAATACAGCTCTCTTGAACAAAATTATTTATTTTTTACCAATTCTTCCTTTTCAAATGTTTGTCTTCTCACCCAAAAGGATTAATTTTTATTGAATGCCC
This sequence comes from Sphaerophoria rueppellii, assembly GCA_920937365.1. Taxonomy (NCBI): domain Eukaryota; kingdom Metazoa; phylum Arthropoda; class Insecta; order Diptera; family Syrphidae; genus Sphaerophoria; species Sphaerophoria rueppellii. The sequence continues at coordinate 124,744,100 of CAKKXW010000001.1, forward strand.
TGATCAGTTGACATCTATTGAGTTTTGAGTTTAATCAATTTATACTGAGTCATCGCCGCCGGCCGTTGGTGATGATTGATGAATTATGCGTTCAAGTTGAAGCAGGTAGGCAGGACAAATCTCGAATCCCAATTGAAATTTGAAAATAAATTAAGCAAGGCAAATAAAATGGTCGCTCAAAAAACAACATTCTCGTTTCAGTTTTTACTTGATTGCTTTCAATGATATTTCTATTTCTACAGCTTGCTTGTTGATGTCACCTTTTTCGTGATAAATAATAAACACATTTTGCATGCGAAAGGCAAATACAATTCTGTATATCGCTTTCACTAATACGCTGGATGATGGTCATTTTCCTATGGAATGGATGGATAACAGCAAAGTAGCATCAATAGTTGAGTATGATAATTTGTTCAATGATTGGTGTTGTTCTTGACGGTTTACTTGTATGCTAACTAGGTATGGCAAAATAAAAGTGTCTATATCCAAATAAAAAATGTACTTATCAAAAATATAAGTTTATGATATGATACATTAAATAAATTATAAACGCGAATTCTCGAAGTCTTTCCAATTACTATTATTCAAAAGCGTTCAAAACTAAAAACGGTTTTTATAAAATTATTAAATCTTTTTAGTATTTGAATATCAAAAATTTTTACCAAATGATCGTAATATCCATAGCTACAAACTTAAATTGAGTCAGACTGTCACTCATATAAAGGAATTCTCTCATTTATAAATTTAACACCAATAAGCATCGACACAATCCTTAGTAACATATTCCTTTTTAAGAAACTATAGCATTGTCTCAGGCATTAATGTATATGAACAATCTAAATTAACAAAATATTTTACAAAACCAATGTCCATTATGACGATACTAGTAATATCCCATACTTACAAAACAGTCATGGTCATTTAAATATGAGGGTAGGACCCTCTTATGTCTTTTCCGCTTGGGAAGGTGTCTAATAGGCATCCGTTTTGGTCAGCTTGCGGAAATCAGCTAGGACGAACAATAAGAGAAAATACTTTTATCAATGACCATTACAAATGCTGTGTAGCTGTGGAATCCAACTGTGAAAACAATGCTTAGATTTGTAGATACTGATAGCAAAGTTGAATGACTGAGTAAAAACTAAGAGAGTTATTTACCTTGCGATAACGATGATCGTGACTATTAAACGAATTAATCGGATAATCTTATGGATATTAGAGATTACCTCGTGTCAATTATCAAAAAAGGCTCTTCTGTTGCGATGATTGGTAATATTCCAAATGAAAATCAGCTTAGTCTGTTTCGTAAACAGAAAATAATTGTTGGTTTCTATCATAAGAAAAAAAAAAAATACGAAAAAAAAAACAATTTGCTATTAGCTCGCCATAATTAAGACAAATTGCCTATTTGGCTTAAATTCTCAACCAGCTCCGACTTATTCCTCCCATTCATCTCATTTCCTCTTTTGTTTTATCTCAAGAAATCTTAACTAATTCGGGGTAATAATGTCGAATCATCAAGACAATTTATCCCAACAAGGACGAATATAATTCAGAGGATCGCTATTTCATCATTAATTTGTTTCCTATAAATCTATTCACTAATGATTTCTTTTCTTCAAACACATTTTGTTTCGTAAACGCACACAATTACACAGTTATTTCTTTTCTATCCATATTTTGGTTGCGAAGGCAACCGTATAGATGGTTCTAGTGAAGCGAATTGTCCTAGAGTTTATTGCTTTTAGCAAAATGTTTTTTTTTTCCTTTCAGGATAATGCGTTCAATGAGCACATCAAGAAAGTGATTGTATCATCATGCATTCATAGAGACAATTTTTCTTCTGGTGGATATGTGGGAATCAAATTCTAGAATGCCTATACTCCATCGATTGTTGGAAAATCAAGGTACAATGCAGAAGTGCGTATAATGTTGATCTTTTTGTGTATTACTGACTTTGGCAATATATATTTACGTGCAGTAGTAATATGCACTATTATGGAACAAAATCGTTTCAATAAAAAAGAGCATTATGTATGCCAAAGAATTATCGACCCTTATAGCTCCAAGGTAGGACTAAATTCATTGTTTACTGTACTATTTGTGTACTTTTTGCGTTTTTCATATTGTAAAAAAAAGTGTTTTATTCTATAAACGTGCATAAAATCAGAAATTAAATATGCTTGTCCTTACGATTTCCCCTTTTGATTTATGTGCTCACACATGACTAAGAGGCTGCGGTTTTTTGCAAGAGAAATAATTGGTTCCCTAAAGTAATTGTAAATTATTGTGTACACAATAACCTTCCTATTCGGTGCTCTGAATTAGAACGTTCTTGACATAGAAAAATATATATTTTATCAAGCCATACATTTTCACAAACACGCCAGGTTCACCATGAGAACTGTGTTATCTTAATCAAAATACTCCCACATTGTATTTGCGGAAAGGTTTTCTTTTATATCAAAAAAGGTTTGTTGTGTGACATTGGATGCCAAAACTTCGATTTCGAGAAATTATGGAACGCTAAGGTTAAATCAAGTTATAAGAGGTAACTGCGTGTGTAATTAATACGTTCTTCCAAATTCAAGGTTCGTGGTTTTTTTCGATATGATGTATAATGGATTGAGGTTAGAATATACGCACACATAGAAGGAACTAAGATTATTTATGTCTCCATAAACAATTCAGTCTTGTCTTTTCCGTCATATTAATTGTTGGAAATTTCGAATGAATTTCGAGATTATTTTCCATGGATTAATACATTATACGAGCATTTCATGAAAACTGTGGCGAAATTTGAAGAAAAACCGTGAATAAAGAATAACAAAAAACAAGCCTTTGTATGATTAAATATTATTAAATCTTACACCAATAATTTTGATAGGGTTTTCGTAACTAGACTCAAACTAATGTGAAAATATCAGTTTATTTTAAAGATTGTTATTTCATTGTTTCCAATGACTGCCTAGTTGTTTTCATGGATATCAACTCGATTCTTTTCATCCTCTATCCACACGAGAAGGGAAGCAAAGTAAATCAAGCTACAGGTTAATGAGCTTATTTCAAGAAAATGTTGGTGAGAAGAAATAAATCAAGTTTTTTTTAAATTAAATAAAAAGAAAAAAGTGTTTGCTGTAGGAGATGGGTTTGAGCCGGAATGGGACACAAGAAACTTTATACTTAATTAAATCCACAATTCAACTGCTTGCGGGCTTTTGTAACGCGGGTCGTAGGCCAATTTGGATACTCCTTTTGAAAACTGTCACTAACAGCGGTGGATTTAACTTGTTTGCTATGTGCATACAAGCTGTTCAACAAAGCAGTAAAAGCTATAGGTTTTGAAGTCCTTATTTTCAGTTGTTTATAATACAAAACCTTTCTCTTTTTTCTTGTCGAGGTCCGATATGTACCTGAGTTTTTCGAAACACAAATATAAATACGATAAATATAAACTAATGACCATACAAATTTTTCACTGTTAACAATTTCTTACAAATAGTTTTACCTTTTCAAGCTTCGGGGTATAATTTGCTATTTAGTATTAGCCAACAAATTTTTAAACCCAAATATAAGTGTTGTCTACATTAAACATTTACAGTATAAAATGTTCTTTTATAACAACTTTAGGGATGGATGCTATGCAAGAAATTTTTTTTAACTCTTGTAGGAATATTTGTTAGAAACTATAAAGGAAATCCTGATGGTATCTGTAAAGTTTGTACTACTCCCTGAGGCTTGATAATTTTATTTCTTCGTCTTTGCCGATCATGTTTTCATTTTTCTTGTTTTTCTCTAGTTTTGTTCCGAAATAATAGAATACACTTACACTGCGCCGCCGCTATGTACCAAGTGCAGAAGATAAATGGAATCCGGAAATTCCTCTTCTTAAGCAAATAATAACCAATCTATGCATACATCCTCCTGGGGAAGAAAGTCTCAGCAATTTCAAAACGCAGATGGAAATCTCATAACTACCGCATTCGGATGCAAAAAAAATTACATGAAAATGAATGATAGAAAAGAGAGGCAATGGCAAGCACTTCTGCTCACCGTGACCGTATATCGTTTTGAAGCTTGTAAAATGTAAACCATTAATGACGTATGCAATTTGATGGTGAGGTGTGCATCAAAAGTAGGCTTCATGTTTAATTTATAAATAAACAAGATTTTCTTATTGCATATCATTCAAATCGAAGAAGTGAACCTTCATATCGAATTGTAGACCGGAAACCGTGGTTTGATCCTGAAATACTTAATACAACAAGAATTGATTGCTTGATAAAAGAAAAACTTATTAAATGAAGGTTGTCAGGAATGAAAAACACGAAAAAAAATGTTTCCATACAATAAAACTTAACTACTTAGACATTTCAATCTGGGAACTTAAAAATGTGTACAACTTATAATAATTTCATTGAAATAATAAAAATTAGAAAATTTTGCTATGACTTTAACTTGCCAGAAAACGTTTTATTTAGATGGAGCCAAACATGAACAAATATTACATCTTAAACCCATTCATTAAAAGTATAATTAAGGTCAGAGACCAGCTTGGAGATTTCTGAATCTTTTACTGTCATGTCGTTTCCTTTTACGGCAACTTTACTCGTATACATTCTGACATACTGCGCTTGGCAAAAGGGAATATTTACACTTCAGATTCACACGTTTTATCCCAATCCCAGCAACAGCAATGAACGTATGCACACAACTGAAAAAAAAATAGGAAGCCGTTAAAAGGAATTATACGAACTGAAATTCAAATGGTGAGAAAATAGATGACTCTGAAGAAAAAAATTGCACACACAGGTATTTTTCTTTTATAATGTTTTTTCGTGTGAAATGTTTACTTAAAGGAAGTTTCCGGTGGATTTATGGTCTTGGTTGTCTCTTGGGTATTTACGTGTACTTCTTCGCTGTAACTTTATGTCAAGCAAACACAGTTAAATAATACGGAACAAAAAATGAAAAACGAAGCTTTGACCGGAAAGACTCAACATTGTGTAGCCGTTCTATAGTTAATTGCTATTCCCTGACATTCGTATATGACACGCTATCTACTGCACCGATAGTTAAGTCTGGAATGTTGTATCGAATAACTTTTCATAGGAAATTTAGTTTTTAAGGTGTTGATAATAGTTAAATAAAATCAGAGACGCAGACGGTTGGAGTTTTAAAAACCTACTAGCTTATCTAGGTATTAAAAAAGATAAAGGTAATTAATTATACGCGTGATCATTTTGTAATGATCATACTATTGATTATAAAACTGAAATATTTTCGACATCCGTTTAGGGTAATCCGAGATATTTGAGTTTGAGGTTTGCAGAAGAAAATTCTAAAAAATTGATTGTTTGTTTTAATTATTAATTAATAACTTTGAATAATTTGATGTATAGAAATATTGTCGGTCTCAAACAAAAGGTTACAAATGTGTCTTTCAAAGAATAATAACCTCAAATCATCTGAAGATTATTATATTAGATCTTGCCGAAATGTAACTATTTCGGCTTCCACCGTTGCAAGATTTCTTGTGGATAAAAGTGTAGTGCTTAAACTCTAAGCTCCCGAAAACTCTGATTGATGAGTAAATGTTTGTTCTCGAATTTCACAAGACATTTCGAGCTGAAACTTGATTTCTCATATCAAAATTACCCGTTCTTAACATCCTTAAATTGGCCTTAAGATATATTAACGTTATAAGCTCCTGAGCTTAAATCAATATAAATATTCCAATTATGACAAATGACCTTAAAGTTCTGACTTGAATAACCAATGAATACTATATGTCCAAGAACCCACAACTCCCACCAAAATTTGACATTGACATTGACATTTCACAGTACTTCCCACATGAATGTAACGAACTACAGACACATAGCAGCACTGGCGACTGAGGCCATCGGCTGGGACAGAACAAGACACTAATACAACAGAGAGAGACAGATAGACACATGAAAGGAACATAACATAAACCTACGTGGCACACAGGAGGAGACACAGATTTTAATTGTCTCATATCATCGCACAGGTAGCCTCAGATAAGCTGGCGATTTTTGTTGAATTAAGGTAGGTTTATCTTATTGTGTTTTATTGTATTAAGTTTCAACTTTCAAGTAATGCAACTAAACTGTAATAAAGGGGGACGTTATTCAGATTTTATCTAGCTATAAAGCTACCTTAAAATAATTATATATCGATGTAGCAACAGTAAAGGAATTCTCGACGTCCGTCAAAAGGAAGTACTTAAAGAAGATACTTCTTCCCGTGTAAAACCCTTTTGTGTAGCTATTTGTTTTATTTTATGTTATAAGAATAAGGAAACAATAAAACCGAGGAAATACGTAAAGATTCGAGCAGATGTTCCCCTAGAGGAGAACTTAAAGATTTTTCTGCTCAATAATATAATATCCTGGACTGCTGAGTTTGGCTTATAAAAGTTTTAACGGTCCTTAATGGGCGTTAAGTTTGTTTTATTGTTTTTCTTTTTTCTTATTGGAGTGAATTCGTGAAATTGTCTTAACTTATGTATTGTTGGTTATTTTGCTTGGTTTTTGGAAAATCAGAAAACACAGAAATTTGTTTTTATAACCGCAAAGATTGAATAGAATTAGCGTTCTCATATGTACAGAAAGTGAAACTTTATATTTCACTCGATAGGCTTTTATCGAAATGAACTTCTATCATTCTTCTTTATAATTAATGGTTGTATCCTAGTTTTTTAGTTTCATTTAGTCTGAGGGCACCTTATTTTACCAAATTTAAAATGACCAATTTCAAAATAACCAACATTATGATAATCTATTGTCAGAGAAGAAAGGGAACGAGATATCATTAAAATCCCACCAATTGCGGTCTTAAAAAGCTCGTTAATCAACGCATTTAATCGTCAAATGCTTTGATCTAAGGAAGACAAAATCTAACCATTACAATTTAATTAGCTTTCATTATGTGGTTTATCATGAAAGTTCTGCAAATAAAGCGCATTTCAACTGCCGGCTGTTGGAAAAACCGATGAGAAATTGCAAAAAAACCATTTCCCCATTATTAATGCGACGGCAAACAAGCTTTGTGTAGCAACAGCCTCTCAGGAAACTTTATTCAATCCTATTTCGATTTGAACTCGCAGGTAAATAAACTCCAATAGGCCCCGGCCCAGGGTTCAATGGCAAGCGTGTCCTTTTTGTCTTTTAGTTTTACAATCACCGTTGTTTCGTTGTGTACGACAAAAAAATACTTTTTTCTTTGTCAGAATTTTGTTGTACTTTGTAATGCGTAGGTACTGAAATAACAATACTAAATTAAAGAACTTTCCTAACCCATTATATTAAGTTTCCGTTACAAACTTTTCCTTTCAACACCTTAGTTAAACCAAAGATAAACTTTTTTCGCTCTTTTACCACTCACAGTTAGCTAGTTTCCTTTTACTTCATGTTTGATTGAAATTCGAGACTTTCATTTATAGTTTTGGTTTCACAGTTCTCTTAATGGGTTAGTTTTTAATCAGCTTCTTTCTAGATTTCTACTCAAAAAACTTTTGAGATATAATATTACTTGAATTAAACTGCGTCCAAAATGTGTTGATAGGTTAAATGAACATTGTTGATAAAATTGAGTTAACCAAGATACTTTTACGTTTTATTTTCATAAAACTTTAATGAACTAAACGATTAGATACACAATTTTAAGTACATCAAAATTTTATTTATTTGGTTACTGGTTACAGAAGAATATATTCTCTGATTTCTGAAAGTGCAAAAAAGAATGTCGTTTATTTGCTCACAACATTTTTCAAGTTTTTCGGTTAAATAATTTGGTACAATCCAAATATTTTTTTTAGATTACTTAACATAATCGAGTTTTCTAAAGCAAAATATTACCAAATGTGGAACAATACCCTTAAGCTTAAGCCTTTAGGTTTCATTTTTTTTTAATTTTTGACGAAGCAAAGACTCTTCGAATGATGTAAGCTTGTACCTACGTAAAATATTTGAGTTTTATACACAACCCAATCCCACTGACGTCATTAAACTGCAACAAAAATAAAATGGAAAAAAGAAAAGAAAAACCCACGAGATAAATTGGCTTTTAGCTTGAAGCAACCGCTTGAATACTACTTAACGCAAGCCCTTTTGCCAATATCTCCTGGTAGAATTTCTTTTCATTTTCATCTTCGTCCTTTAAAGAATACGACGATATTTATGTACAAAACGTAAGGAGAAGAATCAAGATACTCAAAATGAAATTCAATTTGATGCCAATTCTTTGAAAAAGGTAAGTCTCTCATTTAATTTGATTTCCTAATGAAGAAGGGATGTCCTTTCCTTACTGTCACTCATTAAACAAAGTGAAAGTACATCTACGTTTCGCATCAAACATCAGATTAGACCTAGTTATAGAATCCATTTCTGATGAACCTTCATTTATACCTATTTATTTTTAGTTGCGTAGGTAAAAAGATTTTTATTCTTATTTATTAAGTTTCATTTTCATTTTCCAATGCTCATTGGTAACGGAACTGAAGGTTCCCATAACAATGATGACGACGACGCAATCTAAATCTTATAATGAGGATGGTTGAAGTCATAAATATCTGGCCACTGCTTCCTATCATTTTTGGCTTAATACTGCCGGCGGCGTGGCACTACCACAAGCAAAATCCCTTTGACCATCAAGCGCTATTATCAATTTTATTTATTTTTATTTTTGTAACAATGACTACTTTAAACCGTAAAAACTAAAGGAAAATTGCCTGAGATAAAAGCTAAGTCATGCGAAATCTTGTAAGAATGAAGTTTGTAGATTGCACCCTAATAAAGCAGGTAAGACTCTTTCACCTTGTCTCAGCATTCTTTTCCTTTCTCTTGGTTTTCTTGTATATATTATATTCCTTAGAGATTGTATTAATTCACTTTTGTCCCGGGGCCTGTGCCCAGTGCGGCAAAATCGGAGGGCGCCTCTACAGACGAAAGGACCACTCATCACCTACCTAACATCGACCACGGAATAGATATAATAAATACAATACAAGTATAGAAGTTTTATGGCCATGTCAACTTGACCGATACTCAGATCGCAAAAGAGATGAAGCTATATTCAAAACACTCCGTAGTCGGTCATTCTCCACAACAGTGTATTGTTTTAAATATATGTGTTATTTACTCAGCCTTATCACCGTCTCTGATCGGAGATAAATTCTCTCCGATTCGTACAATATCTAAATATTTTCTAGCACCATATCTTTTCATTTTGCTTTTAAATGAAAACAACCGAAGTTTTCGAGGCAAAGTTCGCAATTGCAATGCAAAATGCATTTCATTAACATTCGATATTTTCTCAAAGAAAACGTTACGAAACGTTAACAAATTAATTAAAAATTGGTTAAAAAAACTATTGTGTTGCGAGTTTGATTGATCAGAACAGAGAAACGGAAAATCGAAAGTAATGCGAAATTTTCACTTAATTCAAAAAAATTGTACGAGCTTTAATAATAAATCAGATTAGTTGTATCCTCAAAAACCAAAAAAAAAAAAAAATAACGTCAATTTTTATGAAAAAGTTGAAAAATACCTACATTTTTTACCTTTTTTTTTAAAATCGATAGAAAACATTGAAAAAAGCAATGTTTTTTGTTTTTACTTTTTTTTGTAGAAATTTTTTTGTTCAAATCGGACCTTATTTTTTTGTGAGTCAATTTTTTAGCAGAGATATTGGGGTCCGAGTAAAAATTATCAAAATTATTTGTGATAAGAAAAAAATCGTAGCGATCTAAACCATAAAGTAACAATATTTTCAAACTAAATCATGGATCAATTTGATTGAGAATCAAACTTTTTCTTATTCTTCGATTTTGTAGATGATGGAATATTTTTTTACGCTCAAGTGAAAACGACAAGGACAAACGGTATTTTTTTAAACTCAAAATTATTTTTTTTTTTTGTTTTTTCAAAGAAAAATGTTTACGGCTGGGTCTCACGAACTTGCTCTTTTATTCCAAAACTAAAATCACAAAAAAACGTTTAAAATGAAAACATATACCTATGTAATTAAAATTCATAAATAAAAATTTTAAATTGAAATATGTAGTTACCTCAAAAGCACATTTCACCTGGAAAAAATTGATGATATAAAATGTATTAAGAAATTGTTTATGTTTTTGTTTTTAGTTTTTTATATATTACATTTTTCAAAAATGCCTTAAAATTATTCTTGGTATGAAGTATTTCAGAACATGTTTATATACTTTTCAGATTTGAATTTCAATTTTTAGCTTTAAAAACTGTTTGTTTCATCTCAATTCGACGAGTATGTACCTTATAAAAAACCACTCAAATTTTTAGTTTATTTGAGCGTTCTTCTTCAATGTTTCCATAATTTTATGCCTTTTTTGACATCATTTTTTTCCTTTAGGTTCAGTATCTCTGGATAACAAAAATAACTATTATTATTTAAAGATGAATTGTACGGCAACGTTGAAAGATTAACAAAAATATAAAACTACTATCGGTTCGAAAAACATATAAATCAAAAACGAAAAAAAAGAAATTACGAACTGAAACAACCTCTTAAATCAGAATAGTGTGTTTTTGCATGCAAGTAAATTTTTAAAGATGTACCTACTTTCTACCAATCTTGTAAAGAAAGCGAGCCCAATATAGAACAGAAAATTGCTATCTCATTCTGGTCTCATTTTTATCCTTTCATCAAACGATTCCCTTCTTTTAATTAAGACAACATGATATAGGAATATTGATTAAAAATCCTTGCAACAAGTTCGGCTGACCTCTGCAACCACATGAGTTATTTTACAGTGACCACAAAATGGTCTCCGGTTTAATGTTGAACAAGCAATGGTTACCTACGCTTTCATGCACTCCTATATTCAAACATGTCATACTCCTACAGATACTGAGCAATCTTTTGCAAAATATCGATACGATGTTTTACTTAAATTTATGAATGAAATTTTATGTAACTAAAAATACATACATACAAAATACTTCGTTTTCAAACTATGGATGAAAATCTGTTGAAGAATGCAGTGGAAAATCGTTAAATATATATAAAACACTAGCCGACCCTGCGACCCTTGTCTCGCACCTTTCAGAGCAACCTTAGAATTATAATTATTATCTTCGTGCTCTCGCTGAATTTTGCGAATTCGCAATACAAAATTAATATTTTTTTCTATGAAAAGCAATGAGGTTTCCGAGATTTTCATCAAGAACTTTCTATTTTCAATTCGAAAACCGATTTTGAAATTTTCCAGTTTTCCATTTGAAAACCAATGCACCTACAATTACATGAAATTTTCCCGTTAAAAAACAATGAGGTTTCCGAGATTTTCATCAAGAACTTTCTATTTTCAATTCGAAAACCCATTTTGAAATTTTCCAGTTGTCCGTGAACAGTCCTTAACTCTACTTTTGGTTTTGACCGACACCGAAAATGAACGAATCAATCCCGAACGACACAGGCCTAATTTTGACCGAGACCGAAATGTTTGTACCTAATATTCAAAATGCGAAATGTACATGCACAGAGATTGGAAACTAAAATCTATGCTTTTTTTTAATATCGATGTTAAAATTTTCTTTTGTACAGAAAATCTTACACAAGAATTCGCGTGTAAACATTGTCTTGGTGTAAAAGCTTAAGTAGGAGTTCAGCCTTAAATATAAAACAAAAGAATGAATAGGAAATGAAATGAAATAAAATGGGAATGGAGAGACATTTCAAAAAACTGATGTCGGCTGTCAGTTGCCTGAATTTAAAAACAAAATTTCCGAGTAAGTAAATTGAAATCAATGTTTTTGGCTCTTAATAATTATTTCTTTTATTTTCAGAACCTCCTACTGCACAATCAGTGCATAGAATAGCAATTGTCTATCATTTATAAAGTGAGATTTTTGTTTGTTTGTTAGTTTATCGACTACAAACATACAACCGACAAACAAACAAAAGTCTCACTTTATATATTAGTATAGATTGGCGATGCTTGTTTGAAGGCAAAAACTGGATTTATGGATACAACTGATGATGACAAAATGAAAAATGAAAAACCATTTCAAGCGAACAAAGCTTGTCATAGTTTTTTTTTTTTCATTTTTGTCTTCCATTCTTCTGAAGTAAATTATTTCTAGAATTCATTATTCTCTTTCTTATTTTATTTTAAGGACATAAACCCAAGAGCGGGCTAGAGAAATTAAATTATTTGTTTTAAGATGAGCACAACGAGTAGTCCCATGTCCCATCTTCCATTCAAGAGTTTGTTATTAGGAGGATACCATGTTTATCTTACACATAATATTTGTTTGTTGTGTGTTAGTAGATATTTCAATTTAACTATTAATAAATCGAAACTCAAAAGTTAAGAGGTTGACTGTTAAAAAAAAATTTAAAACTTAAACGTAACCAAAATATCGAAAGTATTTGGGGTTAACATCTTTCAATTGAATATTCAAAACATTGAACGTGACTTCTGTGCTAAACAATGAATTCCAAAAACCCGTTCCTTATGTGTTTCAATAACAGTTTTAGCCTTCAATCAATGTACCCCGACCCACCTATGTAATGCATTTGGCATTCTTGTGTTTGCAACATAGGTATGTATAATTTTCAAGGCTAAACACTTTCTTTTAAAAAACGAACGATTGGTCTATTTCCGTGTATATGTCAACTCGAAAATGACTTGAATATTATGATTTTGTCATTATTTTGTACTTATATGAGTTAAACTTTTGTTGTCACCCGCATTTAATTTTCAATAAAAGATAAGATAACTCAAAATGTCCATCTTAATTGACAATAAAAAAGGCCACTTACAGCGCCCACCCTTACAAGTATATCACTTTGAAATTTTGCCAATATCCATCGGATAAGACAAAAGAAAACGTTGAAAAACGAAGTAAAGCTAGCTGCTTGGGCACATTTCCGGTCTCCGGACTCCGCTGTGGGAATAGCTATGACCAATAATTTCTTACCACTTTTCGCCCTCTGGCTCTCCACTATAAAAATATCGATTATATCTTTAATGTGTCAATTACTTTGTCGTTTTGGCAAACAATTTAATGACTCATAACTACAATTAAATAGCTAAAAAGTTGGGATGATAATGCGAAGATGGTGGAGATGAAAAGTCGAAAATATATATGTATGCGAGCTCAGTAAATGTTTGCATAAAGATGCATGTGAAAATTTTAATTGCAAAACGAAAACAATGCACTTGAAGTGATAAACTTAACTTTGTTGTAGGAAAAAGGATACAAAAACGAGGCAAAACAACACGTAACAGCAGACTGGTTGTCTGCGATGTAACAAAACATGAAAAAATATAAATCGTTGACTTTCAGCAAAAATGTTTACAATCGTTTTAATTGTTTTGTGGTGAATGAATAGTGATAATGAGTGACAATGAATAGAGAAGCACAAAACACTACGACTTGCCTTGCCTTGCCGACATGCTGCTCCCAGAGGGTGATGAGGAAGAGTGAAACTATTAAGTTTAAATACTAAGCGGATATGCATTTAGATAACGACTGTTCTGATGGATGATGTTTCTTTGTTTTGGAAAGTGGGCATTTTCATTATGAATTGTAAAGTTTTTTTTTTATTGAAAATAAATAAAAACAGTTGTTTGTAGCAAAAACGCTTTGGCGGAGATTTGATGAAGTATGCATTTTTTTAACTTATTGCCTTAAGACCAAGTTGTTTCCAATAGGAGGCAGTTGTGCTAGACTCAAGTCCTTAGTACCAAACGAAAGATAAAAAAAAAAACTTAGTTAAACCCAATCAAAAACCCAAAATGTGATTTTTTGACTTAAGACCTTACTACCCAACGTCAAAGATATGACGAACACAATTTAAAAGAAAAAATGGTTTAACCGAAAGTTGAATTCATTGAAAACTTTTGCTTGCAGCGGTAGCAGCAGTCTCGTGAGAATTCGTTGAAATTCTATTTTGTCTTGTATTGTATTTATGCAACTGCATCCGCTTGGAGCTTAAATCACATCATATGCGATGTATGTACGTACACATACACGACATATAATATGATAAATACATCTATAGAACAATATTTGAAGACAATAGATCTCAAAATTGCTTGGGGCATTGTATTTTGCAAGGTGCTAAGTGCAGAAGTCTTTTAATATCAACAAGATTCACAACACTTGTTTGATTTTCGTCATTTCCACTAGGAAATTATTTTTTAACAATAAGTATATGAAAAAATTAAATTAAGCTTCGAGCAACAGATAGAAGTTGTGTATATATATGATAACTAACACGTTTATGTTACTTGCATGCCATAGAGAGCATTACATCTTCCTTTATGCTTTATGCACCAAAACAAAACGAACAAAATTGTTCGAAGATCAAATCTTTGCTGTATGATGTAATCGAAATAGCTATATGTATATTTATGAAAGCCATTAATATATTGGTTCATATAACATTCCAGTTTCTACAGTTCTTAGTATTACAGCGGCTGTCGGCATTCTTAGGAATTTTGTTATGATAAGATTTCAATGTAAGACGGGATGAGACTAGTTTTTAGCGATTTTCGTTGTTTTCAAATACAATCATGCAGCCTTCTTATGCAATTTTTGTAACAGTGTTTTTATTTAAAGTCCGTGGGAAATGCTGCTAGTAGGAAAAAATATTGCCAATATTTCAGTAGCTTTCAGTGATTTTTTATATATTTTTTGGACACAAAAAATCGAAGCAAATAGAAGGTACCTATGGACGCGATTTCAACAAAGCACAACAATACAATAAAAAATAAAATAAGGAAAAAAATAATTGCTCGCGAAAAGATTTTACCTTCCTTTACTATATTTAATTATCTCCAAACCCTCCAATCACATAAATGAACACCCAGAGAAAATTCCAATCAAATTAAGCCCAAAATAAGCATAGCTCTATTATCTACAAAGGCCCTACATAATGATGTACGCACATATTAAGCCCATTCCAGAAATATCATTAAATTTATATGCAAATGTACATGAGTTGAGCATCAAAAGGAAAATCCTTTCCATTTTATTCATAAAAAGAGTAAAAGACTAATTGTTGTTGGTAATTTTGCCGTTGTTGGCCCAGAAAGTGATAAATATTTATTTGCTATCACATTTCATCAAATCGTTAAGCCGTACTCTTTTTGTCTCGTGACATTGTTTAAGGCTGTGTCGTTGGAGCTTAAAATAAATTTATCAGACATGACGACAGTTTTTAATCACTGCCATTTGTATGAACTTCAGTTTGGGCTCTGTATAGCGCAACGATGCCTTTTCAATTCAAGAGCCTTAATATAAATTGGTATCGGCTTTTGCGTGAATAATGCTTCATTAAATTTTTATCCTTTCGACGCGAAGCAAGTAGAAAGCGCATTATTCTACGGGTAATTAATGCACCGTGCAAAATTGAACTCGGGATTGCGCTACTATAGCGAATACAACATGAGGATAAGCATTGTGATGAGGTAGACAAAAGGATATTCTTTGCGAAAGTATCAATGACTTGGCACCGATGCCAATGTTGTGGTCAGACTGAGAATGTCCTGGTATTTAAAATGAGTAATGAATTAAGAGCATTTATTAACTTGCAAATCAGTCCAATCTTTATATAAAACATTGTATGAGCAAGGCTTGGCAGTTGAAATAAAAACGCACTTTTCTGAAAAAAATATATACCCAAAATAGTGTAAAATTACGTATGAATCTAACAAAAACTAAACATTGTTAAATATCAACTCCTCTCTTTTTCGCTTATTTTGACTTATCGTTGTTTTATTCAAATAGGATGAGAAACTAAAAGGATTCTTTTTAAAGGAGTGTAATTTCTTTTCAAGGCTTTCAGGAGCCTATGACACTATACTCGGAGCTAAGTGTGTACTTAGCTTTAAAAGTATGCAGCATCATATGTACATTTACAAGGATCTGTAAAGAAAATCTTATGAACATTATGTATAGGTATAGTATATATGATTTTTACCTATGTCTACCTGCGTAGTTACGGGTGCAGAAGTATCGGTAAGAATACGAAAAGGAGCATGAAATATTACGACATCAACCACAAATTTTCATATATGCAAATACTTTGGTATAAGGTACGTTAAGAGGCTTTTAGCATCAAGTAGCGTATATACTCCTGGTCCAGATTCTGAAATACATTTATGTATGTTAATTGTTTAGAATGCTTTGATAAAAAGAGGTTTTGATACCGATATTTTACATAGGTATTTTGAAGGAAACTGGAAAATTTGGAAAAAAATGGGTTTTCAATTGGAAAATAGAAAGTGCTTGATGAAAACTAGGAAAACTCATTGGTTTTCAAAGGCAAAATTGCTTGAAATTGTATGTGCATTGGTTTTGAAATGGAAAACTGGAAAACTTGGTTTTCAAATGGAAAAGTGGAAAATTTCAAAATGATTTTTCGAATGGAACATAGACAAGATTTTCGACATACATTTTTTGACAATTTAAACGTTTAAAGCTTATCTGGAAAAAAATATATCTGTTCCTCTCGAAAGAAGACATGGTGCTAAATTTAAGGTGAAAGGTATCGATTACTTCATTTCGATCAAAGAGAGTCCCTGTTTAGTCTTTTCTAATAGATGACTGTTTCCTCAATTTAATATTTTAATATTTTGCATGCAAGTGCGGTAATTCGGCCCCTGATTTTTATTTATTTATTTTTTTTTTTTTTTTATTTATAGATATTTTGATAGATGTCATTCCAATTCTGTACGGAGTCTCAATAATTATTGCACAAAAATAAATTACAATCATCACAAAAAGTATTGCATTCACACACAAATTAAAAACACAAAAAACGTTTTCTGTCTGCCTGTAGGAAATTTATAACACACAAATTCAATATATGTAGTCAAATCTGCCATTGTTCACATCATTTTTAATTAAAACTAAATGCATCAATCATTTTTTCTACAAAAAACTAGATCTTAAAGTGCAATAACGTAGCTGATACCCACTTTAAAAGGTTAAACCAATACTTCAAACTCGTTGCATATTTTTAACATAGTCTTTAATTGACGGCTCAAAATGTTTTCACTATGAATAGATCATGGGATTCTATTATTTAATATGTTTGAATTTTGAATCAATTGGAAGTGCTTTACTTGTGCACACGTGCACGTTTAACTATTCGTCGCTAAATCTGATTTATTGTACTCATTTATTGATATATTTTGTTCGGATTTTCTATAAATTTATTGAAAACAAACATGACGGCAAAATATTCACAATTTTCACATTCATTAAAGATGTAGGCTTCCGCTATTCATGTACGTTATTAATATTGTTTCCCTGTTTTTTGTTAACGTCTATTTAATGGGTTTTATGACTTATGTTATTTATGGTTTTTCTGTTGACTATAACTTTTTTACTTCCTCAGTAAATTGTATTTTAAATGTTTTATTTAAAAGTTTATATTCTAGGAAACCAAGATTGATACAACAAATAAAAGATAGTTAAGAAAATGCCAGCTTCCTTATGTAGATAGTAGATACCTATCAAAAAAAAAAATGAAAACGCAAATAGCTATCTTTCATCCCTATTATGACTAGCAACTATCGACTTGATAGTTGATGTATATAAACAAATTTACAGCCCTATTATGACTATCAATTTCGACTATCAAATTGACAAACGGCAAACAATATAACAAACAACTCGTCTCTAAGGAATTTTTGATAAATATTCACAATAATTGGTCGAAAATATCAAGTTGATACTCATAATACGAAACTATAAACTATTTGATAGAAGCTTTTGACTATCAAATGGATACTCATAATAGGGCTGTATTTAATTTAATTGTATTAGCTTCAGATATATTATACAAAAGTTAAGGTTTAGCATTAAATTTCTTAAAAACAAATGAGTAAAAACTTCCTTTCAACTTCCTTGGTATTACATTAGCTCTTCAAAAGTTCGCCAAGTTGGGATCCTTAATACCATTTCAGAATATCCTTATTAGCGGCACACAGATTTAATTCGACTCAGTATTTTTTCCTTTATAAAGCAACGCGATAATATCATTGCAAATGACATACCTTTACACCCCATAGATATTCGTTATTTAAACTACACACGAAGAGTGGAAACTAAATAATAATGTAGACCATTCACTATTCACTATAGTTTTATTTTAATAATAAGCAAACATAATGACAGCCAGGAAGTGTTTTTGAAAAATGGAATAGAGAGTAAGGATAAAGGATATCAGTAGTTAAGGGTATATCTATGTCAAGTCATGGAAATAGGAAAGTACCTAAATTTAAAATTTTTCAATGATATTTTGTTGACAGAAGTCCTCTACAGAATATTTAGTTGCATTTCTTTGTGTGCAAATTTCCACACAAGAATTTCATAAAGTGTCATCATTATATACAATATAACAGAAATTAGTATTCAAGTCTTGCACACCGTCATAACTCATATTGCTATGGCCTCTTGTACATAATATATCCACAAAAATGTCTGTTCATGGGAAACCATCCTTTTATTATTGGTTCCTTGGACCACACTTAATTGAATGAAAGAATTGTTAAACATATCTATAAGTACTTGCGCATTGAATAGTGTCGGGAAATAATTTCAGTTGATCTTTTTATCTCCAACAATATCCCTCAAATTATAAAGTACTCCAAAGCTAAAGTCTATTACATAGTTTAAGTTTTTTTTTTTTAATCGGATTGATTTAATCTTTAAATTGCTTGGCTTCGAACAGAAAACACAAACAGCTAGGATTGTAAACTCAGTGTTATTATATTCAGCCATGCTCTATATGAAGATAGTATAGCTACTTCTAATGTACAGAAAGAAAAAATAACTCCCTCCCTTTAGAATAAAATTAAATTGAAAAATAGAAACCAATGATTTATATCCAATCGAAAAAAAAATTGAACCAAAAACAATTCTGCCAGGATAATCCCCATCGAGCAGCCAACCAAAACAAACGGCACCTGATTTTGAAATAAAATCTATACGTTAAACTTGTTATGTTGGTATGTATTGTTATTTTCAGTAACATGATGTCGCTGGTGCTGGTGTAGACGTGCTTAAGAATTTTTAAAATTTATTAATTTTGAAAATTGATATGAAAAAAGCTCATCGTTATTTTTATTTAAGATTCATACTACATACAAACATACATAATTTGAGGGAAGAATTTCGAATCACAAAAAGGTGAAAATCTTTTCGATTTTTTTTCTGTTGATACCAGTGGCGTACTATCATAAAGGCAAACTAGGCACGTGCCTAGGGACACGAGGAAACAATGGGGCGCGCGGGCGCATCGATTTTTACGAGTTGCAAATAATACGAGTTCATTCATGGTTGTTAAAGTGGGAAGTACTCACTTTTGTTAAAATAAAAATCGGTCTTGAACAAGTAAGTGTTTTTGAATTTACTAAACAAATTTAAGTATTATCAAGATTTATTTTCGGGTAATTCGATTTGCGAACTGAGTTGCAACTAGGTTTGCAAAAGAACCAACTCGAGTTAACTTGGTTTACAAAATTTACGATTTGGCTTCGGCACATCATTACTTAAAATATTTGAATCGAACTCGTAAGATCTTTCGGACAATTCTAAACGATCTCATGTAAACTAAGTTTTTTTTCCTTGGCCCTCATTTAAACGCCGTTTCTTTAGGAGCGCTGCAGCGGTTTCGGTCAAACTATATTACGAGATTTTTTAAATATAAAGGCGCCGATGAAATGCTTGACTATTGCGCCCTCATCGTTTAATCCGACACTGATTTATACTGTATTTGAAATCGATTCCGGGTTAGTTTTACGATCTACACATCTTTACTAAGGAACGCGTTATCTTTTTTGTTCATCGAAATGTAATCATTAATAGCAACGATTTGAAGTAAAAGTTAAACAAAAAATAAAAGAATCAAACAGTATTTTTCTCCTTTAAATTTAAAAAGGACTATCTCTTGATGGTATTTGCTCCATTTCTCTTGTCTCGGTCAAGCCCTTTTTTATTTGTATGCTAGCTACTCTATATTTTTCATCAAAATAATCCAGAGAAAACCGAGTGTTTATCGATTTTAGCCGAACATAAAATGTCCAGGCTCCACGTCCATATGAACTGGACATATCAAATGCATGACTAAACGATGTTTTAGTTTTACAGCCACGAATTAACGAACGGGAAAAATATTGAGTTTCAACACCACGAACAATTTGCATGCGTATGTCTCACACTCGCAGCTGATACATCCTGATCATCCTGAGCACCGCCGCGCCGCGCGCCGCCGCTGTGTTGCTGCTGTTGGTCTGAGATTCGGAATATTGAATGCACCAAAATGGACTGTGGACTAGGTTAGTGTTGTGTATTCTGATGGTCGAGTGGGTTTCCATATACTTATTATGTAATAAAGTATTATGAGGTTCTTTTACATATAAGAGTTTATTTAATTCATAGGATTTATAATATAATAAGATGTTGCTTGAAAAGCGTACTATGATAGAATGAATATAAATTGAGTGTTTTGAAAAGTATGATTGACAAAACAATGAACTAAGTTGAGTTTATAAATCAAAGGAACAAGTTATAGCAATAAGTTATACATGTTAATTAATTTAACATGGTGAATAATAGTAAGGCACGTGCAGACGCTGCAGAATATGCATAGACCGAAGTCGTTTTAGGTTTCAACTGTGAAATTCCAAATGGATGGAAATTTAACCGGCGAATATGAGAGGCGAAAACTGAAAGGTCTATTCTGCCATAGGAAATTGCAATTCTAATGGATGTGTGAAAAAATGGCTGAAAAAAGGCTATAATTGTTTTAATTAAAAATTCGACATTGTTGAATTTAAAGGCATTTGATTTGAACTAAAAAGTAAAATATGAGAAAATGATTTCGAGAGGGGAATGTGAAATTGATGTTAATGCAACGAACATATTTTCTCTTTATTTGACTCGATATTGAAACACTCAAGGATAAGAGAAATCAAGCAGTTTAGTTCACCATTTTCTTTTAAATTTTACATTGGAATAACTAAAGTCATAAATTATGTAAGATTTAAAATTTTGTACGAGTTCATTCCCATCGATATTTGAGAACTCGGAAACCATGATTAAATAAATTGAATAGAACCATATGTGTTGAAAATTTGACCGCGACGACATTTACAGGATGCAGGATACAGGAATACAATTCTTGTGTTCTTAATCTCTTGGTGTAAGACAATAATTTATTCATTACGCATATAAGAAGAGGAAGGCATGAAATTTTAAATTCCATTTTTAAAAGAATTGTTTAATATGCAATTTAAGAATTCTATTCATTGGAATCTGAAGATATCAATTCAATGTAATATTTTCATTTGAAAAATAATTATGTATATCTATATTTATATTTCATACTTTTCAATACATACAGAAATAATTCCTGAAGTCATGCGTGTTGTAATATTAAAATTCTTTTCCAAAAATGTATGGTACTCCCTTGATATCTACAAAAGAAATATTTTTGATAATAATGATTGTTTTTAGTACTATTTACATTCAATACATTATCTACCTACTTTTCTCTTTTAGACCAAATGAAAACATGCAAATATATTCAACAGTTGTGCTTTCGCTTATCGGTTTGTTTATATTATGATTAACCCTTCTCTTCGATTTGAACGTGTATGTGTACAACTCTCTTATTTAAATTTTGTAGGTATTTTGGAAAAGCTTTTCATCTTAAAGAGTAGAAGCCGGTTTCTCTGTGTGAAAGGCACACAAAACTTAGCAGATTGTTTATTTGTTGTATAGTTCAACCGAAATTTTTAGAAGGATGTTCATGCATATCAAAAGTTGCAAAAGAGTTAGTAATTATAATAATCGTAAGACTAATGTTTAAGCTGTAGGTATCATATTTTGAGTGGAACCATACAAATCAGAATAGCTACATAGACATACCAAGCTTGCTAAGAAAGAAAACATTTGGTTGGTGCCTTTGGAGTTTAAAAAACTATGACGGTTACTATAGTTAAAATATGTATGTAATTGTAAGAAAATAAAAATTATATGACATAAAAAATTATTTTTAAGAAATTAAACAAGCAAACAAGATATAATCAAAATTCTTTTTTTTTTAAAAAGGTTCAGATTCATACAAAAAAATCTTCTTGTAAAATAGCAGGGAAATTTAACTTAAAAACAAAAATCTTAATATTCCCTCAAGGAATTGTTCTTGCAAATTTAAATTTCTAAAACATTAATTTTTACTCCTTACCAGCATTTATCAAAATAAAACATTAGAAAAAAAATTTTTTTTTTTTGAATTTTTAACAATCTCCTAAAAACTGTTTTTTCGTTGTTAGTCTTCTCGCTTTTTCAAAGCAGTAGGTAATATTTCGCTTTGAGTTTAAAACGTTGAAAAAAAAAACACATTTTACAGGCCACTGTAATTTGAAACCAGTTTTCGAGCTTTTTTGGGCGATAACACACAGTTTTTTGGTTATTATTCCCATCAAGCCCTTCTCTTTCTATTCACAAAAGAAATATGTATGTACATATTATTTTGAGTCATCAACAACGCGGCGGTAGTGTCCGGAACAAAATTTGCATAATTGCTGCCGCAGAAAAATAAAATACATTAGGATAATGGCGGCTGTTTTTGATAGAGCAGCGGTTTGAATTAAATATTATGGTCTCGTGAATTTATTTGCTAACGTATTGTATAGAACATTTTTTACATAAGCTGACTGAATATTTTACCATATGATTACAAAACATTAATTTGGCGTTTATGATAGTAAGTTTTCATCGAAAGCATTAACTCATGCATAAAAATACATAGTTAAACATATTTTACTCCAAACAAAAGTAGCACTGCCTAAGGGAAAATAATTTGCATTTCACCTTATAGTTTTTCCGACCACTTACCTCGATGCAATTGTATGGTTATAATGAATGTGTATTTCTTTTATTTTCCTGAATCTATTGATTTTTCTAGCGTTTAAACGGAAGGTTCAGCCAAGCATTTTTTTACCAAATTAAATTACATACAAATTTTTTTTTTTTTTTAGTACATAATATGTATTAAAATATGTATAAATTAATTCATCATTTTTACTTGGATGAGCACTATATTGTCATACATGTTCTTCAAAGTTAAATGAACTCATCCCTTCACCGAACTACAGATAGAATTACAAAAAATTTAATAAATTTAACAAAATAAGGAGGCACATAATACTCAATGTAAATTTAATTTAAAACTAAAGGGTATGTTTCCATCGAAAAGAAAAATTGCTGGTAATTTAAGTCGAAACATCAATCAAATCAATCATTTTAGTTCGATAATAATGACAATGAGCCATAAATAAAATGGTATTGCACGATAAAAGCGTCAATATTAACCTCAATCCCAAAGTTAACCTTTACAATCATTTACACATCATTGAAAAAGAAATTCTTTAAAATGTTCGAAACATGTTTTGGTTCTTGTTTTATCGATAGCAAAAAACACTCTAAGAATGATAATGGATCTCAATCAAAAGGCATTCTGATGTGAATAATGTGCACACACACACACTCGTTTTATAAATACCATATTTCGTTAAAGGATTGAAGAACAATTTTAAGTTACAGACACGTACGACATTTCTTAATGGAGACATATTTTTTAAGCTTCGCCCATCTCCGGATGTCAGTGAGCCGTGAAAAAAGATAACGTTTGCGTAACACATACCTTTTTTTCTATAACCTGGCCTTGTAAACTTCGTTTTATCGAGCTAGCATATTGCTTAATCTAAAGAGGGCTTTTTCAATTGCGTCGACATTTTCAATGATGCTTTCGTTCCAATATGAAACTCAATGTTAGAAGTGCGAATAAAAGAATAAAAGGATGTTGTATGAAAGCATGACATGTGCCTATACATTATACTTGTCCTTTGGAATCAAGTTTTTCTTTAAAAAAAAAACATATTAAGCTGATTCAAGGAGAACATTCTGAACAACTCATTGATCTCTTACAAGGCTCTTCTGTGAGACCTCGTTTGGAATTACCTCTGAATTAAAATACCTTTTAGGAAGATGTCATGTGTCTTTGTTTTCATCATACTTTCTACTTTCATTTGAAGTTCTTAACACATTTGTAGTGTGTCTGCATAGATTAGCTTCGGTTCTACAAACTGCATATTATATAGCTTCAAAAAAGAGGAGACAACAATCGAAAATTTTTCAACAATATTCTATGAATACAAAATATATAGCATTACGAAGGCAGTAATAACAGCAAGAAGAATTCTGAATTCCTAAAGAACAGAACAGGAGGAAAGAACAACTTTGGATATTCAACGGAGCTATCGTCATTGTCGTCGTCGTCGTCGCTTATGTATTCAAACTATCAACTCCGTAACCACAGATGCTGTCATTATATCCAATTAGGTTGAAACAACGTGACGTCGTCGTAGCCATCGCCTTTGTCGTTATCCTGCTCTACTCCTTAAGCACAATAAGAAAAAAAAAAAACAGCATAAAGGAGATGATCAGGAAACACTGAACATTTTATTCAGCACACACGACCTTATACGAGAGCCTGGGTAACGAAGAAGTAGAAAAAAAAAGTTGTATAACACAATGACTTTGCCTCCAAGCCTCCGGAAATGTTTCACATGGTCCAAGTATCCACATCATCATGTATTTGATACCATTAGTAGCGACATTTTTTTTTTTACACAATCAGATAATGCCAAAGAGAGCTTATATCAAGTTAAATCTTACAACAAAGTGTCCGTGGCTTAGTGGTTAGGTGCGTTGGCTGCTAAGCAGAATGTAGTAGGTTCGAGTCCTGCTCATGTCCATACAGTTCTTATTTCATCTTTCACGGGCACTGCCTCTTACAAAGAACTGACAAAACTTCCAAGTGTATCCATCTGTCATAAAAAACTGCTTCTCAACTTTGCCGTTCGGAATCGGCGTTAAATTGTAGGTCCCATCAATTCAATTCACACGCACCCAGAGAATTGTTGATGAGAGTATGCCACTTAGGCCTTGGCTTTTCAAGAGCTGTCGCGCCACTCTATTTATTGATCTCCCAGAGAAAGTTATTGTAATGGGGCCGATTTTGTGAATCTCAAGTTTTTGCATATCTCCATGTTTCGAGGTCACTAGAATCCGTATCAAGCGTTTTTATGATGATGTCTACGTGTGTATGTGGGTTCGTATGTGCGTATGTGCGTTATGTTTTTTCGGCTCGATTATCTCGCGAACAACTCATCGTATTGTCATGAAATTAGTCTCATTCGGTATTGTGTTGTTAAGAGCTGATAAGATTTTGAACGAAATCCGTTTAGCGGTTTTTAAATGGCAATCAAAAATCTAATTATGATAATTTCGCAATAATTTCAACAAAAGTGCAAAAAATCTTATTTATCAATGTAATAAAATATATTATTTGTTAATAGTTTGTTATAAACAATTGCAAATTAGTTTAATTGAATCTATTTTCCTTTGTATAAGGAAAAAAAGTCCATATGAGTGCAGGAATAGAATATTTATGATATGTCTTTAATACGGCTAAAACTCCATAGCATTATTGAAACAATATTAAGGAACATCAAAGACTATATTAAATTACTAGCTGACCCACCAAACGGTGTTTTGCCATATAAATGTTAATATTCGGAAATACTAATCTGATTATAAAAATTAGAAAACTACAATATTCATGAATAATATAGGCTTCGTTTTACTGTGCCAAGTAGTTGTGCATGCGTCCACAAGTTGGAACGACAAACTTTGGCAGATGGCGACACTGAGATTCAATGTATGTATGTCCTCAAATCATCAGTTTTATGAAATTTGACTTTTAAAACCAACGTGTGTGTACATTGTCAACTTTACAAACAAACAACTAATGCTTTTACTTATTTTTCTACTCTGGGAAGTAAGTCGTGTGGACCACATGGGTCGCACTCATATTTTTTTTTATTTTTAAATCTTACAACAAATGTCTCATCACTAAGTGCAGTGTTAGTTGCTAGTAGATTAATCTAAAACAAACAAATACTTACAGAATAACAAACATAACAAAGATACTATTACAGTGAGACAAAAAATACAAAAACCATTTAAGAACGTTTAGAAGTTTTACATAAATATCACTTCAAACCTAACTCTTACCATTTCCCTGAGGCAGGCAAAACTATAAAAAGAAGAGACTACCACTGTTATGAAAACTTTTCATACTAATAAAATTCATGGGATCAAAGTTCATGCAACTAAACGATATAAAGGACTGTGGCATATAGATTTCAAGGCTTCTATCAACAAGAAAGTATGTACCTACACCTCTCATTCCTTCAATTTTTCTATATGCCTACTGTCCACCACAATGCAAAATGACAGAAAGACCAACGTATTACTGTTGTAGGTATCTACCGTATTGGGTTTCTTGTAGTTAGGGAATATTTCCTCATAATTTCTAATAATAAAAATGGTTTTGCAACTTCGTTACAATTGAATTTATTGTACAGCCCGACATTTTGGTACAATCTGATACAAAGTTAAGGGACACAGAAGTTTTGCTTACCCTTCTGGCATTACTCGAATGGGATTTTTGGTTTGTCTGGTAAAACGTTATCATATACATCTATTATGAGAGAAAAAAAGAAAGGAAGCTCAAAATAACTCAATTCAGGTTACCCTGGATAATAAGAACAATTTCAAGCTTGATTTAGTCCATTAACCTTGACTATGTTGAAACACAAGATGGAATGAAATGACAAAATATGGCTTAATAATAATAAAATATTTTATTTTTTAAGTTGACATTAAAAACTACATGGTTAAGTTAAAAAAACTTTTAAAGAATTCCAACAGAATTGAAATAATTTTTTTGCACTTCCCTACTATTTTCATACTGCAAGTTTTAATCGATATCAAAGCAAAGCGCTTTACTTGGTGATGAATATTTAATAATTTTGCAGTTTTTTTCAACAGCTCCACGAGGGAGCAATTTTCAGAGTGACTAATTAAGATACCTAGTCATAAATTGTGATGAACTTTTTTTTTAGTGCATATTGAATGCATAAGTATATTTGACATTCATAATTAAATTAACATTATTTTTTAACTACTACCCAAATGAAACATACATACATAAATAATTTTGTAAAAACTTTGCTATGAAATTGAAGTGATTTTTTACGAAAAGTATTTGTGGAGTTGTTTATATGTAATTTTAACAAATTAACTTGCTATCAATAAATTACTACATTTTTTTATGGTTTAATATGGAACGTGACTAGTAAAAAATATAATGAACATTAATTCAACAATTCATGCCAAAACACATATGGTCACTTTTAGATATAAAAATTGCACTATACGCTCTATGCGAGCAGTAGCTGTACGTAAATGAACTGAGTTTTTCGTCCAAAAATGCACTCAATTAATCCTCTTTATTTATTACTTTTTTATAATGCTTTAAGGATTTTTGCCTTTTAACTACCTTAGCTTATGCTTTTTTATCTACATATAAGCTACACTTGCAATGAATATTTTGCAATGTATTCCGTCTCGAAACTAAACACAAGTTGAGTGTTGAGAACCAATTTCCTTCGAATTGAGTATGGCCAATTTCTGCAAGTTTGACTATGATTGTGATTTATTTCCACTTCATTTCTTTTCTTTCGTACAAAATCGCTTATCCAAGAGTGAATTATCCAAATTAGCATACTTATACTTTTTGCCTTTTTTTTCGAAATTGTTTACTTGAACAGATGGCGAAAAAATTTCCATCGAAAATAATAACAGTTAATGGCTTACCACTTCACCATGGGATCAGCGTCTAAAGGACAACACTTGCACATTGGTGTGGGTTGTGCTCCATAAATTTTCATGATATTAGAATCAAATTTTGCTGCTGCATCCTGCATCTACCCAGAACGAGAGTGTAAGGTGGATAAGATGACACCTTTCGATACATGCCAGTGTTGCTGTGGCATGACAATAAAAATAAAATATAATGATGATTGCGTGTTGATGAGCTTTAATTATTCACAAAGTAGCATGAAGGTTTGTGTGTGTGTCAGCAAATGAATTAATATCTATTTCTGCATAAAGAACAGTAAATGCTTATTGCTGTGGCATTGCCACTCCGCCACCTGCCAAAAACCACTTCCGCAAAGAACATTTAATAAAATGGATTTCAATTACTGCATATCCGAAATGAGTACCTATACCAACCAATTCAATAAATATCTTAATTTGTGTTTATTTTGCAGAGGAGACAGGTTCTCATAAATCAATGATTTCACCTTACAAAGCACTGCAAATTTTGAGAATAGCCAAGCGCTTGATGACGTTTTGTAACTAATATTTTTTTCTGTTACTGCTTAGGTTTTAAACCGGGTTGAAAACTTTGTATTTCCACACTTTGCATACGCTAGCATGGAAAACGGATGCAGTATTCCGAAAGTTCCTCAAAAAGAGTTAGTTAAGACTTCATGAATAAGCCTCTGCAATGTTTTCCTCAACAGATTGGCGCAAATTTTAAGTCAGCCCTCGTTTAAGCAATAAAGTCGACTCTACTTAAAGCACTCTAAAATTTTCTTATTTTTAAACACTTTAAACGAGTCTTCTAACTAGATTGGACTTTAAACAAAACATTGTGTGAACTCGCCTAAATGTGACAGGTCAACAGGAAATTTAAATTTAAATTTGTCAGAATTCTTTGAATTTTCTGATTTGATAGATAATTCCCAGTTGTATTAAGATGAAAGATGAAAGATGAAAAGGTTAGTGTTTAAGTTATTAGCAATTATAAAATCTGTTCATTGACCTATCATATAGGTAACCGCTTTTAGTCGAAGCGAGACGTGTTAGGGGCTAAATTTTAGAGTTTTTACAGTATGGTAGTTTTTTTTTTGAATATACATATGAATACGGCCGCAGTACAAACTGGTTTTAGCTGCTTATACCACGTTCCATGTTTATATGCAGCTGCCCGTAGGTTAGTTGGTAAGTGCGTTGGCTGCTAAGCAGAACGCCGTCAGCACTCAACAATTTTCGATACTTACATTTGCAAAAATGTTAGACATGCATTAAATTTTTAGAACATTTGTTTAAGCAAAAAATAAAACTAATTCAGATTTAAGCAAAGGTGACAACCATTTTGATACCCCCGTTGGATTCATACGTGTAATCGGTTCTTGAATGTTCAGCTTTTGAATTAAAAATCGAACTGTGGTCTTATCCAAGCGATATCTTGAATATAACTGATTTTCATCAAATTCTCAAATGGATTCGCACGAATTTGATTGACTTTTTTCTTTCTAATGATTTCAAAATCTTCGAAAATCTCAAAATCTGCAAAATCTACAAAATCTGCTTCCTCACCAAACATTTTTTTTGTATTTAATGACAAACTTCAAAAAAAAGCTATGCTTTAAAAATTTAAACGAATGATTTCCCTATTTTAAAGTTAGACGACCACTTTAACGATAAAGTATACTTTAAGTCGTTTAAAAATAAGATAAAGTCGACGTTGAATCTAAAATTTGTTTTTAGAGTCGACTCCTACTTTAAAGTGGATTTAGAGTAGGGTTTAAATGTTTTAAAATTTGTGCCATTGTGTTTTAACAACGAATTTAGTAAATTAACAATGAAGTAAACTTAAATGGAACTGAGGAAAGAGGTAGTAGTAATTTGCTTTAACTTGATCCGAAAATTTCACATATATATTCGGTACCTGATTTGTTTTGAACTGTGTTTGCGATTTATCTTCTAAAATTTATTTTAGAAAATACTCCATATTTGCTTCTCTCAACTTCGGGAGAAATACCCCCTTTTTATTTAAACGATATGAAAATGAAATGCCTTTCGATTTCCTGTGTTTAAAGTGCTATCTGTAGTTTATGATGATGAAGGTAAATAGCAAAAAATTCAAGAATTATTCGATTGGCTCTACCCAACATTCTTTCTTTACAAAACCAAGTTTAAATTATACTGATAAAGAATTGAGATATCGTCCCGTTCCCAATATATACTTTCGATATGAAAAAAAAAAAGGAAAAAGCACTCTTTGCTGCTAATATACTTGCTATATTTGAACGGAAGAGAAGATTGTTTTTCTTTTCAATTCCTCGTTTCCTCCGCGTTGAATTGAATTCGAATGCAATAAAGTATATAGATTGCTTTTCCAATTTACTTTTGTCTGTTGCTTTGTTCCGATTTCGGAAGTGAAATTCCATTGTGAAAGATTGTTGGCGCAGAAATTTATTCTTTTCTATTTTCTTTTCAAAATAAAAAGACTAAACAAAATTGAATTCCGAATGAAAACTTCAAACCATTATTAAGACGACTGACCGCGTCTACTTACTTTTCGTTTTCAAAAAATGAATACAAATTAAGTTATTTCGAATTTCCAAACTACAAGTTTGTTTTGTCTAAGAAAATATCATTCAATATACATCCTCGAGTGCGTTGCTTATGAATACTGCAAGCATTACATTTTTTTTAAATTCCATAACATCGAAAGAAAACCCTTCAAGAGATAATAAAAATTACATATTAAATGAAATCGGCAATGCAGCAACAGCCAATTTCAAACGATATTATGTAAACCACAATTTCGTCGTCAATATCTTAACAGGCATGGGGTCAGTTTATTCATTTGTCGAGGGTTGCTTTCACTAAAGTTTGCTGAAGCTAACTGAAGCTGGTGAATTTTTGGAATAACTTTCACGTATACCACGCAGTATGTGCTGTACTTTCATGTCGAAACCAGAGAACCCTCAAAATTGAGAATAGTTTTAGAACTAAAAAACCAAAAACTTTAACATATATGGCTTATCTGACAATTATGTCTGTTTCT
Organism: Sphaerophoria rueppellii; assembly: GCA_920937365.1. Classification (NCBI taxonomy): domain Eukaryota; kingdom Metazoa; phylum Arthropoda; class Insecta; order Diptera; family Syrphidae; genus Sphaerophoria; species Sphaerophoria rueppellii. The sequence goes on from CAKKXW010000001.1 coordinate 124,774,964, forward strand.
TCGACACCATTTTGACAGTACCTAATAATTATATTATTTGATAATTTTAATTTATTTGAACCAAAACCGAAAATAAATCACGTCTCAAGCAGGAAAATCATTTACCAGAGCTTCGATGTGTATTTCGTTTTTTTCTCCTAAACTCAAAGGTTAATTCAATCTTTTTAAACTTTTCAAATTTGCAAGGTTTATTATGCATGCACCAGTCGAGGATATAAGGAATTTACTTGGAACAAATTTGAACAAAAGTCCGTTTAACGAGTTCAATATTTTCAGAAAAACTGTTTTCCATTTGAAAGCAAACGATGAGGGCGGTACGTGTTACATATATTGACTCAACTATTTATATAGGATTTCAATCAATCGACCAAATGATACCCCCAAAGATTAAATAAGTAACAAGATGGGAAAACTGACACTTAGCGTTTTCCCTCCCTAGATTCCTCGCAATTTTCATTTTCTTTCATTCTTAATTTTCTTTCCTTGATACATGAATAATATAGAAAAGCGCAAAACAATATAGTAGAGACCATTATTTACGTGTGTAAAAACGCTCGCATAACTTTCACAAAAACTATGGTCCAAAACGCTGTGAACAGTCTATTGGTAAAAACGCTTGTAGGCTGCTGTCCATTTTGATCAGCTTGGGTTTCTCCATCTCCTTACCTTATATCATCTCTGGATAGACCTAAATCTAGAACCATTATATATTAGGGGAAAAGCCAAAAATTAACACACTTTGAGTCGGAGCTCTGTACAAGTTTGACATTTAATTCGAAAAAAGAAGAAAGAGAACAGCTAGCGAGATGCTGTATTTTATAGCGTTTATGCAACGGAGATTAATCATACGATCAGATGAATAAGAGGATTGATGTATATCGCGCGCTTGCTAATGTACTCGAATACGACGCTGTGTGAAATCAACGAATAAAAAGTAACGAGTTACACTACAGGGTGTTCATTTTTTCTAATGCCTACAATTTATCTCTCCTTCTGGTGTGCCACAAGGATCAATTTTAGGACCGTTTCTTTTCAATATTTATGTTAACGATATCACACAAAAAATTTCCTCTATGTCATTAGCTTTCGCAGACGATTTAAAAATGTTCAAAGTTATCAATACTATAAGGGATTGTATATCGCTACAAAAATACCTTGATACGTTATTTGAATGGTGTATTAAAAACAATTTATCTTATTCTAGAAAGCTGATCCCCATTGATTTTGAATACAGGATTAATACCATCGAACTGAATAGAGTGACAGAGCATAAAGACCTTGGAATAATATTTGATTCAAAACTCTTATTTAAATCCCATTATGATTACATAATTAAAAAAGCGTCTAAATGCATGGGCTTCATTTTCAGAGTAGGCAAGTTTTTCAGAAAAACAGAGTCTTTTCTTAATCTATATAACATGTTATGTAGGAGTATATTAGAATACGGTGTTGTCGTATGGTCTCCTATTTATAAAACACAAATGACACAATAAAAAGAGTTCAACGGAAATTTACCCGTTACCTTCAGTACAAATTATTTTCAGAACAAACGATTACGAAGAGCGAATGAATCTTTTCAACATGCTTTTATAAACTCAGCGAAGGTTGATACTAACCGAAACTTACTTAAGGCAAATATTATTATTAGCTGATATAAACATAAGATGTCCATCTCGATCCACTCACCATTCATTGCAAACAGTTCAACCACCATGTGCGCGAAACAACATACTTCTTAAATCACCAATCAACCGGATGCAGATATGTCATAATCATTAATTCCTGTCGTTTGATATCCTTAATTTTGACTTAAATGAAAATAACAAAAGATCTCAAATATTGCTTCTTGTACCTTCACATTCTTCCTCTTTGGTCATTGCCATCTTTCTGATCTCCAGTTTGCCTTTGCCTTTCTTTTCAAATTTTTATCTTTTCAAGCATTTTCGATCATTTTCTAGTTTAAATTGTTAATTTTCATTCTTTTTGATTTTTTTTCTTTCTATTTTGGAATATTATTTAGATATAATTGCTACAATTTGATTTTAAATAAAAATACAAACAAAAAAACAATAAAAATTGAAAGCATTTTAATTTAAAGAGATTTAAGATCTTCCTGATGCGCTATTTAGATCAGTCTTGTCTCGACTGATATTTAAAAAAAAAAATCCAACACAGTTTTCAATTTTTTGTGCTAATAATAAGGTCATTTTAGTAATTTAAAACCCCACTCTGCGGAAAAATTTCTAGTGGCCTAGATTTTTCTGTACTGTGCTCTTATGAAGATGTGAAAAATCGACATTGATATCGTGCCGGCTAAAAAGATATGGTGGTCAAAAGGTCGCGAAATTCAGTTTTTCGTGAATATTTCGCGGCAGGATATCAATGTCGATTTTTCACGTCTTCATCACAGGACCGTTATAACGGTAAACACAAAAATCTAGCCCACTAGGAATTATTCCGCAGATGAAACCTTAAATGACGGACTTACTCAAAGTAGGTACTGTGGGAAAAATAATAAAATTTAAAAAAATCACAAATTCTTTCAAGAACAGCTTGAAAATTGTAATTTTGTTTTCATTAAACTCGTACGCAGGCATCATTATTTGCTCCGTTTAATTAAGTCATATACAAATAAGTTGGTTCTTCCAAGACCCCAAGTTTGTGAGTAAAGAGATACTTTCTTTCTAAAAAAAATAAAACAGACAAATGAAATAAGGCAGAATTTTTAACAGGACTGTTCCTACTCAATATAAAGAATAATTGCAAGTAAATAAAGTTATTCTCTCTTGATTCTTAGGTACTCAAAAGATGACAATTAAAAGTAAAACTTATGCCTTCCCTACATTTCTTTTTGTCCTTGTTTGAGTGAGATTCTTATAACTTTACTTCAATTGCAAGAAGGCTCGTGTTTGAACATTCCTCAAGGCATTAAATAATATTATCTGTCTTCTGTCTTGTTACTTCCGTCTTATGCCTTACGATATTCCCTTTCAGATTTGATTTAAAATTTAAATTCTTAAATAAATAAGAAAGCAAATGTAATCAAATTTTTCTCCGACCTCTGAAAATAATCACTCGCAAGAGAAAAAAGCAAACACACTCCGCTACCAGCCCACCTATACCTTCTCATCAGTCGTAAGCAGTTAACGAGGCTGCAAGCATGGAAAGAACAAAAAATCCAAACAAACACAAAAAAGGAAGTGAAGCTACAAAAAATAATGCGCAGATAAAGTCAAATATTCGCCTCAGGGTAACACAGAAAGAATCATTGTTTTCTTTTATTGAAAAGTGAACAATTGCAATTTATGATGGAGATCGAAATGGGATTCAATAAATCTCAATGTATGTCAATAAATTTGTGGATTTATCTTCTTTGATTAAGTAATTTCTATCAGAACAGAGCCGGTAAATGGGAGGATAGAATATAGATTTGTATTAATTTTAGTGATGTGGAAAAAAGCTGCTTTCTCCATTATTCGTGAAGCATTGCAATTTCGTAATGAAGGATGTAGTGTCCTTCATTAAACTATGCCCATTATTTGTAAGGCAATGTATAAACATGATTAAGAAATTATAATGAAAAACCCTTAAGTTACCAACAGGTGAATTTTGACTAGGATTCGAATGTATAAAATTGGCCGTAGAATATTCATCACAAAAAATTAACTGGAAACAAAGAATAGTGTTGGAGCATAACCAGTTCATCAATCATCTATGTATTGTAAAACTTACAAAATAACTTTGATTTAAAAAATAACTTTCATCTTAAAATTTGGTTTTTTTCGAATACCCAGATCTTAAATAAAACTTAGTCTAAAACTTGTATTAAATAAAACTTAGTCTAAACGTACATTAAAATTTAAATCCTGAACTTCATTATTTCCAATTCTAAAAATCTTGTACTAAATATTTTCATTTTTAAATTTGCCGCCATCGAAAATCATCGGCCATATTTTTTGTACGAACTAAAATGAAAAGAAGAAATAAAAAGAATTTTTTGGTTGCTTCGGGCATTCGAACGTGAACTATTAAACCCTACGCACCGCCTTTTTTTATTCGACAAAAAGTACGCAGATTTTCTTTCTCTGAAGCGCAGTTTCTTCACATCACAAGTATCGGTAAAGTATTCCAAATCGAAAACAATTTTTGAAGCAATTACGAAGTCAAGAGTGTATTTCAAGACTATAATTGTGCTCAAAACGAGCAGAAAACGCTCTGCTCATCCAAATAGATTTTCTATTTTTGATAATATGTCATGCTAGTTCTTTATACAAATCACCAAATATTATAAATGTGAAAGTTTGAACGGATGGATTGATGTTAGTTTGTTCCACAAAAATTCCAGAACGGCTGAAAGAAATTAAGCATACAAGTAGATTATATAGTCTGGAGTAGCACATAGACTTCTTTTTATTCCAGTAAAATATACGGTTTCCGTAGTATAGATTTGTTTTAATTTTGCACAAAACAAAGGATCGAGATGGTTTTATCCAAATGTTGTAGTTAAGGGGTCAGAAAATTATAAAGGTTTCTTTTTATCCCGGCTATCGCGGGTAACACCGCGGGGAATTAAAATAATGACCACTGTATTTCGAATATAAAATTGAGTGAAATGGACATTATATATTATAACTGAACTTAATCTCCTCTCTTACTGTTAAGAATCGTTTGACTTTAAAATTGCCCGTTTCCTCGTTATTCAATTTTTGTGAAAATCAATACCTATAAAAATTAGTGCACCGGGCTGCAAAAGAATTTGAATACAAGGGTCAATTCTACAATATGATAATTCTATACTCTTAAAATAATTTGACCTTAAAAAATAATTATTTGGTCCAGTAGTCCATTTGCTGTAAAAGCTTTTCATTGTTTCATCGTTATTTGATATTCCTTTCTCTCTTCATTCCCTATAGAAATAAGTTGTTTGAATTGGAAGGTAAGGCATTTATTTTTAAATTTCAATTACAAAACAGTCAGTAGAATGGGATTTATTTCGAATATCCTGGCTATTGAAGTTATTAAAGAAGTAATAGTTAACGAAGCTTTAAACCCGAATTCAAATTTACAATTGGTTAAGGGTAGCAGATACTAGAATTCAATAGGATTGGTTTCTCATTTCCGTAAAGTAGGCATCTATCAATTTTTGTTTTTGTTGTTTTTTTTTTTTTTTCTTTTTTCTTAACTCTAAACGAAAACAAAATAATTTAAATAAAATTCTTTTCAAGACTCGTCATTATTATTCAACTCAAGAGTTTACAATCATTCAGCTTCAGTTGAGTGTAGACTTTTTAGACTTGTAAGTAAACTTATTTCCTTGGAAGCCATCATTCTGCGTAAATTGGTTAAGATTGTTTAAAAATATAAACTATAATGATTTTATCCAAATTAATTTCTATTTGTATTTTAAAATTAATTTACAATAAATTGAAATAAACAAATAGTATCAGAACGAACACAACGGCTTTAAACAAAACGCTTCACTTAATTTATATAAACTTAATGAAAACGAACAAGTTCCCATCATTTTAAGCTTAACTAAACACAAAATGATCCTTAATCCCATAGGTAAAATAATACATTTATCTCTACAATTCTATATGAGACTGGTATAGGTATGTGTATTTTGTGCAAGCAAAATTTAATGAAAATTATATAATGACTATGACCACCTAGCCATTGTGGACCAACTTACGCAAATATTAATTTATCGCAAATGCCACACAATTTGCAAACAACCAATAATAACAAAAAATATTAAATAAATAAAAGTTGCGAAACAATAAAAGTCATAATTTAAAAATTGGAAACAAAAGTAAACAAGGATGTGGTTGAAAATATGTTTCTGTTTTTTTTAAGCGAAGTGATAATAATATTCTGGGAATTTATCCAACTAAAGAGTTCACCGAACTTTGATGAATGTCATAAAACGCGCCGAGCGTCTCCCACATTCTGTGGATTGATTTTTATTTGTGTGTCTTTTTCTGTGGCGGATTTATTATGTATATGGGTTTCAACTCTGGCCTCGAGCTTGGGGACGCCTGACTACAGTATTCAATTTCATTTGTGAAGTTCCTTGCCAAAATGCTCTCATTCATGCATATACGTCCGTCTGAGCTCTTTAAGCAGGAACGTGATCAAAAGCTATGTAATTCTATTTGGCAAGTTGACAAAAAGTATCTAACTGCGAAAAAAGTTCAATGTATTGCCAAAAAGAAAATTAGCAAATCCCATCTAACTTGAAATGCAAGATGTTATTAGGAGTCGGTATGAACAATGCGACCCAAAAATTACAACTTTTCTATGATGTGCTAAGAATGACGCAACAGTTGCTGGTGGTTTGGGTTTTATCACTTTTGAGAAAATTAACTCCTTGCTGAAGTCCACAAATAAAGGACTTTTTGAAATAACTTTTGATTAGAATGAAATGCAGTCCCCATACAGACTTGTTCATTTAAATTGAATTGAATAAACAAAGAAGTGCATTTGCAAAGAAGAATGTAAGCCAAATGAAAAGAAAACTTAATAATTTTGATTGTAGATTATGGATAACTTAAAAGGAACACAAACACTGCAACACTCGAACGTTTTCATAAAGTAATCATTATGGAATTATTTGAATGAAGACAAAATATTTACCAAGAAGAGTTATAAATATTATTTGTTTGCTTTATTAGATCACCAATTTTGTAGCTCTTCATTCCAGTTTCATATCTGATGAAATTAATATAATATACATATCTATAGAGAGTGTTCCATATTCCTTTTGTGTTTAACTTTCTCCATTCTTGAAAACCATATCCGCATCAGCTGGCCATTATTGTTTATTTATTTTCAACGAAAAGCGGTTGCATTATTTGTTGTGACCAAAACAAGGATATGTAAACCTTAAATTAAAAACTTACTACCTTACTGGTTGGGTAGTAGGAACTCCTCGACGAATAAGGGGGTCATAGCCACCTTAATCATCGCCCCCAAAAGTCGAATTGAAAAACTCTTTATCAAAAAAAAAAAAAAGAAAAATAACTATGAGTATGTTGACTTTGTCTGAGTCTGAGCTACATCTCTTTATTCTTATATTTAACTCAATTAATGAAATGTTCTTTTTAGAGTTGGCTTTTTGCAGCAGCAATAGAGGGATAAACCAGAAGTGAAAACGCCTTTTTATGAGAACATATTATTTTGGTAAGTGTGTGTGTGTGTGTATGTCTAAATTTTATAAGAATAAGACTGCCACTAAGCCAAACTGCCAAGATACCAAACCACATCCACATAGCGATAGCAATGACGATGATTGTGGCGGCTAGGTGCTTGCTACAGAAAGAACTATGGCAATGCCAAAAATGTGAAACTAATTAACTTAAGTAGGTTCCTTCAACGTGTTAAAGGCCTGTGACTCTGTTCCTGCTCTGCTTTGGAACGGAACAGAGAATTAAGGATGCGGTTTTAAAGGGATTGTTGGTATAATGATGAAAAGGTTTTGCACACATTTTTTTTTTAATTTACTTTAAGGAAAAGTTTATTTAATTAAATGACTTCTCGGGGTACAACTTCAAACTGTGTGCTCTTTTTATGTCAAAAAGTGTGTTGGAAGTATTCCACATTCACTGATTTTGGGATTTGATAAAAGAAGGTACTAATTATGTTAGGTTAAATTTAGTTTTCAACAAGCGAACGAACTGCAAAGCTTTGGGAATCAAATTTTTCATTTGCATTCCCGCAATTGTTTATATGGTTCTAAGTTATCAATTCATTGTTTACTTGCCTGTTAAAAAACGCGTTTTGAAAATTAATAAAAATAAATTTGGTAGAATGGTACCTATCTTAAAGATAAAATTTTGAAACCCCGAGTAGTTCTCAATTGCTCGTTTTCTATAAAACGGACGAAATCAATTGGTTGAATCAAAAAGTCATGGTTAAATTCTAGCACTCGCTTTGATAGTAATAACCCCGTTTTCTGGTCTAAATTGTGAGGACATTGAAATAAACATTCTAAACCAATTTCCACCAATGTTTAGTATGCGGCAGCATGATAACAATTTAATGAATTAGGAACTCTTAGTTTAAATAATTATTGTTCTTACTTCATTTTAAATAGGATTTATTAAACAAGTAAATATTTTATTGTTCCCCTCTTCTGTTACAAATGTACAAAACCAATATTACAATCGATTTTCTCATTGATGTAGGTAATTGTTTTCCTTCCGAAACAAAGGTGACACAGCGCTATAGAGAAAAAAAAATTCTAAAACGAATAGCATGTTATTGAAAATCCAATTTTTTTTTCTTATTTTGGCTAATGCGATATACCTACTTCTTTTCTTTTTCCAAAAGACGTCTGCGACTCATAGAAAGCTTCCACAGCAACATTTCATTTTTAGCTTTTTGTGGTGACAATGCGACGATACCAAATCGAACAAAAAAACCGGAAACAGATAAATGCTTTTTAAGTTCAAAACTTATAAAAATCGTTTTTGGATTGTTCGTGCTATTTTTTTTTTTCTTCTAAAGATAAGGAAACACATACCTACAACATGTTTTCGATGACTCAAATAAAATTAAACCAAAAAAGATTTGCACTTCAGTTGATTTTTATTGTTTAATTGGATGCCTTGATCAGAAGGAGTCCAGTGTTTATTTATCTGTGCCCGTAACCTCAGTAACATTAAACAACAAAATATCCTTGCTAAACATACTATTAAGTTCTCATGCCACATCAAAACATACCATGACGCCCCTAATTACGATACCGAAACAACAACCGTTAGGATACCAATTAAGTTTACCGAAAAACAATAACAAACATAGGTACACCTTCAAGGAGTTTGAACAATGTTTATTTAACACAAAGTCAAATAACAAATAGCAATAACATCTTATCACTGTTCTTAGGTCCTCCTTCGGGATTAATACTGAATGTTCCAGGCGACATCGTCAACGCCTAGAAACCAGGTTTGTTTAATTTTCACTTAAATATGTTGTTTATCTAATTTGAAACTAGATATTGGAAGTGGAAAAAGTCCAATGATTCAAGACATGAATTCAGAAGAAGGATTTCTGGTCACTCGCATTTGTGTCTTGTTTTACATTGTTTTCTATTGTGCAGTGCACACATGCGATTTTTACCGCGAGTTTTGATAGAATCAAAACATGATTCTTGTATATAAATTATGAACCAAGCTGATTATTTATAATTAAAATAACATACAAACATAGTTGTTATCTAATTTTTGTTTTTTGTTTACTAAAAATCACTTACCGTAGAGTAACAGCAAGCATTTCTATTGGAGGTATGCATAACCTCATATGTGTATCCTGAGACCTAATTTTTGGTGAAACTTTGGCCGCCAACTCATCAAAAGATCTTACACTCATTCGAAAATAGTTAAAAAAATGTTCCGGATTTTGTCTCATATTTTGAAACGATGTATGAAACCGATGTTAACCGATGGTCATTAAACGGATGCACCCAGTAACGGCGTTTCTTTTTATTACGAACATAATTTTTATGCACGAGGTACGCGAAAATAATTCTTTTCTTCCTGTAACCTCCATGGTTGAAAGAAAAACTCAAACTAAAAAGATTGAAACCTGCGTTAATGGCAATATATTCAATATTTTATGAGAAATAAATTGCCAAACATGAAAGTATTTTTTTTTTCGTTTGAGGCATCTTCTTCCAATTCCCCTCCTTAAACAAAGCACTCAAGAGATAAATTCAATACAGCAGGTGGCTATGATTCAGAGGATAGAGTAGTTATTTGCTAAGCCCAACGCTGCGGGTTCAAGCCCCAGCAGCAGTAAGCATTATTTTTCTTCAAAAATCGCCAGCTTAACTGAGGCCACCTCACCTGTGCGATAATATGAGACAATATAAATCTCCTCCTCTGTGACACGTAGGTTTCTGTTATGTGTTCTTTCCTTCTATGTGTCTATCTGTCCCTCTCTCTGTTGTATTAATTGTTGTTTTGTCTCAACCGATGGCCCCAGTCGCCAGTGCTGTATGTGTCGAATTACTGTGATGTCAATAGCCAATAGTCAAAATCCAATACATGGCTTCTTGATAAAAAGAAGCTACCGTCGAAGCTAATCAGAATCACAGTTATATCTAATATTGAGCTATACGGTTGGCTGGGTTTTATCCTTTTAACCATCTCTCTCTTTGTCACTTTTAATATAAATTGATTACACATAAGCCTATTCGCTTCGTTATCCCGTGTTAAATTATGAATATGACTTCGTAATCTCCTTAAGGCACAAATGTACCTTAGTTCAACAGCTACAACGTGGAAAGTGGATGTGTATTATAAATAATGGTTTAATTAGGCACCCCATAAACTGTATACAGTTTTCGCCATTTTTAAGGTTTGAATAAACCGAGGATTAAGGATGGGACATTTATCTAATCAAACTCTCAAAATCAATTCAAAACTTATTACAATTGATGCCGCTTTTTGGATATTTTTATAAATATTAATGCGTGCAGTACTATGCTCACTGACAGTAATAAATTGTTGCCGATTTTTAAAAGAAGAAACTTTTGTGGATGTGGTGTGCTTTTGATTTTCTTCTTATTCATTTTCTTCGAGCAATAACTTTTTTATTCAAATTAATGCAAATTGTCTGTTGATGAACAGCTACACTGGGTGCTTTAAGCTTCCTCTCAACTTAATTTATTTAGTCAGCTCATCCGGAGCTATATTGGGTTCTGGGTTATATCCTTGACAAGTGCGCTACTCAGGATTATGCTCTAAAAAATGTGAGTTTATTTAAATTGTGTATGGATTTATAAGTAAATTATTCATAGTGTATTTTGTATATTATGTGAAGTATACATACCTATACATTATATTATTTTTCATGTTATTTTTGTAAAAAAAAAGTTTAGCCACTCACTGAATACCAGAGAAGACATTTTTAAATCGCACTTTTCCTGTTTTGATGGTAATAATGTTTGCGTGGATGTGTGTGTACTACATACAAGTTTTGCCAGATCAAAATGGCTGGAAAAATAAAATGTGGGTGGAAAAAAATGTAGGGGGGGATTAATGGGGGAAGCCTTGAATATTTTATGGGATATTTTAAATATTTTTATTGTTAACAACCAAATTAATAAACACAGAAGTGCGACGAATAAGCGTTATTCCGTGAACTAAGTGAAAATTCTACTATTGGGAAATAAAAATTTCTCTTAACTGATGTTTACTAACTTATTCCACCGCTGAGGGTGTTGAGATACGTGCACAAATAAAAAGAATTTCTGAAAAAGATGAATAAAATAACTACATATTGCTCGTTTTTAAAAATTCGATTCTTAATTTTGAGAAATTAAAATTAAGTTTTGTTTTTAATTTGAAACATTTATCCGGCAACACCGGTATGTAATGAAAATTGTTGTGAAGATGTGTTGTTGATTTATTGGTTGCATCAAATCCCAACTTTGATTTGCTTGCAGCCATTCAGTCAAATATGATTGATGTAATTATATGCATATATAAGGCATTTTCTATACTCACTTACTTACTTACTTAACCAATCCATGAAGGATCTCAGCCTAAGACACTGCAGCTTTCCATCGGAACGGTCCATCGCATGAACTCTCCTGTCATCAAAACCAGTCAGTTGATTCTTGTACCGTAGGCGTAGGTTCGGTCTTCCTTAACGTCACGAACCTGGGGGCTGTGATGAAAAAACCTTCTTGGTTGAAGTGTTTTCGTCCATTCTCTCTTTGTTGCCGAGCCAAAATGTATAAGTAGTCGTCTTTTCTTGGTTTTCTGGACTATATCCACCTCTTGGTATACAGCTCGCACAGTTCGCGGTTGAATATTCTATATTTAGTACAAATATTAATATTTTTAACATTACCTACATACCCACTTTACTATCACCATTCACATCAACACACTAAGTATTTGCTGATACTTCGCAAAAATATGTAAAATAATCCATAAAATGCCCACGAAAGGTTTTTCAGAGACACAAAACCTAAGTACATAGCTACTTACTGAACGCTTTAGAACAAAATATTCTATTTCTGGTTTCAATATGTTTTCATGCAAAAAACACTATACTGCAATCTGACAACAAATAATGTGGTTTTATTTGATATCATGTTCATGTGTTTTTTTTTACACCGATTTATTTATTCTCGGGCTTTATTGCTGCTGTATCGCGGTAAGCAAGATGGGACCAATTTATGTATAAATTGCTCTCATATATGAAATCACCGTGAGAACAAAATATTTTGATTCGAAATAAAAAAAATGTTCATTGCTGGTTTTCGTCCGGTTTGTTTCATAGCCTATTTACATAGTACACGTATTGAATCGTCCATATTCGACCCTCGAAAATAGATGAATGATAGTACGACTTATTCCCGAAACATGAATTAGGTATCAGACAACCACACAAATTAAACGATATTCATGCTGAGTCCTTCCTGCGGGCCCTGGCCCCTGGGGCCATCGAACGTATTATCAGTCGCCTGCTAGCATTATATATCTTGCACAAACAGCTATACCACCAAATAATAAACTGAAACTCAAAACCGCATTTGTAATCAGCACCTTAGTATTGAAATTGAATTCTGAAGTTGTGCGGCAATCGCAATTCACAACTGCTTCGATTGCCTGGCCATAATGCATTGACATCCCACACATTGGACTTGTAAGTTAGATTATGCTGATTGGTTTGCACACTTCAACAAATACGCAAATAGAAATTATGTCGTTCTTAGAATGTTACATAATAATATCGATTATGAGGCTTAATGAGAAAATAATGCACAAAGCGATTATCGATGAACTATAATTAACGACTTAGTCTAAAACTCAAATCTGTGGTCAGGGTTTTCTTCATTGGGTTTTATGAATTAAAAAAAAAAAAAAAAACAATACAAAATTGGTTTTCAGTGAGCTTTACAGAATTCGATATGTCATGTATACATGACAAATATTGTGAAACATATTGACTAACGAGATACCGCAAATATAAAAATAAACAAAAGGATATCGATAATTTTAATTAAAACTACCTAGTGAACTGATTTATTTCCAAATTGCCTGAATTTTAGGTTGTAATATGTAAGTTTTGACAATAACTTAAATCAATATTATTAGGTAGGAATGCTATTGAGTGTTTTATTTGTGATCTCTTTTCGAAACGAATACATAAATTGGAATTGAAAAAATAAGAAATTCATTTGACAACAATCAAATTAATGCATTTTGTCTGGTATAGATGAGAACGTGTTTTTGACAAAGGCGAAAAGTGTTTTTCAGTGATCGACAACAAAACTCTTTTAACACACGAATAAGCAAGAGGAAGCAAAATCGTAAAACAAAAATTTCATTCCAAATTTCCAATCAAACAAATCTATACTCAATTTTCAGATAGCATATTTCAGGAAACTTAAGCATGCATTGATGGCATGTTCTTCAACTGAAATAAATAGATTTTTCAATAATACTCAAAGACAAAATATTTTCTCTTGAAAGAGAGTCGAGTTGAACCAAGTGGAATTAAGTTGACAATGGTCGTGTCAGTGTCGTGTCGTTGGTCGTTGCTAAGTTTCTCATAGAGCCATGTAGTTCGCAATTAACAAGTGCCTTGGCCCTTGGGGTTATTAAATTTTCTTGAACTATGCATGCTCAAACTTTTGTCCTTCTGTTGTGTATTGAGGTTTAGAAAATTCGTATTTTGAGATAGATGGACTCTATTGATTTCCAACTATGCATGTAAGCTGCAGCTTGATGTTGTGTCGTACAAAATTCTATCTCTGACAAACCACTTTTTCATGTTTTTCTTTGTCCTTATTCAGTGGAACTTTATTAATCCCAGATTGAGTTGGGATTATTTTTGGTTTTTCCTTTTTGTTTTCTGAAGAATAGAAATATCACAGTTTCTCACATAAGTACTGTTCCTATGATAATATACAACGTAAACCGTTGAAACGCTACGAAATTGAGTGTTTTTATAAACTCGCTTACAAAACATTAACTCTTCAAAATAACTCTCGGTCTCGGTTCCTCTTAGCTTCAAATTTAAGTTTTCATTTCTTCTTTCTAAATAGAACGACAACAGACTCATGTCTGTCTGAGCTTAAGGGTCATCTGAAGAATCCTTCGAAATGATATATTCAAACTACACGAGAATAGCAGAATGACTTAATCTTGGTGAACGAAAGCGATAAAAGTTTTGTAATAACATTTTCCTTTATAATCCTTTCACAAATTACTTCGATGATTTTCTTTCTTTTTTTTCAAAGAAAAATCCGTGAAATGCAAGACTTTCAGTATTCTAAGGAATTTGTACCTACATAATATATATGTAGAATGAATGTTGAAAAAGAATAGCCAGACTATTTGCGGGACAAAAAAGGACAATGAAAACATTTTTTTTTTCTGCTTTTGGTATACGTTTTTGTAATCAAAAATTCTCGCAAATTTCCGCATATGTACATAAAATAGTACGTGAGAAAAATCTATTCCTTATCATCGAAACATGTAATGCCTCATGGAGATTCATCGTATAGGAAAAGTGTATTTATGTAGCACTTAAGAAATAATTGAAGGAATCGGTGAATCGTAAAGTTTTGCTTCGAATTACGTCTATAGACTTTGGGGAATATAATGTTTTTTTTTTTTGTAAATTTCGAAACTTAATGTTCGAAGAGATATTTTGCATGAAGATTTTAAAAGAAAGATTAGAATGTAACTACTGTGAAGGATATTTTTGCAAGGATTTTTTACTGACCTCAAGTCTCAACAGAAATCTAAAGCAACAAGGAAAGAAGACCAATTATATTTTTGAATTGAATTTGCGTTCTTATTCTCACATTGCTGTCTTAAAAAGATAGAAAAGGATACCATTGATTGAGAATGTCTAGTTTCTTGTGCTGAATTGAAATCAGATCAAACAATGAACATTGGCGTGCAGTTGGTTATTACTTCCTAAGTGGCAAGTGACAAAAATTATAATTTTTAATTTATAATATTATGTATATGAAAATATTTACTAGACTTATCAAAATTGATGCTTGAATATAGTCCTCCACCTTTCACGTTCCTTATAACTACGCCTATGTCTTTTAACGTTGTTAAAAAAGTTTTGTTGCTTCCGTTGAAACCAAAAATTTTCAAAGCTTACACATGTTATTCTTTTCATTAACAAGCATATAAATTCGTGTATTGATTTATTTCTTATACAGAATAGCCTTGTTGTAACACATCTATCCGATTTGAAAAGAAAAAAAAAATACGTACACAGAAAATTATTTACCTCCAAGCTAAAAACAACATGAATATTCCATAATTCATGATACAAATCAACTTGAACGATTTTGAAAATTCTTCAGGCTGTTATTTCTATTTAGTAACATTATAGCAAAGCAAAGATAACGCTTCAATTTACATTAATTTCCTTCCGGTGTTTCTGTTGATTTGCATGAACAATTATATTTGCTTCTGATCATGAGAAAGAGGTTTAGAATTTATGTATAAAAAATCAAAACAGTTTCAAATTAAATGTAGGTGCAAATAACATATTAACGGAAAGCTGTTATACTACAGCTTTTACGGTACAGAAGAGTTTTTTTTAATGCAAACTGCCATACATAAACTGATACGTGAAAAATGGTTACGAATGTTTTAATGGCGGCTTAACTAAATTGTTTCTAGTGTGAAAACAGTTACTTGAAAAAAAGAGTGTCTACATAGAGTAAATAAAACTGTGTATAAGAGAAACAATATTATTTTCGTATTTCTACCCTTGGGTGGTATTAATTCTTTTAAAAATATGCACATCTCTTAGTTCTCTGACGTTGGAAAAAAAATTCGACAGTAATGACTCATGACTCATCTGGATTTGGGTTAATTTTAAGCGACGAGACGACTCGGTTAGTTATATTTTTCAAAATTATAAATCATCATTTGCAAAAAAGAAGATATACAAGGTTCCTTCCCACACGCTTAAAATAAAAAAAAAAATCTCAATTTAAAGCAGCACATGGCGCTTAGCATACAAATCCTTTAACTAGTTTTATCAAACGAAAATATAAGACTGCCTTATGGATCATGACAATCCACCTTTCCTTATATGAAAACGAATTCCCTTGTAGAATAAATATCTCCTTGCCTCAGAACCTCATATTTCAATATCTTTTCAGTGTAACTGGGTTCTGTCATCCTTACCTCGAGGGCAACACAAAGTATAGGTACTTTCACGTTTTGCTTACAAATTACACCTTGTCAGAGATTTCCATGTTACTTAAGTTCTGCAGCTCTCTTGTTGCCATGCATAAATCGATTTCCATAATGGATACGCTTTCAATTTCTATCAGGACGGAACGAAATTCTGGGCTAGAAAATATAATGATTTCTACGTTTCAGATTCTAGCAAAAGATTTCTTGTCAGTCAGCCACTGCTTTATAGACGCGTTTTATTATCCTCAGTAACCCAAATGGGTTACCTCGTGATAATAAAACGATCTGGGTTATGAAGGTTGAAGTTCAAGCTATGTTTTTATCCGAGACGCAACCGTGATAAATTTTATTTTGCTTTTCCACAAACAACTTGTTTTTATTAATTCTAATTGAATTGACTCTTATCCAATGGCTTCATAAAACTGTATCTAATGGTGGAATACGTGTTATTTTTTATGAATATGGCTGATATTAATAAATCTTTCTACAAAAACTTCTTTTTGCCTCACACTCGCCATCTATCCGCCATAGTTAGAACAAATTGTAGGGTTAAAAAATAAACCCCGTAGGTATCGGGGTTCCAGGTTGTTGTTGTTTTGTGTGCAAAAAATTAACCCATATGGGTTAGTGAGGAAAATAAAACGCAGCTGCTAAGAATTGGCTCTCTCTAACAATTCGACATATCCTGTTCAAAGAAAAACAAATATTTTATTATTTTCATTGACTGTGTTTTTTTCCCTACCTAATAGGAAATTACTGAATTCTCACCACCCCCTTTTAACTAGTTCAAGTAAAATATTAAATTTTGTTCATGAATTTAATGACAAACAAAAAAAAAAAACACAACTCAAAATCTTTCGCTTAATTGATTCAAATCCACAAAGCAGGTGCAAAGAACATATTTCATTTTGTGATATCCATTCCGGTGTAAAGTTGTCCAGACAGCCTTATAGCCTCAAGGTAGAAAAAGTGTAATTGTACACCTCCAGCATTTTCTCTCACTCACAATCTGAAAAGAATATTGAAAAAGTTTCCTCTGACTGGCTTTCATAGCGAGTACAATTAAAATTCACTTCCAGAAAGGAACCGATATTTTAGCTTTACACCCTGAAGGCAAAAACCAGACATTTAAAATGGCCATGGCAAACCGAAAAAAGGTAAGTCACTATAAAAGAAAGTAACAAAATGCCCACAGACAAATTAAGCATCTCTAGCGTAAGAGGAAGACAGAGGAAACAAAAAAAAAAAGCAAAAGATTTGCCGAAGGTGAACAAAAAATGAAAATAAAAATAAGGACTGCCAAGGATAAGTGAAACCGGTGTAAGCCTTGCATACGAAAGTCTCTTGCTTCTACCTTTTGCAATGAAGTTTATGATGTTGAAAAAAGTTTTCAATGCATTTTGCTTTTCTGCTACATTTCCGGTCGCTGGCGCTGACGCTGTGGCATAAATACAACTCGTTGCCAGAAAAATACGTTCAGAAAATATTGTTGCTACATTCTTATACCCCTTGCACTATAAATCGCGTTAAACAAAATACGACCAGCCTCTTCGACCCACTTCTTTTTCAGGAAAATCTCTGGCTCATTTTAGTTTAAAATAGGGAAATAAATTAAGCTGATAATTAAAGATGTCGGATTGTGTTGAATCGGCAACCTCAACATTATTTTACCATTTATGAAAAAATCATTTATATTTCACGACGCTTTAATTTCGTAAATGGAATGTGTCAAAAAATTGATTTAATGTTTAGTATTTTGTTTTTAAGAAAATGATAATTGTTAACATTTAAAAGCAAATAAATTGATTTCTCAGTTGATGTCTCATTGAAACACCAAAGTTTCGGATGCAAAAAACATTTTTATATGTATAAGATTTATAGACATCAATTTAAAATAAAATTTTTGAAACGTTAACATTTAAGTTATCCATCCTATAGAAAATATAGCAGTCTCTTTTTTAAGGAATCAATATTCTCCCTGCTACTAGGACACGTTAACCTCAGGTCTGTTTGGATGTTCCATAACATAAATTCACTATCGTCATTTACAAAATAAATTTCTTTGACATTTGGTCCTATACGTGACATCAACCATAAATTATGTTAAATAAGAAGTCATTGGGTAAAAACGTATAACGTTTAACGGTATTTCAGTGCTCGAGTGCTTTACCCTCTATTCTCGATGCTTGTATTCGGATCGATAAGTCCGCAGAAAAGTACCACAGGGACCAATGCAGTCCTAACAAAAATTGCTATTTTTAATTGCGATTGCGTTGGAATTGGTATACGATCTCACTGTGGTCTGTATGTAAGCGTACAATTCCAATTCCAAATGATGATAACGAAGATGACATAGGCTTTATAAGACTCGTTTACACTTGTGGCTGCTTTGATCTTAAAGATATTGCTATTTGCTTTAAGAGTTCTATCACGTTTTCGAATTAATGAACCAAATGATTGAATTTTCTAATTTATTTGTTGGCTTAAGAAAACTGTTCGTCTTTGCAGAATTTTAAGTTGAGTTCCTACCTATCTGAAATTGTCACAAGTTCAAAGAGAGTTGCTGAATTCATTGCATGCCAATAAAAGTTTAAGGCTTTGAACCTTAAAGGTGCACCGCTACCTGATACATTGTATTATTTCCTTTTGTTTTCAGTTTCCATAAGCACCAGGAGGTGATTTCGTAAATTATTCCACTCCACAGAATCAGGAGTATTCTCAGTCCAAAACAGTAATGTAATGGAAATTATTAAGACATCGTTAAGCAGCGTAATGGAAATTAACGTAATTAAAATATGTATATGAACATTCGACATGGAAATATGTAATTTTGATGTGTATTGTGGAGAATAGTACATTCTGCGATGAAAAAGACGATTTTTTTTTTAATCCAACCACCTCTTATTTTGCATTATTGAATTAATAATTGAATTCTTGTTTTGCTGACTACCATGTTGACATAAATTTTAATGTTTATTGGAATAATTTAATGCTTAAAATGGTTAAAATGGTACATTGAAAATAAGAACGAATGCGTGCATGATTTTTTTTTTATTCAAACTTCAAGATTACAATCTATTCTTATATGCTAATCTCGCAATGCAGTAACCAACTACACGTATTACTTTTAATCCATAATTTTCCCCGTGTTATATGAAACAATAGCCAGTACATTGAACGATAATTCATCAAAAGACCCGTTTGTCTTATGTTTTATGCTATCTCAAGGATTTATATATTCTCGAAAGATATCACAACAAAAACAAAGTGCCAGATTTAGACTTCATTGTTCTCGAATGTTTTCAAAGCCAATTAATAATAACATTTACTCCTACCTACTTTCATCCAAACTTGGGTAAATGGATATACTTTTCCATCCCATTATTAAACCACTCTTCTTGTAAGTTCACATCTATAGGAAAGGTATGTCGTACATACGTTGTATGAAACTGGAAGAGTCAGAGGATTTTACCTTTTACGTTGTCGAGAGTCGGGGAATAGGTATGCCTTTTATGTTTAAATGTGGGAAAATCAGAGCCAATGTATACAAAAGCATACTTTCAAAATATCATACTTCATAATGACGTACAGTGTTTGTGAAAGGATTTAAAAACTAACTCAACACGCTTCCATGTTTCACACCTATTTAACCTCCAAGCACATTTTGTATTCTAACCTCAACATTTGTAACGTCTATGTTCCCACCTATCTACCCCTATTTTCAACTAGAAAGTCATAATTTCAGGTTAACGAACTGACAAAAACGAGCCGGCAGGTGGATAGTGTAATGTATTTAAATTTATAATTAAGAATGTTGCCTTGTAATTTTCTTTTTTTCATCTTCTTGGTTTCTCGCATCCTGTAGGCAAAGGAAATACCAGCAATGACGTTGTTCCACATCACATCCATGTACAAGTACATAGCTTGTGCTCTATCGATTTTTATACCATTGAAAATAACAAGCTAAATTCAATGAAAATAGATTTTGACAGGAGCCTTCATAGTTTGGAAAATTTAAGTCTCGTCTATCATCATAAACGTTGAAGGCGAAAGAGAGCTATTTAGCTCCTTCCCATTAAAAATAACACCATCTCACATGGACATGAGACAAGATGTCCTTTTATAATAGTCCATATAATAATAATATTACACCCAAGAATAGCTTACAGCTCTTCATCACAACTCTTTGGCACTTTGTTTACGAATTACAAGTTTAATTAAAATTGTGCCATTTAATTAAATCCGTACTGCCATCATTATTACCCCATAAAACACGATTATAATAAGGCTCCTTTTTTACCGCAGAAGCGATAAGGCTTTTTATAATTACACTTTACATTGAAGGTAAAGGACCGAGTAAAATTCAGTTAAGCAAAATCTACTCTGACACCTAAGAGGATTTTCCGTATTCGCGTTCGGATTAAATAGTTCTTCAAAGTGAATATTCACAGGATTGAACTTTGGCTTGATTTAAACACAAAATCTGTAAAAAGGTTTTAATCATGAGGAAAGAGCTGTTCTCAAAAGAAATTGAGTAGTTTGATGATCAAATCACTTTTTACTTTCCAGTGTTAACTTTTAAGAAATGTTACACGCTAATCTACTATCGAAAAGAGTCGATAGATTTTGATGCAGAGAATGTTGCTTCTAAGGTAAAATTAAAAGAAAATTATGGTTGGTAAAAGACGTGTGTCTCGAATAACTTTTTGTCGATAAAGTGTTTTTTTTTATAGTAGGTGTCCTGTAAGAAACAGTATCATTTGAAAGTTTTTGGAGCTAATTTTTTGTTATTTGTTATTTCGAAAAAGCTTGTTTCTGCCTTTTACTTCAAATTAATTCAATTCAAAATTTGTTCTGATTGAACTTGCACATGAGAAAACAATAAAAATTAGTCCACACAAAAAAAAATTAACATGAAAATATAACAAAGAGAAACTAATTACAAACGATTTCTTGCAAACGAAACTTGAAAAAACTTCAAGCACATTGCTGAAACTAAAAACGCTAAGCGTAAAGTTTGCCGGAAGTATAAAGATGTATTTTTGCGTCGGCAGCCCATCTTGGGTTCAAGCCGTGTCAGTGTCGAATGCATTCACCTTCACATTTTACAAAAAAACTTCTTAATTACTTCCATATTCTCACCTAATTATCAACTTTCCAACAAGGTTCGCTAAACTTCTGTGATATATATTATTTTTAAGAATTATCAAAATTGTATCTAAGGGAAAAAAAAAGAATTCATAGCAGTACCTTCTTATTCTAGAATTTTCTTTCTTTAGTTTGCGTTTCAATCGAAAATGAGAGGGTATGTCTGTCTAGGTATTTAAAAAAAAAACTCAGACTTCTTTACATAACTTGAAATAACTTCTGCAGGAGTATTCCCTCTGGTAATTAAAAGAAATTTATTTCCTTCTGTCAAATAGTTGATTTATAACTTCTTTGAAAATCGAGATCAGACCGGAAACGGAAATCGGAATGGGAATAGTAAAGCCTAGACTGCTTTACGAAATGTATACAATGGATACACCCAAGACATCGTTTGTTCATTTTTGACAAAATCTCATGAATTATTCATGCACATCTATTCACGATTTGCATTCATTTAAAATCAGGAAAATTGTATTCGTTTATAATTAAAATGTATAGAATTAACAATTGACTTTTTGATGTTTTTAGAAATAATTTGAAAAAAAATATATTTAAGCAGATTTTTGTGTAGAATACGATACGGTGATAAATAGGTACTTGCTTAAATTAATAGTGAAATAGTAGAACCATCAATTTTACTCCTTGACATAATCGCTCGTTCGACTGGATTAAGAAATATCCACGGAACAATGGCATCCAAACACAAAATGCACATCACGTTTGCCTTCCTTAATTGAATCCTTAATTGCGATTCTTCATCGGAGCGAAACACCCATTCCCCTATTAACAAACCGAAATAGCTCACATCCGAAAAGAGGAATTCTGTAGGAGCCCTGCTCACCTGAGGAGCATTAGCATCTTACATTTACCAGACCCGACCGCACAGTTATGAAAGGAGAGTGTTATTACGCCATATAAGGAGAAGAGTTGACGAAAGCTTTTATTAGAAGAACGAGCAAAACGTGTACCTAGCTATATTCGTTAATATGTTTTATCAATAAATGTGGGAAGATATTTGTTCAGCGACTTTTAAAATGAATTCTTGAGTTCGTGTCGATGAATTTTATAGCAAAAACAACAAATGTGCGGTTCAGCATAATACTTTGAGTTTGAAGAAAACCGAAGCACACCTTGTTAAAAAGTTGTATTATGGTTTTAAATTAACTTTCTAATTAAATTTTACCGGGCAGCTGATTGAAATAAAAAAATCAACGGAAATAATTCGAAATAAGAAAACTACAAGAAATAAGTCTGCCGCATGTCTTTCAAATCTGTAATTTTGTTGATTTGATTAGAACGTTTCTTATAAATAGAAGAAGTAAAATTAAACACACACTACAAATCATAAAATTGCCTAAGGAACACAATTTGATAAAACTCAAACATTTATTTTGAGTTTGAGTTATCATTTGGAAAACTGCTCGTAGTCTAAGTCAATCATACATTAAGAGAAAACATATTAATTTTTTCCCAAAGTTTCACAATGTATTGTCGGTGTTATGTTAAGGCCCGGTGCACACACGCGATTTTTTGTCGCGGCGATATCGCTTTTGCGACATACATCAATCACATGGAGTGTTGCACACACACTTGCGATATCGCAGCGACATTTCTGCGGTAAAATGTTGCAAAAGGTTCTGCGATATCGCAGCGACAAAAAATCGCATTTTTGTCTTGTAGTACATTGTTTTCTATTGTGCAGTGCACACATGCATTTTTTTACCGCAAGTTTTCATCAAATTGAAAGAGAAAATATGGATGATTTTGATTTAAACTTGATGAAACTTTAACCGCCAACTCACCAAAAGATCTTACACTCATTCGAAGATAGTCAAAAAAAAAATGTTAAGGATTTTGTCTCATATTTTGAAACCGATGAATAAAATAGTCCTTTTGTTAGTCGATGGTCAATAACGTAAGTGACGTCGTTTCTTTTTATTAAGAACATAACTTTTATGCACGAGGTACGCGAAAATAATTCTTTTCTTCATGTAAACCTCCACTGTTGAAAGACAAACTCAATCTAAAGATTGAAACCTGCGTAAAATGACTGAATAGTTTCGATATCGCCGCGACAAAAAATCGCGTGAGTGCACCGGGCCTAAGTGACATTGACTCTGACCTCACAGTACTTCGCACATGAATGTTACGACTTACAAACTACATACTCATAGCGACTGAGGCCTTAAAGACATTAATACTACAGAGAGAGAGAGAGAGAGAGAGAGAGAGAGAGAGAGAGAGAGAGAGAGAGAGGATAGATAGATAGATAGATAGATAGAAAGAAATCACTTAGAATAGAACAGAAACGTATACGTGGCACAGAGGAGGGGAGGAGACTAAGATTTATATTGTCTCATATTGTCGCACAGGTGGCCTCAGATAAGCTGGCGATTTTTGTAGTAAAAGCATGCTGTTGAAGCTAGGGCTAATACCCTAGGCGTTCGACTTAGCGATCAACTACTCTATCCTCTGAGCCATGGCCATGGATTCGTAAAATGAAATTAATTTGAGTTGGTGAGAATGGCTTTCGACATATCTTCATTATCAATATATTTTAGGAAAACATTGAAACGCAATTTCTTATGAACTAATTTTGAGAAAATCGGAAAAAATCCATCGCGAGTCGGAAAAATTTGAAAATTCAAGTTAATCGGCTATAAGGCAGACGAGAAGTATGCCGCACCTGTCCCACAGTCGTTGGTTCACGATTCACGAATGTACCTAATACTTGCCTCATTTCACTTTTTATTAAAAATAATTAGCTTAAAACCATTCAGTAGCAATAGCAATGTAAGTTTACTTTAAGAGAATTTGTTGTGTAGTCGAGCTTGTGTTATATTTTCCTAAATAGTCCGTTTATCCTTGCATTTATTTTTTATAGATTATAGCATATCCATATGCAACGCTTGCTCTTTATTTTTCTATTAATTTGATAAAAGAAAGAACGACTCATAGAGACAGTTTAGTGCTCATGAGATCAAGCGCTAGGATTTATTAAGATTTCAGAAAATCTATATTGTTCTTGGTTGCTTAATATTTAAAAAAACACCCAAGCACTGCTATATTTATTCACGTTCTTAAATCTAATATACTTAAGAAACAAACACAAAGTCAGCGTGTTTTCATTTTTTAACCGCCTCAGGTGTGTTTGGTTCACAGTAAATCCATTAGAAAAATTGATCAACGGGTGTAACCCACGACAAGTCGGTGGTGAGCCAGTAGGTGACAGTCAACACCCATGTGTACTCCCTTGAAGCCGAGTGGATAAGCCACGTTATGATATCCCTCATAGAATATAAATTCTTCGGCTTCGTGTGTGCTTGCTCGTATCATGGTTTTTCTCCAATGTATGAAATTCAAAATTGTTTCTCGCAAATCGTAAATAACATTGCTGTTACCCGCACACACTTCAAGCAAGACTTTTACCTTAACCAAAACCAAAATCTCAACCCCAACTCAAACCAAACACACAATGGCCCGGCGCGAGCAATGAACACACAATTCGTCCTTAATGTGCATTACATACTATATTATTGTCAACTTTTATGTGGGTAGGTAGGTTTGGTACCCATTGTACTTAAAGTTTGATTTGTGAAAATTTTCAGGGAAACATGGATCGATTTGTGATTTTAGAAGATCAAGGATACAAAAAGCAAAAATTGTACGGTGAAGATATTTTCGTTCGCGGTTGTCGTTCACGCTGTTAATGCTGTGAGGACTATGGAAATCGTCGTATCTAACGAAGGTCGTTTTTATTACTAAGAAAAATAAGTTTATATGGTGGAAAAAGAAAAAAGCATAAATATGTATTGAAAATAGGTTTTGGTACGAGCTACAATCCCTCAATTTTACCTTCGCTCATGAGGAAGGAATCCTTGCACGGTCACACGTCATATCTAAGATGGAACCCTTATATTTGAATATTTTTTTTTCCTTAATATAGACATATATTTATGCCCTGCACATCATCGGAAACGTATTGTAAACGTGAGTCTGCGAGTGCTCTTCGCCTCAGCTGAATTTTCCCAATGACACGGCGATGATGGCAACAAAGACGAAAAGAAATAACTCAGCAACTCAGTTTTTCTTCTTTATAATTTGTGACTTGAATCCTTGACTGACTAGTTCGGAATGCATTGCATGAAGAGAGAAGCAGACTCATCGTGGTGGTTCGAGTTGGTATGTAATCCTTGATGTTGTACACTGAACCAAAATCGGCAGTCATATTGATAATTTTGTGCTTTAAATTGAATATTTTGTTGTCAATTTACAACCAATGACCGACGTAGTCAATATGATAATTTAAGATTTTCAATTTAATGGCGTCATCAAGAAATTGTTGATTTGAATGGGTTGTCACATTGATGATTTGCGTTATCAAAAGGTAAACTATAGTCGTAATATTGAAAACTATAGTAGTCTCATTTAACATGGTAGTAGTCATCTTGAAAACCCAAGTTATCAAATTGAAAACAACGGTAATTCTAATGAAAACAACTGTTATCAAATTGAAAATAGTTGTTGAAAAATGAAAATAGTTGTTATCAACTTGAAAACAAAGGTTGCCAATATGAAAACCATGATTTTCTGTGGTTTTCAGTATTACAACCACTATAGACTTTTGAATTGAGTTTTTTTTTTATTTGATTGCCGTGGCTTTAAAATGTAAGAATGCTGCTTCGGCTGCGAAAAATATCACAGTGGTTCAACAGCAATACAAAAAATCTCATTCTCTCTTTGTTTTCGATCTAAAGGATGCGCTCGTGTCCAGGAAACCATGAATGCACTCGTATACTTACTTTCTATAATTTTATGAGTCATTCCTTTCATTCTGAAATATAAGCTTTAAGAACTGTTTAAAAATGAATTAGATTCAATATTTTGGAAACATTTTATTTAAATAAATAAATGTGTAACAAAAAGTTAAATACTTAAGTAAATTATAAGATAGTAATATTTGAACAAAAAGTAAAAAAGTTGACTGCTGATAGGCCAATTCATTTATCCATTTTATAATATATTGTTTGATCGCCGCCGCCAGCTGGCCGATTTGCACATCTTTCTAGAGCTCTTTATGCCAATTCTTCGTTCTGTTAATGAAAATTAAGGGAAAAACTGTAAACTTAAGGATACTGAAGCAAATATACAATATTAAGCTAACGCAAAACGAATTCTCAATCTACATTGTTTGTATTATAATAAGCACATACATACCTTCAAATACCGGAGATTATTGTTTCCGACTCCAACTCCTTATAAAGACATTAATTTTACTAACTATATAACACACAACTTTAAAAGAAAAGAAATGTTTTCGAAAGGTAGTATGTACTTTAAAGCCTTTTTATTTTATATACTAAAAGTTAAAGTCTTATAAGAAACATAATATTTTCACCTATTTTAACTTTCTTTGAATTAAAATGTTGGATAGTTTTTTTTTTATTAATCTCACACAGAACTTTTTACGTCCGTTAAACGCGGCTACCGACTGCTAACTCATAACATCATGTTCATTTGAAAATAACATTAGTTTTCAAATTGACAACACTATTGTTGTATTTGATTAACATAGTTTTCAATGTGATAACTTTAAATTAACAATCATCGTATTGATAAGCAAAATATTCTATTTGATTATTCCAGTTGTTAAAACGACAACTCTGATTTTCAAACTAGATACAAGAAATTGAAGATTTCGAATTGTCCCATTTACTATCAAGTTGTAAAATTTTGAGACGACTTTTGAAAATTTACATCACATTGACAATTTTTTCCATCAATATTACAATTTACGGTTAACAATCAGTAATTGTCAATATGACAACGGTTATTTTTTTCAGTGTATGGCAATTGAATTGTAAAAGCAATGTAGAAAAGAAAAGCATAAAAATCGATGGGGATTTCATTTTCGTGAAAGGAAATATGGATTATCAAAAAGGAGGATGTGTTTTCGTATACATTTTTTTTTTCTATTTTGAAAAAAGAAGATAAAGTTATACTGAAACATAAATTTAGACTGAAAACTATATCAAACGTAAGCCTTTATTTTTTTTATGAAAAATGTAACCATGACAAGTTTTCAAACAGCCAGTTTACTCATGATTTGATTCTTGAAATTGAAATTGAATTAGGTAACGTTGGTGAGGTGAGGCAGGTGGAACCTGCATTATAAACTCACTAATCTTAAAAGCATTTAGAGTGCCTTAACTGCTGTTATTGAATTTGTTGGTTTTTAATTTTAAAGTTTCTTGTTTTGAATCAAATATACCTTCATAATATGTGTTTGTCATGAATGTTACAGTTATACTATCCCGATACTTGCAGTGTGTTTATAAGTTATAAAATTTGTAGCTATATTTCTTTTAAATGAAATTCCTCCACTGTGATACATAGAAAAGCAAAAAGACTGTGATAATGATTAAAATCCATGTCCATGCAGAGAAGAAGATTCATTTGAGCCCTGCTACATGTGTAAAGTTTAAGTCCATCTTGGTCTAAACACAGAATCAGGATTCACAAAGCTTCCCAATTTCTTATTATCATCATTGTCCACCAAACCCCTGAAACAGATAAAAGGTAGCTAGGGCTTTCTTGTGTCTCATGTTCACACTTAACACCACATAAAAAACAAAAAAAAAACGAAGAGAGAGAGATACAAAGTATCTCCGATAACAGAATTATCACCCAAAAGGATTTTATAGTCGCAGCAAATTTTGTTTCGCCACTGAATTGTGTGCGCAAGTATAAAGTAGATAAGGTAGGCCTAACTGGGGATAATACAAAAAGGTTGCCTATTAACAGGAACGACGATAAAATTCCATATGGAAGATTTTGAGAAAAGCCCGATCTCACATCATTACATCGCATTTACGTCGGAATTTTAGGGTACTATAGGCAACGAAAACGAGTCGCAACCCAGTTCAATAAAACATAATAAAAATGTTCATATATAAGTTTTTGGAATTCCGACAAAGTCAGGAACAAGTCTTTCATATAAAGGTTGTGTTGTTCATAAAGAATATTGTTTTGCTTTGAAAGGTTTATACCACTTTTTCCGCCCCGTTGCCGTTACAGGTATAGGGACAAATATACCATCCCAACAAAATAGCGCACTTATTGCTATAAGGCATCAAGGGAACTTTCTAAAAAAGCCAGGTAAACACGTTTAACCCTCTTTTAAGAGGACTAGAGGTTTTCTCTTACGATATATATTTTGCACTAATTTTCAAAACAGCAATTTTATTAAAGTTTTACTATGTTTTTGTGCAGACGACCCTTATTTTTCCTAGAAATAAATGTTATCTAAAAAAATTATTTATTGTCAATGCCATAGAAAAGGGTTTTTGTGATAAGCTGTGACCGAGTGGGCTGTTGAGTTCTGTGATATTAAAAATTATTTTTGGGGTTCTTGGTAATTTAACTTGGCTATTCATGGGCCTTATTTTTATTTAGACATGTAATAATTTAACTGATCAAATTGATAGGCCATTGGTTTAATGAGCACCCTTGTTACTTAATCAATAAGCGATACATTTGATTGATAATAACCGCAAGGCATGATAAAGAGAACATTTGAATTGAGTATTTATTGACCTTTAAAATACTGCTACGTTATCCAAGCTTATAAAAACAAAAGATAAATTTGGCAAAGAGCATTAAATCCTTATTCTATACATTTATTTTACATTTGTTCTTCAAAAGCCTAAAATGATGAATGCAATCATACAGCAGCAAGTTCGATAACGTTTATGCACCTTGTTTGCATATTCGATGATAATAAATCACACTTTTCGCCTGCTATATTAGCCGACGACGATGCTCAACGACATCGATTTTCCCATATTGAAATTCGATTGAATCGATTGTAAAAAATTGCTGGTTTAAGGAACATTTCATATGAAAGGTAAGCAGCAAAGCCGCATGTTAATATTGACTATTGACATCACAGTACTTCGCACATTAATGCAACGAACTACAGACACATACAGCACTGGCGACTGAGGCCATCGGCTGAGACAGAAAAAGACATTAATACAACAGAGAGAGACAGATAGACACATAGAAGGAAAGAACACATAACAGAAACCTACGTGGCACAGAGGAGGAGACATAGATTTATATTGTCTCAAATTATCGCATAGGTGGCCTCAGATATATAAGTCTCCTTAACATTGCCTATAAGATCTTGTCTGCCGTGCTGTGTGAACGTTTGAAGCCCTTCGTCAACAACCTGATAGGTCCTTATCAGTGTGGCTTCAGACCCGGAAAGTCCACCATCGATCAATATTCACCCTACGGCAGATCTTGGAGAAGACCCAGGAACTTCAAATCGATACCTACCATCTTTTCATCGATTTCAAGGCTATAGATCAATGTCTAGTTTTGGCACCCCAGAAAAACTCGTCCGTCTGTGTAAGTTGACAATGGAAAACTCACGCTGTTCTATCATGGTTGGAAAGACAAGTCGATGCGTTGTCATGCGATTTCTTCAACATCATTCTTGAAAAGATTGTGCAAAGCTCCAACGTCAACACCAGATGCACAATCTTTCAAAAGTCCTTCCAGCTACTAGGATACGCAGACGACATTGACATAATTGGAAGAACACAGCGTGATGTCAGTGGAGCGTTTGTGAGTCTTGAGACGGAGGCCAGGAAGATGGGTCCAGCGGTTAACGAGGGCAAAACCACGTTAATGCTATCGACAAGAAAGGTTACCAACATCGACGTCTTGGAGCAAACGTCAACATAGACGGATTTAACTTCGAGGTAGTTAAGGATTTTGTCTACCTGGGATCCGCTATCAACTCAGACAACTACACCAGCGCTGAACTCAAACGAAGAATCACTCTTGCCAATCGCTGCGCTGCTTCTTTGGACTTAGAAGGCAATTGAGTAGTAAAGTCCTCTCCCCAGCATAACTAAAGTGACACTCTACAAAACCCTCATCATCCCGGTCCTCATGTATGGTGCAGAGACATGGACCATGACAACATCTGATGAAAACGCTTTGGGCTGTTTTGAGCGAAAAATTCTTCGAGTGATTTTTGGTCCTGTCGGCATTAATGGAGAATGGAGACGAAGATTCAACCAAGAACTGTACGAGCTGTACAGCGACACTGACCTAGCCAGAAATGTTAAGGTCCAACGACATAGATGGTTGGGTCATATGTTGAGCGAATGGAAAATAATGCTTCGGCTCGTAGAGTCTTCGAATCCAACCCGGAAAGACGTCGCAGAAGAGGAACTTAGGTGGAGCACACAGGTGGTAGAGGACCTGAACCAACTTGGTGTGCGAAACTGGAGACAGCTAGGTAGGGACCGAGCTGGTTGGAGAAGTTTGTTGGGTGACGCCCTGGTCCGACCTGGACTATAGCGCCACCATAAGTAAGTAAGTAAGTAAGCATCCTCAAATTGAAAAGAAGAAGCTTAGTCAAACGAATTTACTTAAAACATGCATATGGCCACAAGGCAGGATACTTTAAATTCCTTGGAGAAGATGTGGTTTATTGAAAATAAGCTAATCGTTGAAGAGAAAACATTATTTATGATATGATTTTGAAAAATTGGAAAACATTCTTTAAGATTGCTTGAAATTGCCTGATGAATCTATTAATAAACTTTCACAATTTATTATTTTACTTTCAAACGGTGTATGAAGGCTTATGCGCTACTATTCGTTGAAAGCGTTTTTATTAATGTTATTCGTAATAACTTAATTTCAATTCGATTAAGAATCCATTTGGTAAGTAGAGGATCATTAGAAAAAGAAATTCTTTTAAAGTGGAGAAATTGCCATTCCTACTTTCTTCTATTCAAACTACAAACAATTTAATGAATTGATTTAATTTTACCTAAGCATTTGCTCTAAGATGTTTTCAGTACAATTAAGGAGATAAGATCTTCAAATTTTATGTCATGCAAAAACCTCGAAAATTTCTTTTTCCGTTAAATATTTCAGTTTAAGCCATTTAACGAATACAATCCCGTTCGAACCAAGAGCACACAAAGTTCTTGCAAAAAAAAAACGAAAAAGGCAATTCATGAAGTTGAATTCTCATTTCATGCAAAACAAACACATTACGTTAGTTAAATAAAATAGAATAGATGACATTTAGGGTGGGACTAAGAGTAGCAAAAAAAAGTCCTTAACGGCTGGCGGTGTACTACTGCAAAATGATGTCGTTATCGACAGGAAAGAACAAGGCTTTGAACTTTTTTTTTTCTATCTGATTCCTTTTTGTGAAGCCTCTGAATGCAAATCTTATGCAAACGACATCTTTATACACACACACACACATTGCAGATTCACGTTCCGTAGAGAGGCTTTCATAATCTGATGGGAAATGGGATAAGTTGATGTGCACCTGCAAAAGGTTCCCCAGTTCCAGTTGAAATACATGCATACATTCATATAAATTGAGATATTTATGTCGATGTGTATGAAGGTAGTTAGGTATAGTAAAAGTTTTTGCAGAGTTCCTTCAAGTTCTATTGTGCGGTTTAATTTGATTTTCAATGAAGATCACTGGAAATGGTATTTCACACTGCAAACCGCGAAAATACCAGGAATTATTTCGAGCACTGTCGTTGACAATTTAATGATAGGTAGACGTGAATGAATCTACCAGCATTTCATTTCCCCCAGTTCTGTTCTGGCCCTCGCAAATCGAACTTCGAGAATCGAGAACATTTAAATGCTATGTCATCTGACATGATTCAATGAAAGCTATATTCGGGTCGTGTTGGCATAATAATAAATGAAATTTGTTCAGACGTGAGTTATGTCATCGTGTAATTTGAGCACAGATACGTTAAATAGTGATATATGAGAGAGCAGGTCGAAACTCGAAAGTGTCAGTGGCGATATTGACATTATTGACAACAATTTAATTGGTGTTTTGGTTGCAGTTGTCATAAAGAAAATAAACCCTGTTCCTGTCAAATAAAGAGAGAGATAAAAAGAGAGCAACATTTCCTGGAAAAAAAAACCTTCACGTTTACAAGCTTATTATGAAAATTCGCAATGTTATCTTTATCGGTTGAAAGATTCAAACTGAAATTCATGCTAGAATCGATTGAAAGTTGTCGCTGGGAAAAAAATATTCCCAACATATTTTACAAAGAGTGAATTGAATTTTTATATTCATTCAACCGAACCCGCAGTGATAAGGCTATTACTGTGCAAAAATCAATGTATGCCATATCTATGCTCACAGGAAGCAAGCCACAAAAAATGAAACGACGCTCGTTTCACGTAAAGCCAATCGCGAATGTCTTTCATCACCATGAAGAGTCGTCTGATGTGATCGTTTGATAGGGATAATTCTATTTGCTGTGATACGTATAGAAGAGTACAATTTCCTTTCAATAGAAATGAAATTTTACGTTAACATGACACGTTAGCGTTTTTCAAAACAAAAAAAAAACCTTTTTCGAAATTTTCCTTTAAAACTTTAAAGCAAATTAACATCAACTACCTCAAAACAAAAGACACATCACGGATCAAACATTTTTCCCAATCACTTGAACTGTTTCACAGACTACACGCCCTTCTTTAATCCAAACCGTATTAGAGAAAAATAATTACCCACCGTTCAAACAAAATTTCCGAGGGTTGTACAAACGAGCACAAGCAAATAATTACGACAGTTTAATATGCAAATGTAACATTTCCCCAAAAATAAACACACAAATCTGTAAATACTTCATTTTACTGGAAAAATATATGCAAAATTTTCCAAAAGAGCACAAACAGAAGTACCTACCCATGTCAAAAATAACCTTTAACATTTTTTCATAACACATTCATCAGAATATCCTTAGTAAAAAATTCTCCTTCCCAAAGGTACTTCCCTTCCTCTCTCATGAGATTATTGAATTATGCAATTTCTGCTCGCTTCTGCGACTCCCATTTGAAAAAAAGAATAAAACTTCAGAAATTGCAAAAGTTTAACCCATTTTCCACTTGTACCATGACCACCTTCCTACCAATGGCACACGAATACCAACTTTAGTTGGTACATCTACACATCCATTTATATGAGCAATTTTAAATGCATGTAACCGTTCGTTGTCTGTACTACGTAAGGTACATTGCTGACAAGGACATCACGCAATAGTCACAATTGCAACAGAAGGACGAAAACAAATTTATTTGGAATATTTTACTGCTGGCTGGGTCAGTTTTTGTCGTTTTATGTTTAAGTGATGCATTTTATGTGCAGTGTTGTTTCCAGCACATGTGTACCTCACCTATGTACGTTACGTATATCCGGGCATTTTTTGTTCGGTAACAAATAAAACGGAAGCATGTTGTTATTTAAGTAAGTTATGACTTCATAATGAACGAGTAGGTCCTTTACACAGGTTTGTCCTTTATATATACCTTTACACAGGTTTGTCATTTATATGTACCCTTAGTGAAAATGCTTTGCTATAGTGATGACCGTAAGGCAGTGCTCAAACATCTATATATTGTTATTTTTATGGAAACTTTACCCCTCGAATGCTGACAAGTGACAACCATTTGTTTGCTTAACAGTTTACTGCATCAACAATTTGCTGTCGCGAATCGCGATGGATTCGGTAGGTAATTTTGCTTCAGGTTCGATTAATTCAATAAAAGTTCCTTGATTGGAACTGGTTTACTTAACAAGATTTCATAAATAAGTTTCAACGAGTGTTGCTTAATTTTTGAAATTCTTAGACCAAAGAGAAAAAAAAACAAAAGCGTAGAATGATGAATTTTTTTAAGGTTGTTGCCTCAGAAATGTGTATTGCTGTGCTTCTTAATACGAACGTTCAGTTGTTAAATTAAGAAGCAGCACGGAGCATTTTTGATAAACATCAGAAAAACATAATTCAATCAACAACCTTAGAAATCTCATCAATCTTACTTTTCTAAAACACTCATACATGAACCTGGACCTATCAACAAAAACACATAACTTCAAAAATAACCTTTGGCTTCTTTCCAATGATAAATATACTGACCGCAAGTTAAACCAACCTCAAAACTAAGTAACTTTTATTTCAAACTAGCAGTTGCTAGCTAGGCGACTTCGTCCGCCTCTATCTCATCCACCGGCCAAAGGTGCGTCTTCGACTTGTGCATCATGCCCGCATGGGATTTTTGTTGCGAAGTTATTTTAAAACAGTGCACTCTCAACACACAAAAAGAATTGTACGATTTGATTTAGTAGTTCCTCAGATAATCGCGTTAAAAAGACAAATTAATATTTTTTATCGTTTTTCCACTGATTCTTCGCTCCTATTGGTCACAGCTTAATGTTAAGTAGCCTAAAGCCTTCCTCGATTAGTGGACTATCCAACACAAAAAGAATTATACCATTCGAACCAATAGTTCCAGAGATTACCGCGTTCAAACGAACAAACTCTTCAGCTTTATACATTAGTATAGAAGTATATAAGTCTAATTATTCTCAGTTTAGCCACACAAATTCCTCCCTTGAGATAGTTGATGAATATAGTTACATGAAAATCGCCTTTCTGAATAATTATTTTATTCCTTTCTTGTCTCATGATAATAAACCACGAATAACGAAGAGAATATCTAATACATATATGCTTGAAATCTACGCATAGATGAAAGCTTGTCACTAGTAAAAATTGAATTCTTTCATAACAGGATTCATACAAAATAAATTCAAAAATTTCTCAACTGAATTGAAAGAGCGATATCGTCTATCGTAGTAGCGCATTTTATTTATTTTCTAAACTTAGCCAAAAACCAGTGCTTTAAAAATTATATCTAACGAAGAGAAGAGAAAACGATACTTAAATTTTAATATTTATGCAAATAAGGTCGGGTTGGTTGGATATTAATGTGGGTTTACTTTTGGTCTGGAAAATGTGGGGTTTTCGAACTATAAAAAGAGATTTGACCTTTTCCTAAATTTGTTAGCTTTGTAATGCAAAGGACCTTAATTCAACAAAATTAAGTTCGGATAAAAGAAAAAATTCACCATACCTATTTGGAAAAAAAAAATAAAGAACCTAAACTTTTGACATATTAATGGGACAAAATCGTTTCGTTGTCGGCATTCAGATGGAAACAAAATTACAAGTAATAAACCCTTTGAAGCAAAGAAAATCATAATTTGAACGAATGGAGAGTCTCACTCAACGCCAAAAAATAAAGAACTTGTACATCATAAAGAATTTTTTTCTACAGACAATCTTTAATACAATTTTTTCGTTTAATGTTTGTATTAAAAAAGAGGATCCCATCCGAGTTTCTTCATTTTGTGGTGTTTGTTTTACAAATCTGGGGATTATTAATCAGTAAGACGGTTTTTTTTTTCAGACAATAATTAAAAAAAAAAGAAAATGAATGTCTTGTTGAGCTATAACTTTAAACATATATAGGTTCGCCTTATGTCTGAAGCACTTCGCCTAATTGATGTTAAATGGCCGTTTTATAATAACAAGGGAGGAATAAAAACACCAACTATACGAATATACACACCTACCAAACCATTACGGCAGTACCTTGGATTCACAAGTGCACGAGATGCTAACGGAATGTTGAGAGCTTTCCTGTAAACTCAGTAAAAACAAACTCTATCAGACGAGTGACAGCAAATTGACTAAACCTTAACCAAATTACCTCACTAAAAGCATATGGAAAATGAAAGGAAGGAAAGGAAGCTATAAGGGATTTTTTACGAGTTGCAAAATGACAGAATCTAATTGCACACGTAGGTAACTGTGTGTAATTCAGCAGTGTGTGTATTTTCGTCACGGAAGCACGCTTTCGAAAGACAGAATTCAAAGTCAACTACCATAATTGAATACATATTGATAGCATGTACAGTCAGTCACAAAAGTAAGTACACAGTATGCATTAAACTACATTCTGTTGCAATAGCTCTATGATTGCAATTATCTTGGCCTTGAAACAAGTTTGACCTGTTGTCCAACATGTATTCAATTTGGATACATGCAAAAAAGGACCGTTATGTTAGCTCAACTCGTTGCTTTGGAGATAGCTTACAAAATTAAACTAATTTTTATGACAAAAGTAAGTACACAGTTAGAACATTCCATTGTACCACTTGCACAAATACGCATAATTTTGAAAAAAGGTGAGTTTTTTTCCAATTTTACATTTCCTTCATTTGTTTTGATCGTTTTTTATGCAAAATTAACACTTAAATAGGACAAAAGTTGATATGGCTCCCAGAGGTAACCAACTTTCACAAGATTTGAAGGATTTGATAATCAAGCATCATTTAGGAAACAAAAGCATAAGAGATATTGCAAAAATAATTGATACAAGCCCATTTGCAATTCATAAAATAATAACAAAGTACCAACGTACAGGAAACACTAAAAATAAAGCCCGCAGCGGACGCCCACGTATCTTCACACCTGCAGAAAATCGAATCATTATCCGGAAAATCAAAACTAAACCTAAATTAAGTGCCCCAAAAATACAACAACAAGTCTCTGAAGAAATTGGTAAGCAATGTAACCCCTAAACTATTCGGCGAATTTTAAAAAGTGATGGTTACAATGGTAGAAACATCCTTTTATAAATAAAATAAATAGAAAAAGAATTAAATTTGCAAAAGAGCATCTCAAATATAATGCAACATTCTGGAACACCATTATTTTTTCAGACGAGAAGTTTAACATTCATGACTCGATGGAAGGGGTAAAGTGTGGATCTATCCAAACGTTCCAGAATGTTGCATTATATTTGAGATGCCCTTTTGCGAATTTAATTCTTTTTGTTCTATTTATTTTATTTATACAAGGTATTTTTCTAATGTTTCTACCATTGTAACCATAACTTTTTGAAATTCGCCAAATAGTTCGGGGGTTACATTGCTTACCAATTTCTTCAGAGACTTGTTGTTGTATTTTTGGGGTACTTAATTTAGGTTTAGTTTCGATTTTCCGGATAATGATTCGATTTTCTGCAGGTGTGAAGATACGTGAGCGTCCGCTGCGCGCTTTATTTTTAGTATTTCCTGTACGTTGGTACTTTGTCATTATTTTATGAATTGTAAATGGGCTTGTATCAATTATTTTTGCAATATCTCTTATGCTTTTGTTTCCTAAATGATGCTTGATTATCAAATCCTTCAAATCTTGTGAAAGTTGGTTACCTCTAGGAGCCATATCAACTTTTGTCCTATTTAAGTGTTAGTTTTGCATAAAAAACAATCAAAACAAATGAAGGAATTGTAAAATTGAAAAAAAAACTCACCTTTTTTTGAAAATTGTGAGTATTTGTGCAAGTGTTACAATGGAATATTCAAACTGTGTACTTACTTTTGTCATAAAAATTAGTTTAATTTTGTAAGCTATCTCCAAAGCAACGAGTTGAGTTTGCATAACGGTCCTTTTTTGCATGTATCCAAACTGAATACATGTTGGACAACAGATCAAACTTGTTTCAAGGCCAAGATAATTGCAATCATAGAGCTATTGCAACAGAAAGTAGTTTAATGCATACTGTGTACTTACTTTTGTGACTGACTGTAGTTGTTCAATTAGGACATGAATATTTGTATTTTGATTAACCATGATAGATTTTAAAGGATAAAGACAAATAAATTGAGATAAGTGTAAGATTTCGGAAGTCAAATTGTTAGCTTACATATATTTTTTTCAAATTTGTATTTAAAAAATAAAATACACTGAATTGATATTTTAAACACCTTTAAAATCATAGAAAGCAAAATTTCGAATTAATTGGAAAGCCAAGAAAGATGTTGTACACATCTCTTGTTTTTTTTTTATGCTGAAATAACTCGAATGAACATATCTTCAATCTTGACTTTCGTTACACAAATATTATGAAAGGTGTACCTACACATGCATTATATATTTGTCAAATTGTGTAAGATGTTTAATGTGGTATTCTAAGGGCAAACACGTCTATGAAGTATGTGGAAACTGTCAATTAAAATCAACTGCAATTTCGAGTGAAGCTGTTTTGAGACTCCATTACATAGATATTTTGGGTATAGTCCTTACTACAAGCATCTTTATCAAATTGATGTTCCTAAGCTGTCTCAACTCTGAAGGCAACTTTAGGAGACATCAAATAACTGAGCCGTTTAATACCTTCGCAATCGATGAAAGTACTGTAGTGTACTGCAAAACTTGTAGACAAGACATGTTCAAATATGTATTTGTCTTAACATGCGACAGGAACAAAATCGTGTTCTGCTCAATAATTGTTAGTAAGTTGAATAAAGAAATTGTTAAAACAAGTTTTAACAACAAAACATAGAGCAAAAAACGCTTCAGTCCCAAAGTATTGTAAAATTTAATTTTTTCTTCCCTTGTCCTCAAGTTAAAACTACAACAACCTTTGCAAAATATCGATTGCATGCCATGTTCAGAAGAACCAAATTTATTGTATGCAATAAGCCTGATTAATTCTACACAGAACCAGAAGATTAAAAAAAAAAGAAATATCCGGAAATTGGCGAAAGCGAAAATGAAACTGAAACCAGTGAATTTGTTGTAAAGTAAAACGGCATTAGCCATTTCTCATCAATCAACTGGAAGGAGTAAGAGGGTTTTATTCCTTTTTCTCTTTTCAAGTAAACGACGAATGACGAAACACTTAGAGAAACGAGTCTGTTGGAATTTTTACTACTCGAATTTGTCTTAGCAACTTACCCTAGCACATTATTTTCAACGCACAAAGAAAATATTAAGAAAAAAGGAAGGATAGAGATTATATTTTATAAAAGATGTAGTTTCAATTTTCAAAAAAAAAAAAAAAACTAAATTCCTATGCAAATATTCCTTACTCTCACTTGTACTACAACAAAAACGAAGAAATGCAAATATACATAATAAAAATTCGTAAGCTGTATTGATGGTAAGTAGGTAGAAATGGCTGTCCCACTTCCGTGTAGGACACAATTAGCGCTGAGTGATTCTAAAAAGATTTGGATGTATCGATAATAAATAAGTTAATTGAAACAAAAGCAAACACTTATTGATTCCAATCTTAAAATCGGTATACAATTTCTCTTACTGCTTGTTTCTCGACTCATGGTATGTAATTTCGAATATAAATTCAAATAACTCTCAAAAACATCATATTGTAGAATTTTGAGAAACATGTAAATTTCATTACTAGTAATTCATGTCCCAAGTTTACGAGTACATTCCCAATAATTCAATCATCAGAATTAATATAAATGCTGCTTGTTCGAGATCAAATTAGAAAATTGGAATGAATTGCTACTGCAACATGATGTTGCACCATAAAACCCAAAATTAACCTTACCTACTAGCCACTTGTTATTCTTGCTTCTTTCAAACAACCATAGAAACATATTTACACTGCATATTGTATATTCGTTCATATAATTTATCTCTTACTCGAAAGTCGAAAATATAATATGTACGTTAAACAAAAATGGCATTGAGTTTGTGTTCTTTCAAATGTTCTTGTTTGCTTGTAGCTATAGTTCCTCAACTTTCTATCACGTCTGTTCCCAATTAAATTCTATCTATCTTGTCGGATAGGAACGAGAGACCGAGTATATTATTCAATTCGTTTTGACTTTTATTCGATGAGAGAACATTCCAATTACTGATGTAGGGATGGAGTAGTAACCTTTTCTGAATGCAGCATCATGCCTTCGAATTGGATTGGTAGATGGTCTGTCGAGTGAACCTGAACCTTTAAGTTTCGATTTCCGAATGCATTGAAACGTCACTTAGCTTTCTAAGGTCCATTCACAATTCTACAAAAGTGGGAGTCTTATTTAACAATAGATTGCACACATTGCTTCTTTAAAATTTTTCTTCAACTCAGACTATGCCAGAGATTCTGAAATGCATGCTTTAAGACCTTGTGGTGACGGCTAAAAGGATGGGCAGTTGCAATTTAGTAGGTATATTTGATCATAATATTAAAATAGCTTTGAAAATGTGATATGCTTGTTATTTTCTACAAAACAACTTAACAAATAATGTAAACTCAAATACAAATTAGGGATTACAGACTCAATTGTTTTTTCGAAACGAATTTTCTCTCAAAAATTCAAGTAAGCTGTTTAAATTTGAGGCTTTGAGTATGGTCAGTTGTTACATAGGAATATTCACTATTCTGACATTTTTATAAAAAACAAAATTTTCTCCCAAAAAAAAACTTAAAATCGCACTTTTTATAAAAAAAAAAGACACAAACTGAAATATTGTGAAATCGATGAAATGTGAAAAAAGAGGATGGAATAACATCAGGATGATTTATTTATATTCCGAATGTGACATTCACCATCACACCCTTCCAACTTGGAAAAAGGTAATTTTTACAGAGTAATAATGTGCTTAACCTTCATTACATTCTTTACTGTTCACACCTCAGAACAATAAATAAGATGATCGCAAAAGAAATAAACATAAATAGAGGAGGCCAAAAACGATACGTAACGTATACAAGTCAACGGTGAAACAGCAATAAGGTGGAAAAAATAAAACGATTTAGACATAAATAAAACTCCACAACAATGATTTTCATATACGTACTACAACGAGCAAAGACGATTCTTCAATGTTGTTTCCACGCAGTTTGTGACACAACCAGCAGCCAGCCCCAGGATCTTATTTACTGTCACAGTGGCAAATAAGATCGTTAAACTTAAAGATTCCAAGTCGTAGCTTTTTCCACACACTATACCTATAGTCGTATTTATTGGGCCACACAATAAATATTTCATGTGTATATTTATCTAATGGATGGGGGTTTGTTTTTCATCGATTCTTTTTTTACATCTTCCACCACATTTCAGTCATCACTTTAATAAAGTGAAAGAAAAGGATGAAGACATTTTCCGTTGATTGGAAACAGGATTCTATCGCTAATTGCAGGAAGAGAAATCGATTGTGGAACAATTGAAAAGTAAATAAATGCAATTCATTTTTCACTTCCTCATAACTTTATAAGTAATTATTAATAAATCGATCAAAAAGACATATTTTTCTGTCTTTAAAAATAAAAAAAAAGTAGGTATACGCCACAGTGAACCAAGTATGTACATAAAACATTTTAATTCAGTTTTTTCTTCAGTTTAACCAACATACAATTAATTTATAATTTTCTGATTAACATTTTCTTAATAATGAATCAAAAAATAACCACCTATTTGAAAAAAAAAATCTTTTGCGAAGACATATCTCTCATAGCATTGAACAAAGCAGAGATGGTACTTTTAACACGAAGTTTTGTATTTTGGAAATATGAACAAAAAACGTTTCCAAATCCAACATTAAATATTTAATAAAAACAGTTTATATGGCCTTAAATCAATAAACCAATAAAACAAACACTTAAAAATATTACTTTTTCAGTGAAAGAAGTAAAAATAGGTTGTTAGTTCCTCGCACAAGAACAAAATCATAAAATTCCAATTTAGACAGAATATCAAACTTGTACACAAAACACAATAACACTTTTCAATAAAAGCATTTTCAGATCTAAAAACAAAAACATGCGTCATTTTTTTCTTTCTCACCAAAAACAAATTCTATCGTTTCCTGTTCCCAAGATAATATCATAACTCTCATCCTCTCTTATATAAATCGAACCGTCTTCAAAATAATAAAAAATCACCTTAAGGACTTGTACATGTTCTGCTGATGCCAAGCAGTGCGGTTTATGTTTACCACCAGATAAAGTGATGTGTATATTGTACCATGCTACACCCACGCTGCGCTGCGCACCGCCGCGCCGCCGGCCGTCTCTCCATTTTCCCAACTAGTTCTGAAAATTGCTTGTCCCAATTTAACTCACAAAGGCATGAACCGAATCTTTTAAGACTCTTCTTAACTTAAAAAATGAACTTATGGTGCCAGTATGAGATATAGTTCAGGGATTTCGCCGAAGCCATCGCCGCGAATGAAAAAAAAAAATAAACCCATGGAATATAACACAAAATATCGACAGCGAAAACTTTTACGATTCCTTTCTTATTTCTACTTCTTTTTTTCTCATAACCAAGGATAATTTTAGCACGAATATAGTTATATCTATATACATACAAGGTTACATGAGTTCAATTCAGCTTTGCATTGTGAATCTATATAGCAAAATCATCCAGGACGATGAAAGTCGTTTGCATAAAATTTACATTCAATAGAAAAGGGTAGTCGATATAGAAAGGAATCATTCCAAATGTTCATCCAAAGTCTATAAACGGATACCTACTACCTATATGCACTGCATCCTTTCATTGCGGTGAATAAATTGAAGTTCATCCTGAGCCCGATAAAGTTTTGTTTCAAGTTATGTTTTATGACGTAGAATTTGTCATGAAAAATCGATGGCCATGTCCTTAATATACATGTGTATATTTTTCTCGAATTTCAAGAAAAACGAAACCGAATGATACAATATGTCGAGCCAATTCGAATATGAATAATTTGAAAATTTGAAAAATTCAGATTGACAACTAAGCTCGAAGCAAGTGAATGGACAAATTGTGTGTGTGGAATTTCTTTGGTCCCATAATTTTGCAGTGATACAAAAGACATGCATTTGTAGTATTGAACAAATCCCATTCATCCATAAGTCCATCTCTTCCTCGGTATAGTTTACTTGAATATTTGCTCATGAAAGTGCAAATTCTTGCTGCCGAGAATCCGACCAAGGGAAGGTCTTAGTCTGCAGTTCAAGTTACACACTGCACAGGAGAGCATTGAAGACTCAATTTGATTAATTCGAAGAACGCACAACGACCGAAATTAGGTTTGTTGAAGTTTGTTGTTAGCTACGACATCGGAAAGGTAAAACAAAAGTTACAATACCTTACTATTTTTAATTTTGTAAGTTATACATTTCTAGCGAGGACTTCTTACTTTTGTTATGCGGCCTTGAATATATACTCATTCCCATTTCATACCCTTGTAGTGTGATTGATCCCAACAGTTTCCGTATAACAATATTGTGGTCGTGTGAAATTGTATGCCTTTTGTTATGCTCCTGCTTCATTGTGATATCTCCTTTAGATTTGTAGGTTTAGTTTACCTATAGTGATGTTCCTGATTTCTGGCGCTCTTGCTGGATACTGAAATGAGTGCTGCAAGAGACGATGATGTATTGTTGTGCTCCAACATGTGACCATAATACAGCATGTGAGTGGTAAGGTTACATCAGAGTTGAGGCTTTACAGTTGGATTGTTCAATATTTCATTTGTTTCCAGCCAGAACTGTAAATGAAATAAAATTTCCACTTGGCAAAATTTATCATGCACTTTCATACACAGAAGAGAATGTTTGCAAAATTCAAACCAAATTGGCTCACTCAGCCATATTTTATAACTGTGCCATTCTATGACACAAATTGGTCAAATTCATGATCGGTTCATAGCATTTGAAGAAATGCAGACGAGCAGATGTGAGCTGCTTATGTGCACGTAAATGTGTGAGCGAGTTTTGCTTATGACAAATGCAATAGAAATTAGCTTTTAGGAGACTGTTACTAGAGGGTTGCTGGCTGGTTAAATAGTTAATATTGTAAGAAGTTTCTCTTTTCTGTTTTGGAATCATGGACCATTTGAAAATAACATAATTAGTTTCATCTTGACTTAGGTGGTGGGTCACCTAAAAGTGATATCTATATTTTATAAATTCGTAACGTAACATAATGTAACGTTGCAAGAGAAGTTTAAAAGTTAGTTTTGAAAAAGTTAACAAAACTCATTTCAGGGCTGATTTCTTTCTAATGAAGTGATTTGGGAAGTCCTGTCAGCATAAAGACTTGTATTTCTTTCATGAAATAGTTTTCCCAACATCAACAACTTTTGACCAAAACTAAATTGCAACGTTTCAATTTGAAGTCATTATTTCTTTGCAAAAGCCGTTTTCCCAAAGGAAACCCTATACTGTAGTCTAAGAGTTAAGTTAAAACTTTTAAAAGCTACCTTGGGTTTTCGACTGGGAACTCTTTTAATTTCCCCAACCAACTAAAGTGTGTTTATTTTCATCTCTCGTGAAAAAAAAACTTTTCTTCTCGTGTTTTTTTTCCTT
This sequence comes from Sphaerophoria rueppellii, assembly GCA_920937365.1. Taxonomy (NCBI): domain Eukaryota; kingdom Metazoa; phylum Arthropoda; class Insecta; order Diptera; family Syrphidae; genus Sphaerophoria; species Sphaerophoria rueppellii. The sequence goes on from CAKKXW010000001.1 coordinate 124,819,345, forward strand.
ATTTTTTTCTTTGCAAGGAATATCTTAGTTTCACGAACTCACATTGAAGCAATTAAGTTTCCGTACCGCCATACCTCTATACAAAGAGAATGAAAGAAATATGGCCAATGTAGTTACGAAAGTGCCCTTATTATTCACATTAACAAACAAATTAAAACAATTGTCTCAAATGGTCGTTTGAAATATTATTAGGCGTATAAATCATGTTTAGATGTTAGATCCCTTGACACTGTTTAATGTAATTGCTGTTGAAATGGCTTTACTCGTAGTTTGAGACCTTTTTATTACGTTGGATGAAGCTTCTTCAATTGTTCTTTTATTAATAAAAAGAAGTAAGTTCTTTTATAACTAGAACTCATCATTCTATCGAGATAAATTAAAATTTAGAACAAAATAAAAATGGTAGGTTGGAATGGCTGTTCTAGGCAGCTTCTGTCAAGGAACACAATAAGCACTTCAATTACGCCATTTTGATACCATAAACTCGAAGTTACCTAAAAAAAAATTATAAAAAATGATCCATCCATCATAGAGTTTTCGAGTGTTTAAATCCAATTTGTTGAGATAGAGAATCAAGTTCCTAATCTTATTATTTGCGAGATCGCTAAGTCGCGTAGGAAAGGAGCACCCAAAGCCGTTATTCTGGCATTTAGAAGGGCCGGGCACTTACACAAAAAGTGCTGGAGTGTTTCCCTCTGAGCCGTATCTCTACAGCTACGACAAAATTCATTGTGGGGAATACCAAGCTTTAAGGCATGTTGTTGTCCGACCGACTAGTGGCCTGTGCAAATGGCAACTATACTGCCAATGTCTGACCTAGGTTTATTCAGAAGTTCTTGTGGTCTTGAGTGGGCCATATCTGTCTCGAGATATTGTAGTTGGTGAGACTTTTCCATCTTACGTAACATTTTTTAAGAAAATGGTTTTGGATATCCGTTTTCATGATTTTTAAGGGAATCCTACCTTCCTCAGCAAGGGATATTTGAAGGTTTGATCCCGTCCTGACCAGTTCATCAGCGATTTCATAACCTTAAATGTCACTGTGCCCTAGCACCCAGACAAGATTAATTTTTATATTGTCGTTGAAACTTGCGAGCTCTTGCGAAATTTTTCGTCAAATTTAACTAATTGAATGACAGCTTGGAAAAAAATTTACAACTGGCTCAGAGAAAATCTACAAAATGTGTAACACACAATTTTGTTTTTTTTTTCCTTGTTTTGTATGAAATATTCATTTCATCAAAATAAACCACGGATGATGGTCTGATTCGTTCAAAAACTGGCATACAATGAAGGACACAAATATATATGAATACAAAACATTCAGCCAACACACATAGCCATAAACAGAAGATAGGAGAAACAGTTAAAAGGGTATAAAAAGAAGAGAGCTTTAATTAAATTCTCGAATTCTTATTTTCCTTCCACACATTTGATTATTTTTCAAACAGAAGATAGAAAGAAGCATTGTATATGAACAGCATAAAAACAAAAACGAGTGTAAAGGATATTTTGCTAGCAGTTGTGGAACAATGTCAGTCCCGACGTCCCGAGGTAAATTGTTCTTTTTTGTATCATAGAGCGAGTGGTTTCCGCTTTTAAGAATCCATTACATTAAAGTGGGAAATTGGAATGTATTCCGTTACGTTCGAATTCGAGAAACTGGGTCCTTGAGCTAAATTTTTTCGACGAAATGTCTTAAATCATTTTGATGATGTAAGGGACTTATACGAAACAAGAATTATAGAAACTCAAGACGTGTTAATTTTTCTTGAAATCTATGTTTAATTTTAGGTCTTAAATGAAAATTAAATAGAGTGGAGATAAATATATAAGCCATGGTCTCATTTTTCTTCGAAACAGCCTGCAAATGTTGGGTCAAGGTTTCTGGGTATTCATTTCTTAAGTATTAATTAATTAATTATTAAATTTTTAGTCTGCACGGCACGGATGAGTATAGAAACGATATAAAAACTATCTTCAAGACTACTTTAAAAATTAACTTTATCATTTTATAATAAATTATCGTAGATATACATCCATAATAAAAATACAATGTACCAAAAATAAAGGCTTGCTTGTACCAGAGCTCGTAGGATGTTTTAAAGTTTGAATTTATTCCTACTATCCACAACGATACATCTTGGGGTTAAACTACAAACTTAGTTCTCTCAAAACTTCTTGTTTTTCGTCTTTGAAATACAGCATTTTCTCTTCATGAAAGTATAGGCATGCCTTATTGTGATTTATTAGCTGCGTTTTATTATCACAATGATCCAGATCAGATCATTGATTTTTTATTTGTAACAACAACAAATTGAAATCCTGCATTTCACTTGGATCAATTTTGATCCAAAAATTAGTTTTTCTTCCGCACACAAGTTGAAACGTTGGCGTATATTTTCAATAAAAACTGTGCTGCCACTTTCACACATTCATCTATCCGGGAATGAAATATTTTTCAATTATGTACATAGCAAAAACTTTTGCCCTAAAAAAACAACATAATAATCGTTCAACAAAGTATCGTAGCGCAGCTACGATATAATTTTCAGAATGAAAAAATTACAAACATCTGCCAAACTTTAAGTAAAAAATAAATTGATGATGGAAGCTGTTTTATTTTCTTGATCTGATCCGGATCAGATCATCGTAATAATAAAACGCAGCTATTAATAAAGTAAATGATTTTCAATAAAATCTTATAATATATAAAATTCTTGTGTTACAGTTTTAGTGTTTATACTCTTCCGAAACGGCTTGAACGATTTTGATGAAATTTCATATGTATATTCAGTAGGTTTATATCTACAACGCGTATTCATTTTTTTATGCAATGAAAAAATAATATACGCATCCAAAAAACGGATCTCCGAAATCAGGTAGCTTGCAAGTGCTTTTCAATAATTCCATATATAATCCACCACACACCAAAAACTACCTGTATTTAGAAACAGAAACAGTAATAAAATAAGAAATAAGTACATACCCTTTCCTATCCCATCCTCTTCATATTGCACGACACACTTACCTACACATTGCAATCTTCCTCATTGACCTGGGATAAAAATAAGTTCATACCTATTCATGAAGCAAACGCGTCATAAATTTTCAACCCCTAATAGAAAAATAATCTTCAAAATATCCACAAACGAAATAATTTTGTTCCTCCATTAAAAATATAAAAACCCCATCCATTGAAAATAAATGCCTGGTAATAAAAAAAATAAACAAGCATAATAATTAAACGCCCTTTCAACAAAACACATTTTTAATCCACTGCATAAATGCAAATAACACTAGTCTGTACTTTGCATATCTACCTTATTGGTATTTCCCCAGCATCACATCAATATCAAACTCCGATTCATCAAACAAAATCATAGATGTAACCGTCACAGCTATGATTTAGTTACCATCATGTAAGATGCATTTTAATAATTCTGTTAATATTCCAACCCTGACTGACCCAATAATTTCCAAACATCTAAGGCTATGGTGTTTTACAAAAGTTCAAATATCTATATGTTTCATTATATTTTAGAAAATCAAAGCAATGCAACCACCCACCCATCACAGCTCAGCTCACCGACAGCTCAGCTCACCCAACAGCTCAGCTCACTTTCAGCTCACTTTTAGCTTAGCTCAGCTCACTTTCAGCTCACTTTTAGCTCAGCTCAGCTCACTTTCAGCTCACTTTTAGCTAAGGTCAGCTCACTTTCAGCTCAGCTCACTTTCTATCTTTAAGTACACTTTTAGGTCTGACATAAGCCTAGGTTTATAGAATCCATATGTTAGTATTACTCTAACTTAAAATTAACTATACCACAAAGGTTGCGGAATGTGTTACATTGGATTTATTGTTGGATCTCTTGTATCCTAGAGGATTATTAATGGCAATAAGCGGCAATGAATGTAAACGCATTTGACATTTTACTGCTTGTGATGGTGCAATAATTTACAAGTAACTCACGGTTTTTGTTTATCTACTTATTTATATATTTATTTATTTTTATTCAGTTTTACTTTTATGGGGAAACAAGAAAGAAACTGTCATGTTATACATCATATATCTAGCGATTTTATTTCAGACTCAAGGTATGTACGAATACTTTTAAGGATTGTGTATGATAAGTACACCGCCATTGCGGGTATCTTTTACATATAAATTTCCCACAAGAGTTTTTATTCACATATTTTTATAGCCATAAGGTTAACCGTGCAGGTTTTGGATTTCTTTTTCTTGACTTCATCGGAGGAAATATGATCATCGCGCAAACATAAATGTTTTCTATGAAATATTATTCTTGAGAACTGCGATAAAAATATGGAGATTGTTATCACCAAGTGCATCTGAAATTTTATTTCCGAATATATCCTTAGAATTGCCGTCAACAGCATCCACACACGACTGAAAATAAGATGTGTATAAATAGGTTATTTAGATATGGGCTGCCGACTAAACGAAATTCTGATTTTCAGTACTAAAATTTATTTTTTTTTTTAGATCTGAAAATCTTTACGTATAGGTGGATCTCCTATAAAATAAAAGAAACTAGAAATCAAATCAGTTAAATTGTTGTTCACTCGGTATCGGAGTACTTTTCCTCAAGAAAGTATAAGAACTCCAAAAATAATATTTCTTTTCATACGACAACACAGTTTCAGCAAAAGATAAAGGCACTCTGCCCCACGTACTTAAGATCTTTATTGCTGACTTCGCCTGCTGCACAATGGAGATACCACAAAAAGTGTTTATCTGCTTCGTTGCAAGATAGCTTGGCTCGAAATCAAAAGTCCAGTTTTTTCTTCATTTACTCTGCAGAAGGGTACTTCAATGCCAAAAAAATGCTTGCGATAAAATTTCAAAATAAAAAAGCTTACCTGGAGGAAAAATAAATTTGAGTGGCTCTGGAAACTGCATTTTCCAATTAATATGATTACATTCACTTTTGATATTCCAAACAAAAAAAATATAATAATAATAAGAGCCTAGCCCTTCTAGTCTATTCAATCTCAATTTAATATTTCATTAGAATCCCTAATGAGAGGTTGTCTGCATTTTAAATAAATATTTATTAATTTTTATGAGACAGAAATAAAAAAAATCTATATCTTTACATCTACTCCTTTTGGCTTTGAGCAACGGAAATGTACCATACCAATGATTCTCTTCCAACTCTCACTGCTGATGATGGGGTGCTGGCAATTCAATTAAAAAACTTTTTTATGCAAATTTTTTACAAATCAGAAAAGGATTAAATGACAACGAGCAAGAGCGGGTGATATTCCCTCGTTTAACTGAAATGCAAATTATAGAATTTTTTCATTACAGGTTTTTTTATTCAATTTGCTTAGTTTTTTTGTTCTTGCAAAAGCTTGTTGGGTTTTTAATGAAATTAATGTCCTTCGAGACACAACCTGTTGAATTCTTTACTTTTCTCTTCTATTGATGTTATGCAGTTTTCAAAGAAACAAATCGTTAAAAATGTTAATGAGAAATCTTTTGCAAAATTTAAATAAAGCAGTAAACAATTTTTTTAAGTAATTCGAAACATGAATTAAATTAAAAAAGAATAAAGTAATAAGAAATTATAATTAACTATTATAAAAAATAACCAATTTTAATGTTGGAGAAATCACATTTTTATACCTTAATATTTGTTGGTGTTAACTAGAAACCATTTAAAGTACATTGTACATGTTCATTTTGGCACCCTAAACTGGTCTTTAAGCTTACTGCTTCATTACTGCCATAATTTCTGCCTGATTTAAAATAATAAAAAAAAAAAACGAATTTGCAATCAAAGACACCTGAAACAATTAAAAATCAAATCTAAACAAAACTTAAGGTTCAAGTTCATATCTTGGTAAGAAAACTCACAGCAGCACTTCAGGATGTTTGAACGTAATTACTTTGCAAATTTATTTTCCGAAACCCTGTCGTCGCTCTGGGATAGAATTTAAAAACTTTATCTTAACGACAAGGATGAAATAAAATCCATACGCGACATTTGAGTGAACTTTTCCCATCTTACTCATAATAAAGTTTTCCAGGCTTTTGAGTTCTGCAGAAAGTGCTCTCATTTAGTTTTTTCATTCTTTTGTTTTTGTTTCTTTTTATCTTTTAACCAAACGCGATTATCCTTAATAGACTTTAATAATCCTTTTTCGGTAGCGGCTGAAGTGGAGAGCCCCTACTCAGCTACAACTCAAGTGGGTAAAATGGCAAAAACCATTTTTTAAGCTTAATACTTTCTACTCGAAGTGATCTTTATGCTCAAAACTAAAAGCTGACTTCCATTTTTTTTTTTTTTTTTTTGGTCATGGAAACATCGACGACTTCCGCCCATTTTTATTGCTGTTTGGTCCTGGAATTGTTCGTTTCAGTAGTCCTTGGCTTCTCAACTAAACACTCTCATGATGTTCAAAGCTGACGATGATGATGACTACGAAGTTAGTTATTTTACAATTTTCTATGAGTATATATGTAGGTATACGTGACAGTGGAAGGCATCGAGCATCAGAGGAGACATAGAACGACTATTACAGCAAGTGTTTTTCTTGTGCAACGTAAAATGCGATTTTAATTGAAGGAAATAAGTATTAGTTCTTTGCATTTGCATAGTCTATGGCAACAGTGAATAAGGTTGCAACGACAATTTCCTAGTTTTAATGCATAAACTTTTCACAAATGGAACACTTAAGTTTTTGAGCACTTCTGAGTGTTTGCTTGAAAATACCAAAAGTGTCATAATGATTGAAAAAAAAAATGAAACTACTGCACATTCTAGAAGAATAGATCTTTTTGTTATTCATAGTTGATATCTTTTTATTCATTTTTAAATTTTATGTCGACGGAGAAAAATGTTTCATGTTAAAAAATTATTGTTCCGAGCAAAGAAGGTAGGGAAACAAAAACTGACAATTAAAAAAAAGGAAGAAGTGTGAAGTATGATCAACTTCTTCGTTAAGTTAGTTAGTGATTTAAGAACATTTTCGACGAACTTTGTCTCCCATGCCACTCTCAACTACAGAGTCTTACACGCACCAATCTTAAAGGAAACAGGACGAAATGTTTTTTAATTTAAATTTTGTATAACAACTGAGCTTATAGCCACCGACCTGGAAGTAAGTGGTTCATACTTTAAGTAAGCCACGAACAAAATACACCCACCCAGACAAATAACAAACCTTGAATGTAAATCATAAAACCATCAGAGGTGAAAATCATGCCATGGAAAATAATAAAAAGAAGTATAAAAAACAAATACATATAAAGAAAATAGGGCACCGGCACAGTGCTTTATGATAGCAAAGTAGGTCTCATGCTTACTCTTAACAGTCTTATTTTCTCCCTCTGCATCAGCACTAACAGGAAACATGATGGGTCAGAGATGTCAGGTGTGTCAGTCATTTCAGTTAGCGTGCCGTGCATAAAATGATGACCTTTGCTTACGAGAGTTGCATTTGTAATAATTACTTATGCCAGTGGAGTGGAATAATGAGCAGAAGAAATGGATGGTGTTTATGCTTTCATGTATCGGTGGAATTTAATTTTTCCAGTCAAATTAATATTTGAAGCAAACTCGTGAGGGAATTTTGAAATGTGTTTCGTTAATTTTTTTTTGTCAACATGGCTTGATGTAACAATTTATTGAAACCTGCAATATTTCAATGCTGCTGTCTCTGCATTTTAGACAAATTTGCATTTGAAATTGCAGCCTTAAAACTCTAAGTTAAACCATGTTACAAATAAAAATTAAAAATTTCTTTTTGTGCAAACAGAAAACACATTTCCTAAAACAGTTCTAACACCAGTTCAAATTGAAATATGTACAATTTTTTTACTACAATCATAAGTTCTTAAACAGCCATATCTTTATTCAAATTCTGTGGAATTGCCCCTTTCAAACTATTTCGTTAACTTTTAAACTATCAAATCAACAAGATGACAACTTCTTCTATGCTTTCACTCAACTTAGCACTTCAACAAGGCTACAAGTATAAGTTTTTAATATTATCTTGTTGTAGTCCAGCAAAATCTTAAAATACTAAAAAAGTCTTCATTCTATGAGTAGTTTAGAAGAAAAAAATAAACCAAAACTTTTCAACAAAATCGTTCTTCAACACACAAGTAAGTATTAGTATATTCTATTTTTCACAAACTTCCTCGTGGTACATTAATTTCACATACAAACAAAAAAGGACAAGAAAAGAATATGAGAAAATCTCAAGATATTGAAAAGTCTTATATGAGGAAAGACAAATGGATTTTGCAATGTTATGATCATCCTATTCCATTCACTTTATCCAGGAAGTCCTTTTGGTATCGCTTTCGAATGCCTTGTTTGAAAAAGAAGACGAAACAGAATTCGAACGAAAAACTCAGTAAGACATTTTAAATCCCGTGCAGGGTCTGAAGAATCTTTGAAAAAGGAGCATTGTTATTTTTAGTAGGCTTTTTTCCTACAAACACATATGTATGAAGGAAAACTTGACAATCTTGTGTGTGTTCTTAAATAGGATTTGCTTTTAGTTTTTATTCTCATAGCAGATGTGTTTAAAAAAAGAATTCATACATTTGCTCCACCTTAAAATGAAAACGAACGAAAGAAATTCAACTGATTCCTTAAAATTTTTAAAACAGTATTCATGTATAAGAAATCAAAACGGTATAAATATCGGTTAGATTAACAAGAAAACTTTAGATACACTAGAGTACACATAGATTTTTTAAGTTTGCAAACCAGCAATCATTGCAATCGTTTATTATATGTACGATGAGTGTTGTAAATTGGCATACAACTGTAATGACGTGATGCGTGATGTCAATGGCGCTTTTGTGAGAATTGAGACAGAAGCGGCAAAAATGGTTTAGGGGTAAATGAGGGAAAAACGAAGTATATGCTGTCTTCGAGGATGGACACCCAACACCAAGGCACGGCTTGGACAGAACGTCACAATAGACGCATACAACTTCGAGGTAGTAGAGGAGTTTGTCTACCTAAAGGCTCTGCTATAAACAGGGGCAATAACACCAGCGCCGAAATCAGACGTAGAATAACTCTTGCTAATCGCTGTTTCTTTGGGCTAAGAAAGCAATTGAGTGGAAAAGCCCTCTCTCGAGCAACTAAGGTAAAATTGTACTTGGTGCAGAAGCATGGACCTTGACAAAATCGGATGAATGTGCCTAAGGCTGTTTCGAGAGAAAAGTTCTTCGGGTCATCTTTGGCCCCGTGTGCATTGACATGTACAACAACATGAACCTTGGTAGAAGGGTCAAGGAACATGGACTCAGATGGCTCGGAGAGCGGATGGACACTGCTCCGGCGTGGAAAGCCTGTGACACTATTCCCGAGGGACGTAGGAGGAGAGGAAGATCGCGACTCAGGTGGCGCACTTAAGTGGAAGAGTACCTCAATCAACTAGGAGTGCAAAAATGGAGACAACTAGTTAGGGATCGAGCTGGCTGGCGGAGACTGTCGATTGAGGCCCAAGTTCACAACGGACTGTAGCGCCACCTTAAGTAAGGAAGTAAGTAACTGTAATGACTAGGTATGATTGATTGATATGTATATAAATATTTTACTGCTCCCTCTAATTGCTCTTCCTTTTTATGGAATATTGTGGATAGAGAATTCACAACTTTATGATTTGTTTAAAGAGAAACCATTCGAATAATATATCATTGATATTTCTGACTGAATTGGAAATTTATATATTTACCTACAAAAAAAGCACTAGCACAAGCACAGGCAAAGCCAATTTAAAAAAGAATATCTAAGCAATAAGTTGAATTATAGTTTCTATCAATCTTCACGATTAATGAATCAATGATTCAAGATACTTGTTCCTGTTGATTTTCTTTTCTCAATGTCAACACAGAGGTCTTCTAAATACAATATATTATAAAATCTTTAAATTTCATAGGATTCAAACTTGAGACGACAAAATAATGTGCTGGCGTTATTTGTTTTTGTTTTTTTTTTTGGTCTTTTTCCCCTTCCTAATTCAGTTTCCTTTTGAGATGGGCAAGAGCGAAGCTATTTTTTTCCTCTCTTGTGGACCCTTTTCAATTTGAATCATTTTTTGCAATGTGAAGGGTATATGAAAATGTATTCAGAAAGGACTTTTGATTAATTTTGTGAAATCTTCAAATTTGATGGGAAAAATAAGAAAGGTAATTTGATTCATTACAAAAGAATTACTCTTATTTTATATGAGAGCTACCTTTAAATAGGAATTTTGGATTTTGAACAATTTAGTTATCGTAACTTAGGAAAGATTGAATCTCAGTTGTCAGATTTGTCATATTTTTCTTAAATTTAAAACCAAATGTTTCAGTATCCTTCTCTTCAACTTGTGAACAAAAATTCGATCAACATGGCCCGATAACGATCACCATTGAATGTAACGGGACCGGATTTTCTGTGCCCCAAATGCGACAATTTTGCTTGTTTACATACCCGCCAAGATCAAAATGAGCTTCATTTGAAAAGATGATTTTTTTTGTCTCTATAAGTCGATCGCAGGCCCACTTAGCGAATCGAAAACGCATTGGATAGTAAGTTGGCTTCAACTCCTGAACCAATTGGACTTTGTATGGCGTCATACCAACGTCTTTATGCAAAATTCGAAATGTTCAATTGTTGAGAACGACCGACGGTGAATTGATGTTGATGGCGCTTATCACGCAAACTTTCTGCCACAGCAGCAATATTCTCGGGTGTACTCACTGTTTTTGTTTTTTCACGCTTTGGTTTATCGATGACGATACCAGTTTCTTTCACTTTTTTCACAAGATAACGAATATACGGAGCTGTTGGTGTTACCTTATTCCAAAATCCGTACGCAATTTTCGTAAACTTTCTGCAACATTACCATGATTTTCAAAGTAATGTCGCAATATTTCCCCAACGTTGTTCAAGCACACAACATATTCGTTCAGCGGAAGGATAAAACTAATTATTCTGTCAAATTAGACATCTGTTAAGTGGTACCATTCACGAAATAAGCACTAGTTGAAAAAAAAAACGTTAGAAGTAAGAAGATCATTGGATGTGCTTTAACCATTTTTGGAAGCTGTTTTGTTTAATTTTATTAAAGTTGTGTCATAAATAAACAAAACCAAAGCTCGTCGCAAAAATGTTCGGTATTGAAGGATGAACTTCAAAGCAACTTAAAATCACATACAAAATCCTATTTTCATTTAAAATGTCAAAATCAAAAATTTCGTATTTCAACACATAAGCAGAAGCTTACATACTTATGTAAGTTATTTTCACTACAAAGCTAGACATCCTCTCACATATCACATACTCTTAAATGGAAAACTATCGAAATCAGAGTTAACGTTTTGATTTTCTCTTAAAACATCTCTATCTGTATCATGTACTGTACCTATCCATCCGAAAGCATAGACTAAATTCAAAATTCTAGTGTCCTTATTATCAAACTGATAAAAAAGAAAGTTCTAGAGCTTACCTTACTGGTCAGTTCTTTTTATCGTTTCACTGATAGAAATCAAACTCAATAAACCATAAAAACCAAACCAATAAAACTGTCCTCCTTTGAAAATTAATAAATGCTATCCCCAATCCATTTTCATAAAAATACAAAAAAAAAATAAACTTCAAAATAAGGTCCCCTTGAATAGCCTTGTAAAGGAAATGTTAATCTGACATCAAAGTCTTCAATTTACAATTTTTCCTGTAATAGCAGATGATTTTTAGAACGAAGACAGGACGTCCTTTCAGGAGATACATATGTATTAATCAATGTGCAATTTTGTTCTGTTCTTTTTGTTAATTTTACTGTCTGAAATTGAAATTTCTATCGAGTTTCGAAAAACATCCTCTGGCCTGGTTTTTTATTAGTTCTCGTAAAACTTTGATTTTGATTTTAATTTCCGAACCGAAAATATGCTGACGCTGGTATTTTTGCTGGTCAGTTCGGGAAAGGCAAGACATCGATAAGCAAATGTAGAGGAAAGTAAATATAGCCCTTGGGAGGTTTATCGATGCATGTTTATTATTTCTTCTTATTGGAAATGAGAAAATGTTTTAAAAGCCCTAGCAGGAGACCGGTCGTTTGCTGGTCGTTTGCTGGTCTTTATCGGCCATCCGTCGTCGTCGACATAGTCGTCATACCAAAGCATCTAATTTAAGGGTTTGCTACTTTGCTTTGGTGGAAGGTAAACCCGTATAAACATCTTATTTAAGTAACATGAAGTCGATACTTAATTTGTATTACAATTTGTCCCATATTTTTCAATACAACATGTCAACAAGGGTTTAATCAAATTGTTGGTCCTTAGTTGTTCTTTTCGTCTTTTTCTCTTATATAATTTTGTTTTAAGCACCGACAGTCGGATACCGGTACTGAACGAAAGAAACAAAACCCGATATCCTTGTAACTGTCGGTCACACAACCCTAATGACTGATTTATTTATGTGTTTTCACCTGATTTATGAGAGTTCCAACCTACGTGACGTTAAGTTCGCCACTGAAAATATATACACAAAATAAAAAAAAAAACTTTCATATAAAATAGGGATATATGCCGGACACGTTCCAAGGACCTAGCGACAGCTAACAGCTGCCATTCGATAATAGATCGTTTGACATGTCCTGGTGCACAACGTATAACGATAGCTTTTCGAATTGTGAACACGACCGGCATCAGGACCAGGGTTTAGGACTATAGCACGATACCCGTTTATTTGTACTTGGGAACAAATACTATATAGATGGGAAGGTGTAAGTTAATGGATGTTACTGTCACCGTCACCAGTCACCACCGGGTAGTGTTATTTTATCTAATCCCTAACAAAAATTGTTCGTTTGTGGCTAATAGAGTACAATTATTGATCAATTTAGCGGATTACATCTTCTGAAGGTGTGGCGCACGTAATTATTGTTTAGTTGTCACGCCAATTTGTTGGGAAATATTACTACCGAATTTGGCCAGAAGCTTCAGAGTTCCAATTTAAGAGCCGACGACCGACACACGGACGACGGCGAGCGGCGGCGATGGCAGATTGTTTATGTGGTATTTATTATTCTAAATGTACTTCAATTTGACATATATTTAGGTAGGTGCAGACTGCAGATGTTAATTGAATTTGTTATGTTTGTGCGGAACCGATGGGTGTTTAAAGGGCTATATGTAATAATAACGGCTGGAAGCGTCTGAGCGTTGTAACTTTTGGTATTTGGAACCATTCATTTCTCACTGCATCTCGTAACAATTGAATAGAATTATAGAAATGACTTCGGCTGCATATATGCACCTAGGAAAGTTGAAACTTTAAAAACATTTCGTTAAAATTAACTTCAATTCCTTGCGACCAATAACGTCTTCGACATTATTTGCCTTGACAGTTAAGATTTCCTTCTAGTTTCCCAACAAATTAATTATTATTAATTGTATCCCGCCTGTACTCTGAGCGAGAGCTGTTTTATTTTGCCAAGCTCTTCACGAATAACCAAACTAATTAAGAAGCAGTAAACTAAAGCTAGATGTACAGTATTATAAGCGACTACTTGTGGTAATTGCAGGAAGTACAAGGATATTTTGTACGAAAAGTGCACTTGATGTGTGTAATGAGCTCCACGGAACTTGTTAAGCCTCTAGACTATAACAAAAGCTTTTACGACAGTTTTTAAACAGTTAAAATTTCTATAACTCTTACAGGACTTAACAAAAAAATTTATATGCAAAGGAAAACTATTAACTAACATTTCAGCAAAGGAAGGTCATTTTTCAGTGTTTATAAGAACAACCGCTAGATTATGCCGCATGGCTGGAGTTGAAATTATGGCTGGGTAATTTTGACTTTGTAATTTTCTTTCAATGTGAAAGTTCGTTGTGTTTTTTGTGTTTGTAGAATAAAACAATGACAATTAAGTTTCTTCAAAAACAAAAAAACATTAATCGATGTTTTATTTTTGGCTTTTAGATTTTCATTTGAGTGTCTCAAAATAGTGAAATCATTAAAGCAAAATATCAAGTAATTGTAAAGAGAAATGCACTTGTTTGTACTGTAATACATATCTGTGTACATGTATGACTTAAGTTTAGGTAGGTACGTTTTAGTATTGCCCCTAAAAAAAAAACGGTGAAACTCAAACAAAGCCGTTACAAAAGTACCTTCCCAGTTGAGATTTCGATTTTATTATATCTATTTATTTGACAGGTACTTTCAACTTACGACTGTCGCCATCTGCTAACAAGGAGAGATAGCCATTTTTTCTCAATTACAACTAATTGAACAAAAATGACTATTACCTAATGCCTGTAACTAGATGGCGACAGTCAATCATTTCATCTTGATAGTACCTGTCAAAGTGTCAAATAAATATACAAAGGTATGGAAAACTATCTAATAGTAAAAAGAGTGAAACAATTAAAGTAAATCATGTCAGGCTCATAAAATATATATATGATTAATATTATTTAAAGAACGCTCTTATAAAAGAGTTAAAGCTTATCAATCACAGACCAACGCTGATGTTTTCTTTTCACTCCTCATCATCTCGTTGGTGGTTCCAACTTAAATCGGAAAACAATCGCAAAATGGACAAGCTTTACATTCTTTATAATGTAGGTACTCCTACTTTTTGGGTGCTGATATGTGCTAAAACTTTTTAGTTCAAAAAAGCTTTCCAGTAAAAGCACTTTTGCTACCTGTGGGCAAGGACCATATAACCAAAGTTTAAATCTAAATGAAAATATTTTTGTTTACTATTAAAAATGCTTGCTTTTCAGTCATGAATTCTGTATCACCCTGTAATTTAAAGCTAAAACTTATAAAGCTCGACTTTCACCGTTTCTGCATTTCACCTCCATTGAAAGAAACACATTAAAAAGTTTGAAAGCGTAACATGTACAGTGCGAACTGAAACTATTTGCATTGTTATTTTTGATTCAAATTTCAAATTATAGATGAGTAAGATAGATAAAGAAACTACGATTTTCAGATTCTTTTACCAGGTAGAAATGTCGCAAAAAGTGAGTTCGGCAGTTATTTTAGTCCGTTTGCCTGCCGGAATGTAGTATCTGTACCGGCTTGAAGATAATGATACTGACTGAAAGTTTTTATTAAAAACAATACTGTTTTTTAGTTAGAGGACGAAGACATCTTGCTTCACCCCTGTCGATCTTCTTTTATACTATAGAAATCTTAAATGAAGCTACTATAGAGCCTGCTTAGGGAATTATTGTTAATGCAACTCAAATACTTAAGGAAAACCAGTTCAATTTTTCATACTTTTTATTTCAAAACTGTGTCAACTATTATCTTGTTGACTAAAACAAAACTTAGATTTTATGTGTAAATATGTTATGTAGTATAAGGCTTGAACATTATAAAGAGCTAAACAGATTGCGGCTCGGCGGCGAAACGGAGGATCTGTTAAATAGTGTGTAAAATTGATTGTTGAGTTTGTTTTATTAATACATTCATAATACGCACATTATGCATGTTGACGATTTTTCTTAGAGTCATAAGAGCGTTATTCATTAAGGCTGATTTTGAAAAGAAGCAGCAACTTTGTTTGTATATTACTTTTAGATCGTGAAAAAATAAAACTTTCGAAAACATATGTGATGTACATACTTCAATCCCTATCTAATAATATTTTTAACCAACTTTAAGGTACTTCCGAGGATATGCCAATCAAACTAACATTTCTTTAAAAATTAAGATTTTTTCTGTGTAAGATTTTATAAAATTTTGCTTGAAAAATAAAAACCTAAAAAACAAAACACTTAAAATCTAAACTGTCCCTTCTTTCCCCTCTCGTTATGATAGACTCGAAGTGGTGAATAGGAACCATTTCCGTTGCCATTGGCGGTTGGGCCACTTGCAGCCCCGTTTAGTGTTTGGGAAGCAGAGGGTGATAGCACATCGGACGGTTGCGGCTTTGCCGAAAAACTTAAGGCCAGAGACAAATTGTAAACTATGAAGTAAACGACTGCTACAATACTGGCGCTAATTGTAAGCCACTGAAATATATCTGAAGCTGCTCTCTCAGGATCACGTTCATCTCTGGCTAGACCGATTAGTGCTCCTAAGCCCTTTCCTAAAATTGCAAGAATAATCAAATGAGAGCAAAACAGAAATTAAGAAATCTTACCTATTCCAAAGAAGGCTATTACAGCCAGGGCCTGGCCAGTAGCCGTGAGCTTACGTGGCATAGCATGACGCATATAAATGATGATTGTTATCCAAATTACAGTGATCACTAGAGGTTCAATGGTCTCCATAAATACAGTCAATCCATCGAAACCACATCCAAGAGCATCAAACCGAATGATGAACATAGCAAAACCGGCAATAAAAATATTAGAGTGTCCACAATACTCAATAAATCTGTCCACATTGAAGAGCAAAAGCAAGACGAAAATCAGCCCCAATGAGGAGATGGCGTATTCATCGGTAAATGTCCATCTTAGGTAACTATGAATGCTGCTCCAGAATGTTCCAAAAAGCAACGATATAAAAGTAAGGGCTACGATTTCTGGACTATAGCGCCGAATTGCCGACATTGGATAGACAAGCATTCCGGTCTTAGTATGCCACCACCATTCCGGCGGACTAAGGGGCATGTTACTCGACACGAGAAGAATTAGAGCAGCCAGAACGAAGCAGACAATCAATACTATGAGAGCAAATAAGTTAGCAGAATGCTGAGTTTCAGTGCTAAAGAATAGCACATCGAGCCCTGGGAAGAGCAAAACAAAGCCAATCGCTCCCCACACATATTGCCGACTGACTTCTCCGCGTCCCTCTGATGTTTCACGCACTGCAATAACAATAGCGGTATTCAATAGTGTCAACGATGCCAAAGCAAACACATCTCCCAAAATTCGGATTGTGAAGTAACCTCCGAGGGTATTATCCAAATTTCCAATAACCTGAAAGTAAAGTTAAAAAAATGTAATTTAAAATTTTCTCTGTTTCTCTGGTTCCCTAAGCTCTATGACATTCTTCAATCCTTCAACATACACACCAAATTTCATCAATCCAAGCCTTTAGAAGAGTCACTTCATACTTAAAACCTGGCAGCCCTTTAAAGAAAATTCGCTGTGCCATTTTTTGTTTACAGCTGCCATCAATGAAGCAAAACTATCATTCACCTTCCCATGAGAGTTGCAAGCAAATATCAATAAAAATTATCAAAAACGTGACCGGTGCATACAAATCATAATTATGTATAGTTTCTCTGAATGAAAAACTGTAAATAATGCACGAAGTTGATAAGACTTGCAAAATATGTGTTCGATTAAACTTTCTTGTTAAAATGTATTAAATAATTGATTCATGCGAATCTCAGCGACAAACCTCTTGCTTCGAATGACTAATTCAAGACCTGATACATTGATTGCGAACATTTTGTTTGTATTGGAAAACATTCTGTCTTGGCAATGAGCTCACAACTATGTCACCAAGATTTTTCCTTTTGCCTTGACCCATTTCCTGTTACTCACAGCCACTATTATGGATTCATCACAACAGAATTGTGAATATGTATGATTCATCTCACCCATTCTCTTACAAATTGAGTAATATAAACAAATCCTTACCACTATACATTGGCTATCGGCAAGGACACTTTCACGACTATCATAAGGATTAATGACTTCGCATTCAATCATTGGCTTGCATTTTGTTGAGTTCTTCAGCTGAATCATCCATTTTGCCTGCGCTTCCGGAACATTACATTGAAAACCATCTACAAGAGCAAGCAAGGACATTTAATTTATCACTTTCAATAGCTTAACGAACCAACTCACCCAAGGGATAGTTGCACCAATCTGCGCTATGAGTGTCGTTTTCAATGTTGGTTGCGCTTCGCAAGACTGAATGCACAACAATATTCTTCGTGTCGTCGGTGTAGACATGGCATTTCTTCACAATGGTTTCACCGGTCTCTGATTTTTCAGTGAGACACAAATGCGGCGGTTCTACAAAGACCATCTTGGGCAAAGCATCTCGTTCGACTCTCACATTTGAAGCTTCTTCACTGCTCAAGCTCATGCTCTCCACTTCCACGCTACTCGATGTCTTCTTCAAGTGGCGTTTTGGGCGCTGGCTTTCTGTTGCGGTACCTTCTTCATAATCTGGCTCGTAGTCCGATTCGGACATAACTTCCGTCGATGGCAACGGTGAACCCTCGAACCATGGATTGTAAAGGCTCTCGAATTGGGTCGGATTTTGACATGTGTATGAGCAGTTTGTCAGATTCACTGTTCCCGTCTTGCCCTTCCAATGATGGCAAGTAGATTCGTGGGAACAACGTTCCTGGAAAACTACAGCTCCATTTTGATCACATCCAAAACTCACCGATGGACGTCGAACTTCCTCGCGACGCACATCGGGCACGGCAAACAGACACGCATAAATAATGGCTGTTATTAACAGAACAATAGCTGTCAGAATTCGTAAGGTTCGTCCATAGTTATTTGCATTCCTTGCAGCAAATCTATCGGCTAAAGGACCAACGACAATTGGTCCGAGTATAGAGATGAATGGTGCTAGAATGCTTATGTATCGGTACTCCTCGAAGTTCAAGCCCAAGAGTAAAGGCTTCGTCGCATTTAAAATGTGCAGTGCAGTAAGTCCTGATGGTAAAACAATGCGATTTTATGATTTCCAAATTAATTTCTGCAAAATCAACTCACCGGTAATAACAAAGAATGTTACGAATTTAATAGATATCAAACTTTTGTTTAATCGCGGCTCTCGTCCCTCCTTCGTAGCACCCATGGTTGCGGTTTATTTTATAAAACAAAGTTAATTAAGTCTTTTTGGCAGGATTTGGTTTGAAGATAGTTGAGTCCTTAAAAGTAAAAACTGATGCTCTGATGGCTAGGTACTTCCTCTTCTTTGAATTTATTTTACTCAGACATCATTTATGAGGAGATTTTCTTTATTTTGCTGTTGAGTAAAGAAAAAAAATATTTGACTTGTGTTCTTACTCTTAAGGAGCAACAATCGCTGGCGGTTCTGTCTGATTGAATAATTGCATTGAGACGAGATCAAAACTCTCAACATAAATAAATTTGTCGAAGAGTATATCACAACAAGAAGCGCTTTTCGTCTGTCTTTTTATGTTACAAACTTTATTTCTTAATCAAATTAACCTTCGAGAAGTCAAGTAGTAGTTCAGAAACTCAGTAGTCAATCTGTAGTGGTATTTAATTCGAAAATGAAATTATATTCCGAGTTAACGCTTCAATTTGTGTGCCCATTTTACAACACAGCTCTTAATGTTTAGTTCACAAGTTGATAAGACGTCGCAGTGCGAGGTGAAAGTTGAAGGCAATTGCCATTATAAAAGGCTGTGATCTACATAAATCTAACGTCTAACTTTAAACACGCAATGCACTTCATAGCAGTGCCCTTGAAAATTCAATTGCATCAGCTAACAATAGCTTTCTGACTTCATAGTTCATAGAAAATAAATGTTGTACCTTACCTACCTTCCTACTCGCGCTGCCTTTAGGTACAATGAAAATAAAACCATCGTAA
This sequence comes from Sphaerophoria rueppellii, assembly GCA_920937365.1. Taxonomy (NCBI): domain Eukaryota; kingdom Metazoa; phylum Arthropoda; class Insecta; order Diptera; family Syrphidae; genus Sphaerophoria; species Sphaerophoria rueppellii. The sequence continues at coordinate 124,838,886 of CAKKXW010000001.1, forward strand.
TATTTACATTAAAACCGCAATAATCGTCAATACTTATTTCTTTTTTCAATAGAAGTAATGAAAAAAGAAATCACCCTTATTTTTCGAGGTCTTGTTTGATGCAGAGATAATGGGTGTGAAAAATTAGAAATGCGCAATTTGGTGATCTTCGTCATGGTTATAAGCAGTAATCGCTTGTGGAATAGGAGTACTAAGCAATTCCTTGCAATGAAAAAAAAAATATATATATGAACTAAGTTAAAAGTAAATCAATAATATTATGTTTTTTTCTTGTTTCAGGGATAAATAATTGGGACATGTTGCGGAAACCTATTATGATGCTGGCAAAATTTTGACGGCCTCTTTGGAACCTAGTGATGCCATTAATATTTTACTACGGATACCTACATAATAATTACAAAACATGAATTCACTGTGATATACAAAATTTTAGCTACGGACATGGTTGAATTAAAGAAACAATGTATTTTTATAGTTCTTGGCAGAACACGAAAGCGTCGTCACGCAAAATAACGAGTAATTATTCTTGCAGTTAACACAGAGTTCTTTTATAGTTTTTTTTCTCTGACTTAAAAAAGACATTACGTTGCTAGAAAAGTATCCAAGAAAATATTATTCAAAGAACATTTAGAGCTGATGTCATCAATGGTGATTTTGATTTTTAGGTTATAAACAGTTCAATAAATTATCCAAAATATTTCCAAAAATATCTTTTTGACTATACGGACGGGCTATTTCCGGATACTTCCCAAAATTCTATATTCTTACTGATAGGACAATATGAGTGAAAGCGATGATAAATCTGGACAAGGTGCGTGACCCCAACAAATAAACATATGCACCGACTTTAATTAATTTGACCAACAACTAGAACATATTTTACACGGCTGAGGAATTATGAAAGTGTGAATGGTTTCATGCCAACGGACATTTTATTAATTCAATGTTGTCATTATGAACGTGTTAATAACTTATTTTCACTTTAGATTTTATTAATCAAGCAAATTGAATGAGATATGTCATCTTCCATTTTTTTTTTCGTTTGAATACTCAAATTCAATATGACGTCATGGTCTGGATTTAGTTTATATGAAACCTCACATGCGAGTTTTGTTTGATTTCATTCTAAATATTTAAACCAATTATTGTCTCACAAAAAAAATGATTATAAGCCTTGAAACTGGATTTTATTATGAAAATAATAGATTTTAACATGACATCACTACATCATAACCAAATAAATATGTATCTGTGGTATTTGCTGTGTAAATATATTCTTGAGTGTCTTTTTGTTTAATTTATATTTGCGACCTTTTAACTCGAGAGAACCGGCACATTTGAACATTTAATACAAAATTGTTGATGATGATTGATACAATCAAAAAATATACGGAGCTATTGCTTTAAGTGAGAGCATGTTTATTTGTTGATAGCAAACAGTTGGTTCATCCGATTATTCAAGCGGTTTTTAAACATTTCTCTTAAGCGTGTTCAACTGCATTTGAATATTGGTAATATTAAGATTGTGTATATTTAAAAACAAAAAATGAAGTTTGCATTTTTTCATGTAGAAGAAACTACGAATCTTCCAAGTGATTGATAAATTAACATTAATTTAATACGGCTTTTTCAACAATGTCGATACTTATAATAATGATTGTATTTCACCTCGTTATAAAAGCATGGGCCATGCTCCACGGCCCTGTTATTGTTCATTACATTATTAAGGATATTGTAAATCGTATGTTGCAGCTCCACGACTTCTGAAATTGCAGATCTATTTCTATATACATTTTGAGGGAACACTCAACCGATTAGAAATTATTAAAAATAAATAGAGTGGCGCGACAGCTCTTGAAGAGCCAAGACCTAAGTGGCTTACTCTCATAAAAAATTCTCTGGGTGCGTGTGAAGAATTGAGGGGACTTACAATTTAACGCCGCCGATTACGAACGGCAAAGTTGAGAAGCACTTTTTCATGACAGATTGATACCCTTGGAAGTTTTGTCAGTTCTTTGCAAGAGGCATTGCCCGTGAAAGATGAAATAAAAACTATGGGCACGAGGAGGACTGCAACCCACGACGTTAAGCTTAGCAGCCAACGCACCTTACCACTAAGCTACGGACACTAGCACACTAGTTTACACTAGTAACTCTTTCTACTCGTTTAAATATCACCGGAGTCATAATTTATTCAAAGTCAATCAGTAACATATTATCAGGTGAACCGGTAAGTGTTTCATTCAAGTTAAGTTTGCTTACATTACTCCCTTCGTTTTCCCCCTTTACAAACAAAAACAAAATTCGAAAATTTATGACCCATATAAAGAAGTAATTTATTGATCTAGTTCCACAAATGCAAACACGCACGCACACTGCATCAACGTTGAACTTCGAAGGACATACTCGTTCATCCTTTTTACCTTCATTGTCATTTGAAATTCTAATGTCTAACTATATGATAGAAATTGAGGGTGTGTGTTGAAAACATGACCCATTTCATGCACGTGAATATGTGAGAGAACTAATTTTATTGTTATAGAGGGGAGTAGATAAAAAACAATACGGATATATCAAACGAATGACTTATAGAAATATAATACTTTACATAGGGGATAAAATTAAAAACGAATATGAAGCAAAAATCAATAAGAAGTGAGTTCAAAAACTTTCAACTTTCAAAGAAATGTGATATGTTGAGAGAAACCATTCGTATTTGAAATTTTTCTTCATGTTTACAATTTAATAATTATTTTTTTAACTAATTATATTCAAGGAGATGTCATAATTGTCTAGGCAAGTTTCCTTAATTGAAGCTTATATCGAATTGAATTGAAAAGACCTTCGTTTGACAACTTAATTTTCATTCTTATGATTAATAGCAAATCAATACGCCTTCAAGTAAGGACTTAGAGCATAAATTCAAATCAAATATATTCTGTTTCCGACTAGCTTAATCCGTATTTGGTCAATGGCGACTACTAATGTGCTTTAAATTATTACTAAGGTGTCCCATGACTCCACCAATCTGTCTGCTTTTTAAGGCTTACATTTTCTGGCACTACTCACGAGTAGATAACAAGTCTGCACAGCAATTTAAAACTGTTAACCGTTTCTGAATGTGAAAACATTTAAATTTTTGATTTGCAGATGTATTATTTTTTTCGTCATGTCTGTTCCATAATTGGCAGCAGCACATGTTGAAATGTTGAAATGGTTAAAGACACACATCGGAAATATGATTTGCTTGTATTGTGTAATTAAAATAAAATGTAAATTGCAAAGGTTGTAGACAGTCGACTTATTTAAGAGGTATTGAAGAAAAAGTAACGTCATAGTTCCAGTTCTGTTAAACTTTATTAAGTATGGGTGAGTGTATGTTGGAATGTATGCATAGGTAGAGGGTACATATATTTTAGTTGGTTTATTGTGTTTAGCAAAATGTAGTCATACAACAAAAAATGTTTATTAATGATTTTAAAAATAATTGCCAGTGATGTTATATCGACAAGATAAGGATTAAATTTTCGGTAGGCCCACATTTAGGTGTTTGATAAGACCCTCAGAGTTAAAATACATTATTGATTCCTCATTTTAAATCCCATTCAATGACTGCGAGAAACATAACGAATTTTGAATGTGTGCATTGAAATTGAAAGAAAACTAATCCGTAACTGCACATCTGCAGACTCCTTTTTCCCGATTGCAAAATTGATAATAATGAATTAACTTAGGGAGGGAATAGGAGATGCGATGCAGGCAAGTGAGTATGAGATACTTATAAAATAAATTCTTTTATTGCAAGGGTGCAAATCTTTTTCAATTCCCTTGCATTGATTTAGTTTTTTGTACCAATGGTGGAGTGAAACTTAATGTAAGCCAAATATCTATTGTTTATAGATATTTCATATTATTTAACAAATTCCAATACATTTGTTTTCCATTCTGCTTTACTCTCTATATGCTATCTCACGTATGTTATTTCATGTGAAAATTATTCATGTTGACAAAGTTTAACTCAAGCAGTCATGGTTCGTAAATTTAATGAGCTTCAATTCAAGAATTATTTACATAAAGTTATCTATCTACACTGAAAATTTGAACCTACTTTAGAGTAACAAAAATCATTTTAAGTAACCTATCAACATCGCTATGAGCTTCAGCCGTCTTGTCCGTATAACAGCACTGTTGAGCACACCTTTATATCTTACAATGGTAAGGCTAAACCAAAAACCTTGCCATCGTTTGCTGTTAACACCAGACGACCACCGAATCACCCTTCTTTTCTTTTTTGTTTTGCTTATGTCATACCTTACTATACAGGCAATACCTATACGCTATACTTTACCAACAAAGCCAACACAAACTAAAACAAAAACAAGTCTTCAATGGGAAGTAAACCGCGCAAAACAAGCTTACGAAAATAAATTCATATACAAAAAAGAAAGAATCAATGAAATGGCATCAACAACAACGACAACAACGTTGAGCGACCGCGACGCTATGAAAACGACAAAAACATGACATCATCGCGAGCAACATCATCAGCAACAACACCACTAACCGAAGCAACATTCAATATGATGGCATGCCCTGGCATGTGGGTGATGATATTGTTTGTCGATGCCAAAGCCAATGGATGTCCGAAGGAGACGACTATTGCTCGTTAGAGCTGTGGACGTGGAGTTCCTCACTTACAATTTTTTATTTTATAATTACATCCGAAGGCCGATATCGAACACATACCGCCCGCGAGTAAAGCATCATCATCGTCGCATTCGCCAATGGAGGTGTCATGGCACCAAACCTAAAAATAACTTCCCGAAATCCGCGACCTCCGCGCCACACCGACCGCCTCGTATCACTGCTACTCAAATCATCTCATTTTGAAAAAATCTATTTTTCCGCACTAAAATTTGGGAAGACAAAAAGTGGAGCAAAAAGATTAGAATCTTAAAAATGTCTTGGGGAAGAGCTAGATTTCACTTTTTATTAAAGGGGGAGGATGGTTAACTGATTCGTTTGAAAGCAAAAGGGGGCGACTGCATAATTTATGACTTTGTGTTCATTCATCACTCTTGGTTTCGGAATGAAGGTAGGTACATGACCTAATACATGCCCTCCTTTTATTCTTCGCTATGAAAGGTACGGACCAGCGCGTGTCGGTGTCCTAGTTTACTGTCCGACCAATTTAACGCTTCAATGCACCAATATATAGCACAGTAGTTCTAAAGGCAAATCTAAAAACAAATTTTTTGTATACGTTTTCACTCGAATGCGTTTGAAATTATTCAAAGCAAATCACTAATCAATATTCACAAATAAAAATTGAGTCATCAATTAGATTCCCGACCGACAAAGATGACCCCATGGTGACACAACATCGTTCCATTGATTATAGCTGCACTTGAATCGTATCGTGTTTCAAAATAAGTAACCGTTTAAATGTCGATTCGATTTAGCTTCTTAAGTGTGAAATATAGATTCTCATAATCTGTGGTGAATAGATGGATGGATGTGGTTTGCATATCGACAACCGACCACAGTCCTACAACCAGCTGTGGATAGCTTTGATGTTTATTTTTTATTCAATCAGACATCCGCACTTTTAAAAAATTATGTAAATAAACATTCATACGAAAATCCAAACCAACCAAAAGCGCGCGATTGTTGTATGAATATTCGGTTTTTAATATGTTTTTTTGTTCTTTTACCAAACGAGCTAGGTCGCGCAATCTACACGAATTGCCGTCCAAATTTAAACTGAATCCACCAACAGATTCAATAAATAGCCCAAGCTATTAAATTAAAATACGGAACTCCACCAAGTTGTATCTCTTTCTGACAACAAAAAGTATCTACAAAACGAACTATGAATACGAAAATATTATTTCGGAAAACCGCCACTACCACCACCGTCACCGTCTCGGAGCAGCTGTTAAAAGACGTATAGTGCTTGTGCCATTGAATCGAAATTCATATTCAACCGCATAGTTTGGCACCAAATCGAGTCTCGAACCTCAGTTGTCTTTCTGTCTTTGAGTATGTTTGCTCTTCTTTTTTGCCCATATGGTGTGGAGAAGTGAAAACCAAAGAAAACGAACAAAAACAAAGCGAGTTCTCTAGTGGCGGCGGTGGCGCCCTTTCAGAAATCTTGTTTTCTTGCAAGTAAATTTTTAAGGTTAGGTTGTTTCCATTTGAATTAACATCAAATACGCCTATTAATATGCAACTGAAAATAGACATAGCAGCATAAAATACGCACACGAAACGGTTAAGGATTGTTTACGTCAAGGTTAATTTAGAACTTCCAGAGGCAAAAAACTGTATCATACATTTAAATTATTTTCATTATTTATGAATTCAATCGATTTTTGTTTTAGAAAGGGAAACAAAAAACACAAAGAATCTAGGCTGAGTTCTTATTGCAGGCTTTGTCGCCCATGCCCTGCCTTAAGTATGCTCAAAGACTTTTATGAACACAAATCCATCTGCATTTGTGCGGTCATCATACTTTATTTAAAATGAGTTCACAAAAATGAGAAATAAAATGTATTTGCACTTGATTTGATTTGTCGGTCTTTTATTAACTTCCCAGAGGAAGTTATTGCAATGGGGCCGATTTTGTGAATCTCCATGTTTCGAGATCACTAGAAACCGAATCAAGCGTTTTTATGATCATGGCTGTGTGTGTGTGTTCGTATGTGCGTATGTGCGTCACGTTTTTTCGGCTCGATTATCTCGCGAAACACTCATCGTATTCGTATTATCATGAAATTGGTTTCATTCGACGCGGTATTGTGTTGTTAAGAGCTGATTAGGCTTTGAGCGAAATACGCTTAGCGGTTTTTGAATGGCAATCAAAGATTGAAGACAACCCTTATATAATGAAAATTATGATAATTTCTGCAATAATTACTAGCTGACCCAGCAAACGCTGTTTTGCCATATAAATGTGAATCTTTGAAAATTCTAATCCGATTAGAAAAATTCTTTCACTAATATAAAACTACTATATTCAGGAGTAATATAGGCTGTATTTTACTGTGCAAAGTAATTGTACATGAGTCCACAAGTTGATATGACCAATTTTTGACAGATGGCGCCACTGTTATTCAATGAACTTAATGTATGTCCTCAAATCAAATATCGAACTTTACTTTGAAAACCAACGTTCGTGTGCATTTTACAACTCCAACGGGGTGCATTGGCTGGAGATTTTGTAAAACAACTAATGTTTTTACTTATTTTTCTACTCTGGGAAGTTAGTCGTGTGGACCACATGGGTCGCACTCATATTTTTTTTATGATACATCATACTTAAATACATACAACCCTTAAGAAAAGTACCAAATTTTAAGGGAATGTTCGGGTAGTGGTTTAGGCAGACTTTAAGTATTTTTTACAAAATTAACGAAGCTGTTCATAAGATATGACCAGGGTAGCGGGTAGTGGTTTAGTGGGTAGCGTGGCAGCGCGGAAACAGAATAGCGGGAAGCAGCGTAGCCTGTAGCGGGAAGCGGATTATGTGTAGTATGTAGCAGGTAGGGGGTATAGTGGTGAAGGTGAAGCGGGTAACGGGATAGCGATTAATAGGGTAGTGGATAGCGGGAAGTAGTCGCGGAAAGCTGGGAAGCGGGATTGGGGGTAGTGGGAAGATGGAGTAGAGGGTAGTGTTTGGTCAGAGGGATACAAAAGTCTAGGTCTTTTAGTTGAAGCAGTACGAAGTCTGCCGGGTCAGCTAGTGTAATATACACATACAAGAAAAGATAATTGACTGCTCATTCACCATGTCTGTTCAAGTTCCACAACTCAATTTATCTGAACGTCTAATCGTCAAATATCCTCTTGTAAAGCGTTGGTAAACATCAAGATCCATACAGTTTTTTAACTGTAACTGTAGCATTTCTTGTAGATAGGAGTACGCTGATTAAGCATAAGAAAAATGTCCTGACGGGTGAAAGTAAGGAAGCATTTTTTTGACACTTTCCAAATGAGCTTGCCAAAATCGTGGAGCCAATACTTTCAGCTCGTATAAACTCCTTTGCAATCGACACCATATCAAAATAATTGAATCGTTTTTCATATTATTTTAGCTTTTCATTAAACTGATGCAGCAATGCTCCAGATGTTTCATCATCATGTTCTACATCATTATATGAAAAAGTATTATCTATAACAGTTTTCGCACTTATCCTCAGATGTTCATCAATGGCGTTGTAAGCCATATTTCTTGAATGTGGGTGCATCATCATCAACATTTTATTTCTGTTTTGTAAATCAGAGAAAAATAAGTGGGAACCTTATCTAAGTAGACAAGTATCAAATTGTATGCTAAAATTTGAGTTTTCTTGAGTAATGGTATTAATTACATATACCTACTGATGATTCAGAGACAGTATTGACATTTTTTCATCTCAACAAAGAAGCTTGCTTCAACAATAAACTAAAACTTTTTAGTACAAGTTTTGTTAAAAAGCTCAAACGCTTTGAAGCTATGATGGGTCTTGTATATGCTAAACCTTAAAAGTCTTGTTCAACATAACGTAATGGTATTCAATGTTTTCGCAAAGACGTGCCTTCGTCTATTGAAGTTTAAATAATTGGAACGGAAGTAAGGTTTGCGTTATGAAATATGATCGTTCTACGGAAGATAAAGAATAGAGCTTTCAATTATTGTTTTTATGCATGGGAAGGGAACATGCATGCGAGTCTTGTATTCAGACAAAATAATATTTCATTTAGGTAATCTCAACTTAATAAACTAAGCGTCTAATATATTTTTTAAGTAACATGGCATAGTTATAAATGTTTAATTTATGAAAGGAAGTTGTTGAAAGTTGATATTGACATAATGACCACCTCTATTTCTTTGGTAGTCAGGAATTGGTACAAAGAACTCCCCGATTCCGCATATCAAACTTCTTCTAATGGTTGCATATCTATGTACATATTTGTGAAACTTCAAATGCAGATACTTGACATTGATTTTATTTTCATTATTTGTAAACATGGCGGCGAATATGTTTGTTCAAGTGCGTGGATGTATGCTCGTTTCTGATTTAGATTCCAACTTCAAGTCCAGAATCGCTACTGTCATCTTGTGCCAAGTGAACGAATTCAGAATCGTTCGGAATGGTTCCCAACGGCCAAGGAAAAAACGCTATAAGTTGACCTTTCCATTTACACAGGCACAAAAATGGAAAATGTCACCTTATTTGGGCAATTTTTATATTCCAAAATATTAGCAAGGATAATCCGCAATCTGATTTCTAATTCAGGTAGAAATTTCTATAACAAGTTGCTTAGTCATGAACAATTTTCCAAAAGACTTAAAAGTTTATTATTAGTCAACATTCAAAGAAATCAACAAATACAGAAAAATACGTACAACATTCCCCCAGTTCCTTTGGAAAGGCCAAGAACTACTTTCAGATAAATTTTATTAAACAAATTCATATCAAGTAGAATAAAAGTGCATAGTAATTAACGTTAAATTTGCATTTCAAGCTGATATACGAGTAGGTTCTAATCGCTTTTAACTCTTAATCAAGAAAGCGCCCCATCGCAACAGTCAATAAAAGTCTATTTATCAAACGTGCCTCAAAGCAAGCCAGGTCACCAGGTGTTAAAACAAGCCTGCTGTCATAATTCGACCTCCCACTTGTCCTAACAAGAACACATCGCTCAGCATTTCATTCGGCTTTTTATTGATCGAGCTAAAACAAGTTGATTAAATAATATACCCCAGATGTCTGTGATTGCTTCTGGAATAGTAGCATATTTTATATATTTTTGAATTTCGAAAGGGGAGGTAATGGTTTTATAATTAAACGCTAATTTAATGCAACTGTCTCAGTAAGCTTATTAGCATTGCGAATATTAGGCAGGGCTGGATTAAACATAACGAAGCGCCTATTTGTCTACCCTTAAAAAAAACCAAACAGCAAACAACAAATAAACAATTTTTGTGAACCTATTGGCATTTCAACACTCTTCCGCACAACAACAACATAATTTTGTATCTTCTTTAATTCGCTTTTTGAAAGAAAGAAAAAACACTTTGCAGCTCCTGTTACTTATTTTACTACCAAATCTCTGATTTTCCACAGAAGGCTCCTCATAACATTGCTACTACCCTACTCAGTAACCTAATGGCCACTGACTAGACTATAACACTCGAGACACCTGTCAATAATAACAATTGCACTAATAAGAAAAAGTTGTTTTTCTTCCATTTTTCTAATAAATCAAACAACCATTTTATTTGCATTGATTTCCATATTAATTTATAAATGGAATTCAAATAGCTATATCATTGAAAACATCATGTTCTCTATGTTAATTGTTGCAAAGTTGATGTTTTAATTAAAATATGAAATTAATTTTTACTGACAGCATTCAAATATGTGATTTGGTTTTGTTTTATGAATTTTCACATATCGATTAAGTAAGTGCATACTTATCTTTTCAGCATTGCAATTGCTGCCAATTAGTTGAGAACTAAAAGGTGTTTTTGATTGTCAAGAAAAATTGTTGTGCCTACACTGTGTAATGTTGATATTGCACATGTCTCATTGCCATTGGCTCAAATGAAAACGTAATTTGGTTTTTTATATAAACATAGGTCTATACATAGAAATACTTTGTATTACACCATATTGTGAAAGCAACCGTAAAAGAATAACAGCAACATTTCTTGGGAAAGAGAACATTTACATTTACTTATCTTTGCACTTTTGATCTTCCCTTGACAGAAATTGACATGTCACGATCATATTGATTTATGAGACCAGCTCTTTTCATCAGGAAACGGAAATACCTCCCGTTTGGATAACGCAAGGCTGGATACCTTGACGACAGTCACTCACATTACCATACACACATAGACTTGATACTTTAAATTATGTCCATATATGCGCGAAAAATGAATTGTAGGTCTAACAGTTTTGGCAAACATGAAACTTTAAACGATTACTATTTACATTTGTTAGTAATTGGAGCAAAATTCTCGTAATTACGCCAAGTGCTAAGATCGAATAGTTTGATAGACCTTAAAACTTATTAAAAGTACATAGTTAATTTCGTTTATGGTTATGCGATAGTAGAACAAGTTTGCGATAACGATTGCTTTTAATGGGGGCTGTAATTTGAAGCTTAAAAGCAATTCTTGCTAATGGAGAAGAGCAAATATACGGTGTGAAATTTGTAATCGATCTTTGTTTTCTTCAAATTTGTTGTCGTCAAATTAATTGCTTACATTTTACTTTCATGCTTCTGACATTGTTATTTAGATATTTGTTAAGTTATTTTTTGAACTGTCTTAGATATAATGTTTGGATGCATATATGTTTGATACTGCGGCGGTGGTGGTTTCTCTTGTGGAAAAAGTTTATACAAGACGAACAACAAGCAAGAGTTCGAAGTATTGTAATCCTTCACCTACTCTGGGTGCGGATAATCAGAAGATTACACAATGTTTGAGAAATTCTTCGGGTGGCTACTCAAATCCAAATGTATTGTTATTGGTAAGGAAGGCTTTTAAATTCAAACATTTTTATAAACTCTTGTGAGGAATCTGAATCCCGAGACTATTTTGGTAATAAATCATATACTATATTCATACGTTGGTACAATCCGGTATTTAGCTCCTTTCCCAGAGTGTCTTTTATGGTAGAATTCATAATTCAGGATACCGCGTAGACCAGCCAGAATAGACTTGACCAAAAGTCGGGATAACTGAAAGAGTTTTTAACAAGATTATCAACGGGTGCTCTAAACCCTCCATAAATTTGCATTTTTATTTTTTTGTTAAAGTACAAAATTTGCATTTTTACACCATAAAGCCTATCTTGGTATGTTTCGAATTTATTTTTGGCCAACTTCTGGGAGACGAAATTATGTTCAGTTTGGTAAGAACGTAAACACATTGAAAAAACATGCTAAGACAGTCCTTAAAACTTGAGTTATTAAACCCGAATTGGGTAGCGTCCGTAGCTTAGTTGTTAGGTGCCCATAGTTTTTATTTCATCTTTCAGAGCACTGCCTCTTGCTAAGAACTGACAAAACTTCCAAAAGTATTATCTGTCATGAAAAAGTGCTTCTCAACTTAACCGTTCGGAATCGGCGTTAAATTGTAGGTCCCATCATTTCTTCACTCGCACCTAGAGAATTGTTGATGAGAGTATTCCACTTATGTAGCTCTTCAAGAGCTGTCACGGTACTCTATTTTTTATGAAATCCGAATTTATGCAACGATTTGAAAACCGGAAGGATTTTAAATGAACTTGTTCAAAAAACGGCATTGTGTTCTTTCATCAACCTTTCGATGTCAAGTCAACCATAAGAGTGCTCAATATGATTCATCTGCAACACTCAGTCACTATCTTGACGGATCAAAAAATTCATAATAGTGTTAATGGCCTACTATTTCCTTTTCGCCACACACGAATAAGAACATTGTTCCACAGTTGTGCCAATTATTATTGTTATTTTTTATGATTAACAATCTTAACCTTGGATTTCAAACACGATTACCTGTGCTCTCTGTTCGTTGTAATTGTTGCTGGTAATGGAATTGATTGAATAATAAGTGAATTGCAATTACGATTTTAGCCCTCAAAAAAAGCACGGGGTTTTCTTAAAAGCCTTCCCAAGCTGCACATTTTAGCACATACTTAGAGCTTACCGATGACACAAAAGTGGCTACTACCACGGCTTCCTCCTCCTCTTCAAACACCTGTCTTAGTGGAAACAGATCAACCTTAATGTAATGAGAGTATATTTACTAACCTATAGCCTCTCAGCACCTGTTTAGTAACGGCAATCGAACTCGGTGCTTGTGGGGTGGCAACCGGCATCGGAAACCCATTACTTTTAAATATGTGTTCTTATCTAACTCATTCGTCAACCCCCTGCCATGATCACCCCTTCAAATAGATAATTAATTCATTTACTTCATATTGATTTAAACTAGGACCGGGAAAACTATGTTAATGCAAAGAGAAACTTCACAAGCAACCGGTATACCTACATATGTATGTCCTATAACTACCAACAGAATCGAATAATTATAAACTTAATGCCCATTCTAGTAGTTAATGTTTACAACGCGCGTGGAGAATGTTCTTGATGTAAGGTGTTATTATTAATATGTGTCGCGCTCGCGATTGTAAGTATCGCATTCAGTCGGACCGCCACAGAATGAACTTGGTTTTTTTTTCTCACATCTGGTCAATTTTCATTTTTAATTTATTCGATCTGAATCTGCGATCCCCGGTAATAATCAAGAAACCTCGACAGCAACGAGGCAAACTCTTAAAACCTCTTAACAACATTCAATCCGCATTGTGACAAGAAAGCTCTGAACCGGGAGGCAGCAATTAAGAAAGACTCATAACCGCATGCCAATTCAGTTATTTTTAAACAAAATGATTGGACTGCAACATTTACACCAGGGTTAGGTGTGATAAATAAATAAAACAAACCAGTGTCACGTTCTGGCCACTTAAATTTGATCAATTTATGATTTATTTGAGCAATCCTGGAAGGATCAAATTTGAAAAGAAAACTATTTAGACAAAAATTGTTGTTTTTTTTTTTTGGAAATGTCGGATGTAGATGTTTGAAATGTTCATGAAAATAGAACGCAAATTATGGCGGCAAGTTTTTTTTCTGAACTGTTGTTGGTTCAATGTTTTGTCTTGACTTAAAACAAATAGAAGTAGCAGCCATTTAGTTTTCAAATTTAAACCTTATAAGTATTTTCAGGGATTGAGATTTTATTTTGTATTTCCATTGAAATAAAATTCAAGTGCGACCCAGTTTAACTGATTGTCGCTAATAAGACTCCTAAAAAGTCAACACCAAACTTCTGACACACTCAACTTTAATATGTCTTCAAACTTAATACCCCTAACCAATAAATCGGACCTCGAAGTTCTAGGTCTAATCTAATATTTCACTCTCACTTAAGACATGGACACAAAACTCATACGTGTTTCCATAAAAGGCGAATGGATATAAAACAAATAAATGGAAATATCTTTGAACTGCAGAATTTAACGCTAACTGTTGTTTCTTATATTTTTCTACTAGTAGTTTTAAGTAGTCTTAAGTATGCAAAAGCCTGGGTAAACTTTGTATTTTTTTTTGCTTTTGACACGGATACTTCTGCGCACCGAACCTATTACGGGCGGCCGTCAGTAGATATAATCAATTTAAACAATTTTTAATAGAGACAATTAAATGTGCTAGCACTGTAGTGACTGGGGCTGCCCCCTGCCGAAAGCAAAAAGCTAAGTATCGAGAATGAATAATAAAGGCAAATTTAGTGCATTATTAATGAACAAGAATTCAAACACCGGTATTGGTTCGAATCTTTTGTTCAAAACTTCGTTTAAATGGCCAGTGATTAGCATTGGCATGGTCTTGCAGATGACCTTCACTTGATCGGCCGGCGGTTGTGAAACTATTTGCCATCACAAAAATGACTTTTGCCGAGTGCCAAATAAGTAAGTGTATTGCACGTTCTTATGAAATTTTGCTTAAACAATTTGATCTTTGAATTAAGAGTTAATCGTTCTATGCTCAGGTTTAGTGACGAGACGAATAATATAATGTTGATTTGAAGTTTTATAGATTTAATGATAACTAAAGTCTTCAATTGGAATTCTTTAAACGCTTTAATTGTTACCCATACAAGAAAAAAAAACAAATAAAATGTAAGATGAAAAAGTAAATTCCATGAGTAATTTTTGTTTTCGTTTTGTTTTTATTGTTTTTTATTGTTTAAACAAGTTATAAACAAGAGTAACAACATCATCAATTCTTCTTATGCTTTTTTACTGTTTTAATACTTTTTTAGTAGAGTATAGTTTAGAATAAAGACATGATATTGGGAACACCAGTTCCTTTTTCAAAGTTATCTGCGAAAACTTTTTGGTTACTATTCCTCAATCAGCCATTTCGCCAATTGAGAAGTTTGGGCACCGTTTATAAAGATAAACCATAAACATAGTGCGAGCATTAGACAAAAGGGGAGGGAATTGAAAAGAAATGTCGGTGTGCATTGAATTCCTGAATTCTTCAACAAAAGGAACAGAGTAATTTCTTGACCTGTTTCATTGAGATCGTTTAAGGGCTGGAATTTGTGTTTGAAGATCCTATCACCCAACATTTATGTAATACAAACTAAGCTGTCAATTTTTTGTAAATAAAAATATTATGTTGAAGTCTAGATACTAGATTAACTTAAAACACTAAACAAAAACAGTAGTTTAGTTGTTTAAAACTTTTTATTTTTTCCAAATCTTAAAAACAAATTAAGGACAACATTCACAAAAAAATGGTATTTTATAAATTTAAAGAATACTTTTAGAGTTTATAGAACCTTAAAGTGTCATATTTTCTATTTATGGCAGTTGGAAAACCTGAAAAAAAAACTATTTTAGGGTAACTGCACCAGTCTCCGGGAATAAAAGATAAACCTTGCACAGAATTTGAAAAAAAAAAAAACAACAACAACAAAATACAGAATCAGTAACATTTTCCACATACGAAAACGAAGTTTCAAGCCGATCGAATGCTGTTTTTTTAGGAAAAAAAAGTGGTAGACCTTGGGAAAATATAATGGGAATAGTTGATCTTGTGATCAAATGGAGTTTCAATGAAAATATAATCAACTTCCAATAACTAAAGGAAAAAATTGAGTTCTACGTTTTTTTAAGTGTCCGGACACTGGTACTGAAAATAGCGAAAATCTAGTCTCCGGACAGCTCCAAGGTGATATTTTTTTTATGTTGAAACTCTTTTTAAAATCCTTAATTTCCTTGAAAAAAGTATTTATTTGTATATAAAATAAAAAATTTCCATTATCATACCTCTGATGGATTAAAAATGAAAAAAAAGTTAAACATTCTAATTACCGTTATTTTTATTCTCTATCACACCAACACAATTATCAACCCTTGTAACATGTTTCATTTGAATGAACCTGGTCACACTAATTGAGGATAGCAATGAACAAGTTATTTACGGCATTTTTAGTACGTATTTTCAAAGGCGAATAAGGCTTGATAGCTGTCACTTGTTTTTTTGTATTCCTTATGTTTTGTTTTCTTCTTACTATAACACTTTGGATTACCATCTATTTCTCGTGTATGTGTGACCAAAAATGTAAACAAAAAACGTAAAGAGTGTTCCTACCAAAGATTAAATAAGTAACAAGATGGGAAACAAGGCTGTCAAAGTGACAGTTGCCTACAGTCAGTTTCCCATCTTGTTACTTATTTAATCTTTGGTTCCTACTCATTATTAGATACATAATACTCTGACAAAAGGAAAGAAACCAAAACCACCCCTATCGAAGGGATACTATTTGAATGTAATGTGCACAAAAAACTGTGCATCTGTTAAGTGTTGAAGGATTCCAAGTTTCCAAGTGCTCGTTAGGAAAAAAGAAACAAGAACTAGTTAACCTTGAAACAAGTAAGGCCGTGTCCGAATTCGATGAATTGTGGTTAAAAATGGATGAATTTTTAACCACTACTGTCATATTTTAACCTGCTCCACAGCTAGTCTTATTTTAAACACATTTCATTCAATGCGAAATGTCAAAATTTAACCAAACGTCAAGTTTTAACCACTTTTTAACCCAATTCGGACACGGCCTAAGGAGGTATGTATTTCAGACTATTAAATTACCATGGTTTAATTATATTGCGTAGTTAGTTAGAGCAGCAATCAAGTAAGACTAAGTAGGTTCAAATTCGTCCAGAGACTCTGTTTTGATCGTCCGGAGTGGTACCAATTTTGGTTTTGGTAACAATAACTAGGAATTATTTTTTAAATGAATTATATGCCAATCAGGAAATAATTATCAATGCAGAAAGCGAATTGCTCTATACGCAACTCTTAAATGAAAAAAGATATTGAGTTTTTAAGTGAAACTGTCTGGAGACTCCATTTAAGATCGTCCGGAGACTAGAATAATCGTCCTGAGACTCCGGAAAATAGCCATCTTATAGAAATCATCCTATTAAAGTTATTTTCAATTCATTCGTACCCTAAACTACTGAGAAATATCTATATCTAGTCTTATCAAAATATGTAATAAGATTTAAATGATACACTAATAAAAATAAATATATTTACATTGAAAGTAAAAATAAAACAGTTATATTGACGGGGACTGGTGCCATTACCCTATGTTTAAATTAAGAAATCTGATTGTCGACTCTTAAAATACATTTTCGGACAAGGCAATCGTATATCCATTATAACCCAAACTAGAACTTCATTCATAAACAATATTTAAATTAAAAAAATATTCAAGATATCTCAATGCCCAGACAGTTCTTGCGGTCACACTGCTACACCCAGCTTCCCGCCTTCTCCGATTTCAATCCACTCGATACACCTAGCGAGCGTCGCTACACATCCGCGCATATGATACTATACTTCATGGATCTAAATAAAAGTGAACTTCACCTTAACGTCACCGCACCATATCTAACTGTTAACAGGTTTTCGCGCTATCCATCGAACGGAAAACGGTTTACTATATACAATGTCACCACACCACCTAATGTATGAGACATCGCGTGAAAACAATAACAAAACACAAGCGGTAAGATTGTCAAGAGATAATTGGAACTTGACCACAAATTCAGAGGAAGTAAATAAAAAATATTTTCAATTATATTTTTAATGGCTTTATTCAAAATTAATAAATAATAAACATATAAGAGAGCTGGTGCACAATGCGCAAACTAGTTGCACAATCAATAATACAATACTAATACATTGAAAATAGTGTAATTAACATTTTTGAATAGTTTTTTTTTTTTTTAAATAAACAACTTTCATAAATTTGCAAATAGTACACCATACACAATTTGTATACAAGAAAATAAAAATAAAATCTAAATATGAGAATAGCACAATTGTTTTATAATATTGCTGATGTCTTAAGCGCAACAAACATTTGTATCATTTAATAATAATTATTTTATGTATATATATATTTAAGTGTATATGAATATTTTTGTATATAACTTTATGTGATTATCAACACGAAAAAATCTTTTGGATGCACGTTTTTTCCTTCACTTACATATTGACTATCTACAAGAATATATACTGATTAAATCTACATTTCTAATACAATGTGTGAATTTCCGTGCATTATTTTTCCATATGTGTGTAATATATTTTTTTTTTAAGAAGGTATGTATGTTTTGTGCAATTAAATTCTATGATTTTTGGTCCAAAAATACAATAATAAATTAAAATTAATAAAAGTAAAAGTGAAAAAATGAAAAATATGTGTGTCATAGTATAATACAAGGAGGAAAGGCAAAAATACTTGATTTTTCTTAATACAAACAAAAATAGTAGTTCAAGAAAACGAGGATTTTAGAATAGAGGATAGTTTAGTTAGCATGAAGAAGCTACTGAATTTAGAAGGGGCTCCTTAACTTCTCGATGGCGTTTGTAAGATGCATGAGTTCAGTATTGAGTTGTGTTACCAAAGTGTCAAGCTTATCAACGGAATCGAGGACCTCAACGCGTTCAGTATGTGGATTGAATCGCACTTCGAATGGACGTGACATGGTTGACACCCAGCGACGGAATTTCTCTTTGGCATCCTCGAAACTCTCGGCAACGTAGTAGATTGGTTGGTATTCTTGATCTTGGTAGGGTTGGACAGCAGTTGAAGCTGGTTCGAATGCACGATGTTCTGGCTTTTCGCTGATAGCGTGCAAAAGTTCGCCATAGGATGAAAGCAGACCGGCTCCGTAGGCCTTGATTTGGCCTTGTTCCTTGCACAATCCAAATTCGACGGTGAACCAGTAGACCTGAAAGTGTAAGAAAATAATGACAAAACGTAAATACAAGCTGTCCTTGCTGTTGATCTTGATAGAATTGAAGCTAAAAACCGCGTCCACCTTGCACTGACCAAAACTACAATTTTTTAGCTCAAAATCATCAAAGTCATCGATAAAAAGACAAGACAAATCAATAGATGATTTGCCAATGAAGGCAGCACCACCTTTCGGCACTCGGCTGGTGATCTAGAACAGGGTCTAATGGCGTGGCACCAATTGGCTGCCAATTCTAGCTCATAGACCTTTTAAGCTATCACTGCCACTGCTGGCAAACAGTTTCAATGCTAAGTTAATTTGGCCGTGTGCCGCCGCGATTGCCGGTCGTTCGTTCGTTCGTAGAGCCACACAAAGGCTTTAACAACACTGTCTAATAATGTACGATGCCAACATAGACCATGACTATGA
The DNA here is from genome assembly GCA_920937365.1 of Sphaerophoria rueppellii. Lineage (NCBI taxonomy): Eukaryota > Metazoa > Arthropoda > Insecta > Diptera > Syrphidae > Sphaerophoria > Sphaerophoria rueppellii. The sequence continues at coordinate 124,858,181 of CAKKXW010000001.1, forward strand.
TTGGCGTTTTGCGCAATTAATCCATGACAATGGCTAGTTGCACGGTTAGCAAGTAACATTAAGCAAATGTTGTTTCACGGTTTCTAGTTCAATAGCTTTGGCATAGCAAAAAGCCGATAAAATTTAACATTAAACTTACAGTGGAGAGTTTTTCGATTTCTTCATCGGAGGCACCGAGGGAGGCAAGTCCGATTTCTTGTGAGAACTGTGCGAAGCTTGGATCGGCAAGGAGTGGCATGTGCCCAAGCAACTCGTGAATGCAATCACTAAAATGAGATAAAACAAAAATAATAATAATATTAGCTAAACCGTCTAAACAGAGTTATCTCTCCATCATGGTCATTGCCTCTTTTCTTTTGCAAAGTCTATTAAAGAGAATATTTTGATTTTCTATAGAAAATCTTGATTGTATTTTACTTTGAAACAATGAGAATTATGAAGTCCTTCCGATATGCCTTGGCATCCTTTTTTCAAAGACTCGTCAACTCAATTACCCTCCTAATGGGGTGACAAAAAGCTTTCCGTTCATAGTATCTCTCTGTACCAGGATGAAATATCTAAGTAAAAATTTAATAGGCAATTACTGCCACTTTAACCTTCTCCTTCCGCTTGAATGAAAAGGCAAAAGTAACTTTTCTACTGTGGCACACGATAGCGCCAACGACGACAATTTCATAAAGTTAAAAGGCAATGCGATGACAATAAAATTCTAGACCAAATTAAGTTATGCGAGAATAAATGGGATAGAAGTACTTACGGTTCTGGAGTGTGGTATGGTGAATTAACGTGTCTGACGTATTGTGTGCTCTGGAACACCCTGAAAGCCAACGAAGCCAAAAAGTCACGAGCAGTCAAAAGACCCGCAGCTGGGCGAAGTGTGAATCCTGTGTTCTTCTTAAGGAATGCACTCATGTCTTCCAATTGGGGAATACGATCTTCGACGAATATCTTCTCGTCTTGCAATTTCTTGAAGACGGCTCTGTATTCGGCACAAGCGTGTTTTGGCATAAGATCAACTACGGTACGGAAAACTGAACGCCAAGTCTTGTTCTCAACATCAGTGTAAGGAATGAATGGAATTGGATCGGCATATTTGTAGGCGAAGGCGATTTCTGCAATTTCCTTACGACGTTGACGATATACTTTGTCGGCGAAACCTGGATGATTCATGTCCAATTCGGGTTCATATTTAGTCATCAAGTGATTGCAATTGTCCAATTCAGAGGCGTGTTTTGGGAACCATGGAGCCTTAACGCTGATGCTATTCTCGGCCAACAAGTTAATGCTAGCAAAGGAAGCCGATTGACGAAGCGACCGGATCAACTGCAGGAGATTAGCGCGGGTCATGTCCAATTTAATGAGAACATCGTGTTGAACACCTTCGTCACGCGATTGACGTGACTCCAAGTGAGAAATGGAACCATGATAGTTTTCGATGGCCTTAAGGATACGGCCGAGCGAGCTCATCCCGTCCTTGAGACGCACAACAAGTGCAGCACTTTGAAGGGCATTTTCAGCTTCCGCTGACTCCGAAGCCGCATTAGCCAAAACGATTTCGTCTTCAGTTAATCCAGCATCTGAAATTGAATGTAATAAAAAAAACCATATATATAAAGAGAAGGTGAAAAAAAAAATGAGAATTCACGGCACGAAGAAATCACACATATTATAACATTAAGTGGATGATGGTAATAGAAAAAAAAATAGGGTTAAATCTTTCCATTTTCCACCCTTCGTTGGATCTGGACATTTTTTTTTTTTTTTTTTTCTACCAATTCAACACCCACGAATGTGATGACATAAAGTGCTTTCAGGATGATGCCATTGTATGTGTTAATCCAAGTAAAAACTGTCCAGAATTTTATATGATGGAAGAAGTAATTTATCTTAATCTCTTGTTGGAATATTTAAGTGGTTGTTGCCACTAGCTTTTGGGGAAAGTCTTGTACTTACCGTTTGAATTGATGTCTTCGTCAGCTTGTTCACCATTTTCACGAGTTGGTTCTTGACCATAAGATTCATTATCTGATTGGATCATGCAAACAAACATAAAAAAAGAAAAACAAAATAAATAAAAAAAAAAAAAAAACCAAAATTATAATTGTACCTTCAAATACTGAAGCATCATCAACATCGTCGGGGATTTCAGCGTTTTCAACTTCCTGATTATTTTGGAATTCAATTTTTGGTTCTACATCGAAAAATCAAGATATATATAAAAAAATAAAAAATAACAAAAAAAGGCATTCTACCTTGTGGGACATGCTCGCCCTTGGCTTGAAGGATACATTCTTCTAAGGTTTGGTCTGAGCAAACAAAATCAAATAAAAACATTAACACCATTCAACAGGACGAAAAAATTAGGGAAATAGTGTTAGAACTTACCATTGGCCTTTGAGCGAGCCTCTTCCAAAACAGATTGCTTAGTCTGTTTTACGACCAAAGTTTCAAAACGTGCATCATCAACAAGTGAACGACGACGGGATGGATAACCATTCTGAAAATAAAAAGTGGAATATTTAATATAGGATTAGACATCTTTCCTTTTTTTTTCAATTTTTCTCGTTCAACTTTTAGTGCATGGATAAGTTGCCTAGGGCACTAAGAAGCTTTGATTCATTGTCATGATGGATAAAAGGATTTTTTTCTTCTGTCATTACAATTCAGTTGAAGGAAATTAATCTCGGAAACAAGGAAATTGCGGTTTTAAAATTAAATTGAAAGAATGACGATTGATTTGGCTTTGACATTTTTTTGTCTTGTTATACTGGCAAATTCGTCTTAAACGAAAGTTTAACAATAACCTAGCATAACATTTTATTTCGTTTTGTTTATTTTTCCTTTCGTTGACGAAGAAACAAGATCTTAGCTCGTAACATCATCCGAGCCGAATTGAAGACTAATTTTGTGGATATTTAAATTAGCCGTCATCGATCGTTGCGGTGGCGATCGATGGCCAGACGTTATAACAAGTTTTGTTAAGCATAATTTTTGTCCATGCGCTTGGACTTGTGAACGTTATGATTGATGCAATTTTTGTTTATTTATTTTTGGTATAAGCTCAAGCATTTTATAAAGGGCCGGCCTAAAGTAAAGATTGAAAATCTTTAAATAAAAAAAATGTATTTTTTTTAGTTGGTGTGTTAACTTTCACTTGAGTTTTTTTGTTTGTTGATGGAATTTTTGAAATTGTAGTTCTTCAATATTATGTCATTCTTGAAAAACATTTTTTTTTTTTTGGTCAATTTGCGGATGCATATGCATAAGTTTGTAGTATTAAAAATGAAAAATAAAATGCATGCTGTTTACATAAAATTTGCATAAAAACTTATGGAGATGATGTTAAGGTCACAGCTCTAGCACGTATACCACAGCCAGAGTTTTGTTTCCATACTTTGGTTAGAGTGAAATGTGATTAGTTGGAAACCACCGTATACCATGTTGCCATAATTGCAAAATTTTTTTTTTAATTATTTCAAATATCAAGGAATACAAAACAAAAATTAAAACTGAATTTTGAAAGTGAGGAAATAAAATTTGGAAATTTACTTCAAATGTAGGTATTGCTTAAAATTGAAAACAAATAAATGTTTATAGCTTTTTGAAGAGAAAATATTTTTTCCTATGGAAAAAAAAGGTGTTTCCGTATAACAATTAATTGTTTTTGAATTGTTAGATGTTACAAAAAAAAATGTTATATGAAATTTTAAGAATTAACAAATTAAAAACCTTTTTTTTCAAAAAAAAAATTAAGTCTATGTAGAAAACTTACCTCAATGCTGTATGATTTCTTGATTGCGAACAATTCGCGGTTCTTTTGTGCAGCAGCTACAGCCATCATTTTGTGTATTGGTTTTTTATTTATTAAATTTAAACAAACAATGAAATTCTTTTCAAAAAAAACTTTTGTTTTTGCTGATTTTTAATTTATTAGTTTCACTAACGCGCTTTTTTCCTTGCTTATAAGCCTGATTGAGAACTTTTCACAAAATTTCACTGCTTAATTCTTTACGATGTAGTTGAGGTCTGATGTCTTATTGCTTAATTTTTTTTTTTTTTGCAAAATTTTACACAAATTTAAAACACAATTTTGAAATTTTCCGCAAACAAAAAATTGTTATAAATTTATATCTTTGTCCTTTGATGCGGTGGAAGAATCCTGAATTTTTATTTAAATCCTTAAATGTTTTATTATTTAGCTAATAATTACAACAGCACAACTACTTAGCTCAAGAAGCAAGTCTAAAGAGCGAGTGATAGCGAATCAATGAATGGTCTCTGGTCAGATCAAAGTGCTTAAATACTCGAGCACCGATATCGAAATACACAACTCGGAGGCGCACACGACAGAGGTGAGCAATGGTCAGGTTTTGTGCGACGTCGTATACTTGCCCCTGCCCTTGCTACAGCAGCACCGCCGGCCGCCGCACCGCCATCCGTCAGCACCAGAACCCACCCACCGAAGTGTAAACTTTTCGGTGTCGAAGGTAGAGCTTGCTTTGGTATGATGTATCCATCAGATTGTACAACAACAAAACATTTTGTGTGAATAACGAATGAATGTATCGTTTAGACTTAGAGAGAAAATAAGAGTCTCTTTGGCGTTTGGCGTCATCGTCATCGTCTCGGATTCATCGCGACAATATTCCGCACGTCATGTGCCTTCTGGGGTTTTTTTCTCTCCATAATGTGTCTTGCTGTTGCCTGAGATAAAAAAGGTATATGGACCAGTTGTATGGTAGGAACGCGTGTATCTAAACATTTTACAAGTATGCGCTGTAAACTGGGTGTTTAAAACCTTACATGTATATAGAGATATTATAGTTTCGTTTTACAATTAGTCGCGTGCACTCATTAACCAACAAGTTTGATTGGGTTTTTTGGAATTACGATCACTTCTTTCGATGAATTTCTTTTATGAAAATGATGAATGAATGCTTTAGTTTAAAGGGCTTTTACACAGTACAGAAATTTCCTCTTTTTAAAGAACGTATGATACAGTTTTCTATGAATTATTAATGTTCGAGATTGCCTATGATAAACAATAAAATAACTCATTAGAATGTATTTTCTATTGAAACGCCCTGACCCGTACAAGATTATGCATTTATCGTGCGTTCAATGAGATTTTAACATGCGTCGCGTCGTCGTGCGTCCGTCGGTCGGTCGGTCGGGCGGTCGTCATTCACTTTCAGTAACCCCTCAACTATAAAATAAAGTGCGCTACATAAAAGTACATTTTTGCAAGGATGACCAGGTTTTTCGTTTAGAATGTTTATTTTGTTAGATAACCTGAACTACATACGTTATATTTTTAAAACATCTAATTAGATCAATGGCATAAAGCTTATAGTGAATACGTGTATGCAAATTGATGAATTTAAATTGTCGTTGTTGCTGACAGATTTTATTAAAATAAAATTGCTTAATTAACACACCTGTAGTTGGAATAATTGCTATGCTAATTGAACAGATGTCTTAAAATTGCCTTAAGGATGTATGGAGTTTGCTTCTTAGGTATTATGTATTTGATTTTACAAAGGGAACAAACAAATTCTTCTAATAGCTGATTTTTCGTTCATTGAAAAAATCTACAAATAACAAACTGGCAAGTAAACTTATCTGAGTATTCATCGGTCGGATAAATAAGAGCGTTATTCATCAGATAAAGTCTATCTGACGATTGAAAAATTGGCTCTAAATGTTGTTTACAATTCCATAGTAATCCTAATGAAACAAATTTTGCTCCTAGATCGGAAATGATATACCTACTCAATTGAATTTTTCGAAGCTTGGAGCCATGTCGTTTTCTTTTCTGCATTTCATGCAGAGACACAAAATCTCAGCTCATTTGTTTGAAAAACAAATGCAATGCCTTGGAATATTATTTATTCATTTACAAATTGAAATCCTTCAGTTTAGTCTAGTTTTAAACCTGTTTATAATTTCATACTTTTCCGTTTAGAAAAAATAAATGATTCATACCTTAGCGCTGAACACAAAACAAATAAATATTCGATACATTTTAATAAATTATATATTGGTCTCTATCTTGAATGGCTCCAAATTTGTAATACCTCAAACGTCACATGGCTTAGCATATGTCACATGGTCTTTCATCTGTTGAAAAGAATGATTAACAAGATCTACAGACACCTTGTGGTAGATGGGATTCCCAACGTTACGTTTCAGTCAAATTGAATGAATGTTCTATTTTCTGGATTTCTAGGAAAATGTGTGTACAGTTCTCGGTAGTGAACGCGAAGTAATTATTTAATTTGTTGACATGTTTCTTTGATATTTTCGGAAGGAAAATCCCCGGTAATTTAATTCCATGAAGTCTTTTTTTTCATTCTAACTTGGAAGTTATTATATTTGCAAGAACTGTACATTTAAGTTTTCTTGATTTGCTGATAGTTTTTCTCTGTTTGCAATAACCAGGTGCTTATGTTAAGAAATTAACACATAAGAAAGTTCGAACTTCAGCTCTTTCGTTTGGTACATCAGTTCTTGTACGATTTTGATTTACGCTGTTGAAACTAATTGAACATGAAATATCTTTTTCTTTTACAGATTTTAAGTATGAATCGATATATGTATTAGTAAATGGATTCCTTGGACATATTATTTGGAAAAGAAATATTCAGCACAGTGAATAACAATGAATTTTTTTATTTATTTGCCTAGAGCGCAATTACTTGTGTCTTGGTGGATTTCTTAGACTAAATCATTAAGCAAAAACATGATTTGACAGTTAAAATAAGAAATTAGAAGATTAGAATTAGAAGTCACCAATGAACTTTACCCAACGTCAATGAGTAACGAATTTGACGGGGAACCCTTCTTCAAAGATTTTTTTTTCTTATTATTTTTGTAATGTTTTGTCTTTTTTAAACAAGAAAACAAACTTTCGCCAACGTCATTCCGTATTTCATTACGAATCAAGTTTCCTTAAAAGCAAACAGTGGAATTTTAATTTTTGAAAAAATACACGTGTAAAGCTTGCCGTTACCTTAATTGAGTACACACTTAAGTAAAACCTTGCCTCTCACTGTTACTAAAGCCTCTTCTTATGAAAAAAAAAAATTAAAAATGACCTTTTTTTAATAACAACATTTGTCGTTAATTTGTCAACTACATCCATATTGTTTCAGCAATCGCGAAAATATTTTACAGAAAAAATTCTTTCAAGAACGTTTATTTATTCTGAAAATAATTAATGGCAGTTATGACAGATTGTGTTAATTTGCAATTAACTCACGCAATTAACATACTTTTAATTACCTGCACTTGTCCCCTAAAGTCATAACCAATTGTACTTGTTCTTGTTATGGATTATAGTCATGTTACGTTAACAAAAAAATAAAATAATAAATAAAACAATTACACTAGCTTCCGCCGGACATGCTATATCTGACCTCCATTGAAATTCTCTTGCAAGAACATTCAACTTAAATATTCGCTAATGAACAAAAGACCACGTGGTCCTAAAAGTCAAGACCAATCCATATCTTTTTTTTTTGTGATTTAAATTACTTTGAGAATCTAATAGTTGTCTATGGATTAATGAAGAGACCTTGAGATCTCAGATTATATTTGCGATAAGATACAATTATTCAACAATTGTTTTGGAGGGAAGTCGTTCTTTTTATAATAACCTATGTTATGTCCGTACATATATTAATCTGCAATGAACCGAAACCTTTCAATAAAGTTTTTGAATTCATTACGGATAAAATAAACTGTTGGACTTTTAGTGTCGTTTTGGGTTTAACAGCATCCGTATGTCAGATCTTTTAGTCATAAACCAGGCCGTATCAAAACTAGATTGAAATAGTTGAAGGACTGACGAAGGATGGCTCTTGAATTAAGTCCTTATTATTAAATATTTACGGTTTCAATAGACCCAGAGAAATCTCTTTGCTTTAATTCCGCAGAGAAACAACTTTTCCTTTCTTTTCTTTGTTATATTTTTGGAAGTGCGAACGCTTTCTGATTGGTTGTTGTTGTTCTGTCAATATGCACTTTTTTTTGTAATTCACAAAATTTGATTTCACCATATTACCAAATACGATAATAATTGGAAAATGAGTACCATCGGCAGATCCAGATTTTATGAAACCAAATTAAGTGAGCCTCTACTTGCTAACGAGGTGAAAGTGACAATATGCTCTCAAAGCAACTTAAGTAAGCTATTAAATCAATTACACAGAACAATTGAACGCGTGCACGGAAAAAAAATGTTTGTGGCATCTGGCATGACCTGTTTGGAAAGGTCATGCAAAAGATTATAATAATCTTGCAACTGATTTATGAGCATAAATACATTTTACATATATCCGTCTGCATGTGTATAAAATATACTTGTTATACAATACTATGTGAAACAAACATTTGTTCAAAGTTAGTAAGAACTGGTTCTGATCGTTAACACAGCTTTTTTTCTGTAATGTTAAACAATTCTACATTTGCAGACAAAATGTCTGCACAAATTTGATCAAATGTTCAAAGTCTCTTGCACCGTCCGGAATAGCTAAAAACTTGCATCAGTAATCTTGCATTATAATGTTTGATTTGTTTACCAACAATAATTGTGTATTAAAGTTAAAACTGGAAACAATTGAGATTGATAATATCAATTATTATCCAAATCCAGTGACTCTTGAAGATCATATATCTGACCATCAATTTGTATTTTGTTTCGAGTGCATAGATGACCTTGAGTGTCCTAGTATCTACTAAGCCCTTATATCAATGCAATAGAGACACTCTGTTTTCAATTTTATTTAATAGATCAGCATTTTTGATAATCTTGCCTTGTTAACAAATTAAAAGAAAATGTAGATTAAGTAATATCACGTTACATGACCGTGATTGAAAATGTAAACAAACAAAATAACAATTAGCGGAAATACTTGAGATACCCTTATTTCACAACAAATATGTCAGCATGTATGATGATTTTGAACGCAATTTCATAATATTTTCACAAGTGCATTTCAAAATTACATCATTTGCAAAAGGCTGTGAAGTTACACATTGATTTTATGTCTTTTAAAAACTGGTTGCTATTTTATTAAAAGAATTAGTTAATTAATTTAATTATTTTTATCTATTTGTAACTATCTACTCAACATATTTATTTCATCAACCTCATAAAGGTCCAATACAATCAACATGATCGCATTTTTGTGCTTGTTGAAAAATTAAGTCTACTTATGCAATTTTTGTAGACAAATAGAATAGTTTTTCCCAAAAATGAAGTGATTAAATGAATTGAAAACTCTAGATTAAGACTAGATTAAGTTACAGACAAACTCAAGGGAGGAATAGTTTTCCGATCTACCGACGTATTGGCACATCTGTCATTCCGCTTAGTTCTAGTTCAATTTATTACTATGCATATATCTAAGAACCTATAAAAATTCTTACGACAAAATCAATAAGGCCTCTTTCTAAATAAGGGCCCCGTCAATCGCCATCTATATGATTTCTTAAAACTCTTGGATACAGCCCTGGGCAAAAGGTGACAACCTTTAATTAGATTCGCTAATGTATAAAAGTATATAATTCTCTCTCAAAATGATGAAACTATTTTTCTAAGAGCCGATTTTTCAATCGTCATATAAATAAGCAGATAATGTTTATTTGACAGATACCGAAATATCGGATTTTTCAATCGTCAGCTAAACTTTATCTGACGAATAACGCTTTTATTTATTCTACTGATGAATACTCAGATAAGTTTATGTGCCAGTTTGTTATTTGCAGAGTTCTTAGAGTTCTTAAAGATGGCATTTTCATTCGAAATGTATAAGTTTTTTTATTTTAATTCATAAAATAGCAGTTACTCAGAAATAAAAATAATATATCATATGGCCTCAATTTCAAGCGCTTCGGCTTCCTCAAAAAAAAATTTTGTTACCATTGCTTGACAAGCCCCCAAAAGATAATATAAACATGTCTCCTTAATTCACATATTAAATTGATAAAGCCAATATCCAAACGCTATCTTAAACCTGCTGCTTGGACAATTATGCAAATTGCTTTGTAGAAGTGACAAACATTTAATCGATAATTATTGATTTACCAAAAAATTAAAACCTTTCCTTAATTAGAGAAAGCCTCAACAAGTGGTATCGTCAATTTTTAAGTAAAAAAAGGCAATTTCGAAAATCTGTCAGTAACAGTCTTGATGTCCATCCACTTGAATAAAATGGGAGGACATAAAGGTGTGTGTTTTCTCATTCAAAAACCACTCAAATTCACATTTCGAATGTTAGTATGGAAAATTACACACAAAATAGTGCCTTGTATTTGTATGCACAACAGCCCCGTCCGTCACTTCGTAGTGTATGTCGTACCGAATTGGCTACCCCAGCTCAAGCTTCTGCCCTTGCCCCGACCATTATTCAACAAATGCCATAAACCCAATTCCTGTTGCTCAAAGTTGAGTGGACTTCAACGACCATGATGGTTTGACACCTGTTTCATGGGTGGTGCTACTGCGAAAGACGATTGCGGCACTCATATATGCGAAGTCGATTTTAGCCCGTTGAGTCATAATAACTCTTGAACCGTATTGAGATCTGTCAGTTGCAATGCGAACTTTTTATGACATTTAAATCGATAAATCTCCCAGGAGATATTAATTCCGCACTTCCACAGGTTATTGAATTAGCATAAATGCGATGAAGCTTTATTGGGAAACCCCGCGAACAAGCCGGCGCTTTAATTCTGCTTTTTAAGTTGCTGCGCATAAGTGCGACACCCATACATTTTTTTCTTATTTTCGAAGTTACTTCCAAAATAATTTCTTACATAATGATGTTGTAATATCAGTTTAAAAATAAAACTAAGACACAAAACAAAAAGAACTTTAAAATAAATGCATTTACATATTTAAATACATAAATAAATGCATATATAGACAAATATATGTATCTATATGAATAAATATGTGAGAAATTATGTGTTTTATGCAATATGTTTGGTTCGTTGCTATCCTTGGAAAGTTTAAATCGATTCAAAAGGAATTTTATGTTATAAGTATATAAATATATATAATGCAACAACAAAAAGATGATAAAACTTACTGTTTATCACAAAAATAACAATTTATTATAGGGTAAATAAGAAATGTTTTCCAAAATTTTCAAAAAAAAAATTGATTTTGTCAAAATATGAATTAAATTAAATTTGAACCAATTTTATACAATTTTTGGATAATTTATGTAGTAATCAATAATTTTTAGGAGTCAATTAAAGATTTCCGATTGCATCAGATCCATTTATAGTACGCAAAATTCATATTCTTATAAATGAAGTCCTGGAACTTTTAAATGTAACAATATAAAAAATCTAAGCTGCTTGAGGGATTCGGTGCAAATTTTTGTTAAAAATGTTTAAAGTGTTGTCTATTATTATATATTTATATGTTTTTTATTTTTTACAAATCTAAACAAAAAATAAACAGGATTTTCGGTCAGAATTTTGTATCTGTACAGAATGGACCTTTCTATGTGTATTAAACATGCATTTTCACAGGTTCGTTCGTTCCAAATTTTGGCAACTATACAAATCTTTGTAATTCAAACACATTTAAATTCATATTTATTATGGATACTAAAAAAAAAACAGTTTGGGGAGAAAAATTTAATTTTTAGTAACGGTCTGCCAAAGTGCAAAATACACGTGAGTTGAAAGGTCTTTAAGTCAAAAACGTGTATCGATATGTACAAAAATTGCAGTTTAACTTATTTTTGTACTTATTTATTATGAATCTGATACATAAAATTTAAAATCAGAAAAAAAAATACAACCTTCATTCACTCTTTGATTTGAGTCTAACATAGGCAAATAACATGTACATTCTGATCTCTGCGTATTAAAAATTTAGCTGTTTAAATAAATAGTTAGCGGCGAGCGTCGCACCATGGTGCAGCGACTATATGACTTGTGCTCAACAGTGGGTGAAGGATGGTTCATCTGGAATGGAATTGCATTTAAATACTGCGCGTGTATATGCGTGCTCGTTGAGGCTATTTTAAATTGGGAACCACATTGTTGGAGTTCTTGAAAGCCATCGTGTCATTTCGGAAATTCCCCGGTAAAAGTCAAAATTGACCCAAGAATCAGAGCAGCGCAGCTCGCGAAACCGAAAATACAAAACAAATGAAAAGAAAGCATGAAAGATTAAAGAAAAGCGTCAGATGATGACGGTTATTACGATAAATGCGAGTCATCAGGGAATCACCTTGTGTTTTCGGCTGAAGCGTAAAGCCGTTTGTTGTTCGGGGCTTTTACAACCAATGCTGCAAATCCAGTTTAACTCACACAGCAACGTAGCTACTAACAAGCGTTATTTTTTACTTCTTTTGTTTGACTTTACAAACGAATGGTATCCGTTTGGTTAATCCATATATACAAACAGGTGAGTACGTACTCTGGTCTCGATATTTGTGTACATATTGAGGCAAGTTTGCATTTTGAAAGTGGTTTACCGCTTGCCGATTTGTTTAAGGTAAGGTCATTGAAAATATTACTGGTGTTTCTATTATATTGGATTCCGTTCTTATAATGAACGAACACAGGGTGATACACTACCAATTGCAAGAAAATTAAGTGGTTCCGACAAGGCGGTCAGCAATGACTCATGATTCATAACCCTTCTAACAAAAGAAACTTCTACTAACCAGTTAACGTTATGTTCTGTCGGGTTCTGAGGTTAATTAAGTTGGTTTGTTTATTCATTATATATAAGATGACTTAGTGGTACGTACAAATATGCATCGGTTCTTGCATTCTATAACTACCGTGGGTAATGGTTTTAAGATTAGGAATTAGAACATGTATCAGAAAGAGGTTATGGCAACATTTCAAAAACCTTTTATTTAAATTAAACTTTTCGGACAGTTGTCTATACAAGAGGAAAGGTTTGATTTTTTCTTTGTTTGTTTGAAATGAATAGGCTCCGAAACTACTGGACCGATTTAAAAAATTCGTTCACCGTTGGCAAGCTACACTATTCCCTAGTGACATCGGCTATGTTTCATTTCCAAAAAAATTAGGGATCCTTACTAAAACTTGAATAAATAATCTAACACAAGGTGTAAGAAAATAAACAAATCGCACTCGATTTTGGTTCACAATTATCAGTATCTGTGAAAGAAACTTTTCTTCACGACAATAAGAGAGAGCGGGCATGATGCACAAGCCGAAGACGCACCTCTGGCCGGTGGATGAGGTAGAGGCGGACGAAGTCGCGGGCAACTGCTTATAGAGAATAAATCAACAAAATAGTAATACAGTCAACTTTAAAAGATCGTTCTGACAGAGGGTCATTATTTTTCAATAAAACTTTTATGATTAAAATGGCTAAGGGACGTTACGCCTCACCAGCTTAACACTTAAACTTATTTAAGCACAAGAAATACGAATTAGATAAATTGCGTGAGATAATAACATGGTTTGACCGCAAGTTTGTTTATCAAGAAAATATGGGTAATAACAAGAGCAATAGGAATTACTAATAAAATAAACTTCCTAAAATAGTGATAAATCTTGAAAAATGTACCCGACTACGGAAACTTTTACGAGATTATCGGTCAATTAAATTTTTTTATTGATCAATTTGATGACAAGACTTTTTAAGGCTTTTTTAAGCTGGTTTGGATTATAATTAATGTGTACTTAGTCATAAGCTCAATTCAATTTATTGCTGGGTTTCAAGGAACATGAAATTTGGGTATTTACAAAAACACAAAACCACGTTAATATGTACCTACCACAATAGACATTTTTTTCCATTGAGTTTTTAATAGCGTTTGCTGGTTTGAACTGATTTTTTTTTTATTTTTAGTGTTTGATCATCATCATTGAATCGAAATGGTTAATCTTCGGCTGACCGGAGATTGCCATTCTTTGTTTTGGTCGTTATACCGGCATGTGTTTCTCACTCAGCCGTTCGGAATCGGTATCAAATCGAATCCCTCTTTAAAGGAATTGTTGAAGAATATTAGTCACTAATGAATTATGATCCTCCAAAATTATCTTTCCTTAAAAAAACGAGGTTAATAGTATTCTCTTTAAGGCTTTTCTCGATGGCGGTAAGGAAGGATATTGCAAGTCTTACACATCAGAAGTTGCAAAGTTATTGCAATAAAAAAAAGACATAAGTAGGTTCTGTTGGGTTCAAGAATTGCCTGCACATTCCAGCTGCTACGACTAAGCCTTAATAATTTAAGGCTCGCTCTACTTGAACTTGTGACCCGTTAGCTTGATAGTTAGCCCTTAAAAGGTTTTGTTTAATTGTCGATCACGTAAGTACACTTTAAGTTAAAATCATGAATGTCTTATAATATAACATTAGCCACAATGTAAAAAACAGCTTCTGTAAAAACAAAATACATTTTCAAATAATTGGGCTCTGATTAACAGGCGATAACATCAATCAACAATTATTAAATGTCTTGATTGATTGTGTTTAACAACAACTATAACCCCACTCAACTGTTATGTATAAACGCAACTAATTGTTGTTTTGTGAAAATATGTATTTGAAGTTCAAAGGCTGTAACGAGTAAAGAGGTTATTAACCCAAGCAAAAAAGGTTATTAGACATTAGAAATTACTTAAGAGTAGGTACAACATTTAAAAATGTTTTAATTATGCAATATTCATTGCGGAACAAAACGCTATTATTCTCTTCAGTCTTTTATAACTTTGACGCTTGACTTAAACAGACTTATCGCGTAGTGATTGTTTGTCTCTTACTCAAATACTTTACAGAGAGTGTGACCTTGATCATAAATACCTTTCCAAATGTCGATTCTGAATAACCAACACATTTTTTAAGGACATAAAATTAACACATTTTTGCTGTAAAGAATTTTAATTTTAACATACAATGCGGAAATTTGTTCATTCCGTTATTATACAAAAATGTCGCTGTAAATTATTTCGACAACTTCGACTGAGCCACATCCCTTAGCATTCCAAGAGGCGCAAATACAAATCGAAATTCTATTTCTGTAACAACAGTTTAAAGGAAGCGTTCAGGTACAAGGTACAAAGACGTCGAGAAAACCAGACTATTCCCATGAGCCACACCCGGTACACACCAGCAGCAATGCCTCCGTGACTGGTGTGTTTATTTCCAGTTCCAATTTCCTTCAACAATTCCGAAAAGTTGACTCAGCGTAAGTTGATTACAAGGAAAGGGTCAAAATTTAACATTAGCTCTGTTAACAGTTTTTTTTTTTAATCATACAAACTACGTATTTCTAAAATCGAGAAAAAGTTTTTTATTTTTTTTTAACAACTAATTAATCAAATGCAAATCACATTAACACTTAATGGGCAGTAATAACCCAAAAGCTAATAAAACGATATTGCTACAAAGTTCAAGTGAGGTTATGATTTTTGTAGTTACGTACAGATATTTGCATGTATGGTAGCGATGGCGACACGGCTAAATTCAGTTAAAAATGTCGTTAAAGTGGTGAATGGTACAATGCATGCTTGGTTTGGCACACCGGAAATTATGAACTAAGATTTGTTTTGCTTCTTTTTGTTTGTAAACTATTAATCTTTCAAGAGTTACCTACTTACAAAGGCCTAAGAACGAACACTTTCGAGAGTCCAAAAATTCAACACTGAATAAAAAATGCTTGTTTTATTCCTACTGATTAATGTTGCTGAATGCATCCAACAGAAATTTGGAGTTTTACCAAAAAAAAAAAAGCATCTAATCACGATGTGTGCTGTAATTTAAAACTGTTAAGGTCAATCAATCATTGAATTGATTAACATGGAAGAGTTTATCGTTTATCCGTCTGTCGGAAACGTAATGAACACACCCCAGAAAGCTGATTTGCAATACTTGTGTCAATATTGCATCATGTTTTCCCACGGTGAAGGTCAAGTTTATTTGGATTTTTTTTTTTTGTTTTATTATTTTTGGCACCGATTTAAACTTTCTCTTACAAAATGTTTTTTTTTTTTAAAACGATTATTATTTTTTGTTATTGAAATTGTTTTGCACTTAGTAGTTAATATACGAGTCTATCCCAAGAGATGTTTTTTATGTATATTGGCTTACATGAATTCGAAAATTGATTACCGCATGTTTTGGGGTCATTGGCTTTATCCAAATTGACCAAATTCCTTTACATATTTGGATTTACATGACAGTTTTAAATTTTATTTTTGAGGATACAAAGCTCGTGAAAAGCATTTACTTTATAAATTGGAACATGTGTAGATGAAATAAAAGGAACATGTTCGTTAAAGCTCGTTTAAAATTATTAATACCATTTCACAGTTACCTTTGGATTGTGAAACTGAGTTCAGTTGCATGAGGTAAATTTACTTAACGTATGCTTTCATTGATAATAGGTAATTAAAAATGTTTGATAATTTCCTGTGAAATCGAAGCCTTTTACTCTTTCAAAAGCAAGGACAATAATCCCCGGTTTTTCATCAAGGAAAGCAAACATTTAGTGTAAAGGTGTAATTGGTTTGGCTGAACTTCTTTGCTTTGAAACAAAGTCATGTAGCCTTGTCGAAAACAATGTTATTTAGATTTTAGGAAATAGATATTATTACACAACCGTCACATATATTTTTATGATATTTAAAATGAAAATAGAAGTATACAAGAGGTAAAAATATTCAATATTCTCATTTCCAGAGAAAAAGGCAAAACCGCTTTCAAATTTCCGGTCCAGAAAAGAGTGTTCATCAATACATTTTTAAAATTAATTTCAAATTGCATAATAATTCCAAATAATTTATTGCACAACTTTACTGCATTAATCAAAGTTTATTTTTGGTTTACGTTGTTTTTGTATGTTGATATTTCATTTGATAAGAAAATAATTTTGGATTCCAATTTGCAAAAATTTGACCTCCATTGAGAATAAAAGTTAAATTCATTTGTCTTTTGGGGGCACTTGCTGAAACTTACCAGTTGTTTCCGGATTGTTTGTTTCTTTAGTGGAAAAAACTGGAATTTTTACTTAAATTAGTCGCAACACCTGACAATATTATAAATTTTGTAAATTTCATTTAAAACAATGTATTTTTAAGCTTTAAACCAACGGTTTTGTTTTGTTTGTTTGTCTTTTTTTTTATGTGAATCATCGATCTCGTTATTAGTGTCTTTGGAAAGCCATTTTATAAATTGGAAAAAGAATTTTAAGAAATGAATAACGAAAAGTTCATTGCCCATGAATCTGGCTCTAAAAACATGGATGAGCTGCTTCTTAGGTCAATGAAAAACACTATTTCATTGACCTAAGAAGCAGTACTTAAAAAAAGGAATGATAATGAAATGTTCATATTAACTCTAGTCGATATACGAAAAAAAGTCGAGCCGTCTTTAATCGGTTGAAGGCTCTAGTCATATAACGATAATGGGGCCCCTATGATTTTGACGCAACACTTTTTTTATTAGAAAGCAAATAAAAACTACCGAGTTCGAGTGGTCCACACGACAAACTTCCCAGAGAAGAAAAATTAGTAAAACAATTTTAATTTTTTGCAACAAATACAACTGTTATCAACTATACTTGCAGTATTCTTGTAAACCACGAATAAAAAAGGTGATTTTTTAAGAGGTTTAGAACTTTTTTTTTTAACACAAAAAATGAATGAAATATTTATTTGAATCGATAGTTTGAACCCTGCAATTTAATGTTTAAAGATAATTTCATGCAAATGTTGACCGCGGCTGCGTCTCAGGTAGCCCATCCGCTGAGTCCAATTTTGACATACTCTTTCACACATATCGGCCGGTATCTCACGAATGAATGCATGGATGTTGGCTTCCAGTGCGTTAATCGAAGCTGGCTTGTCCCTTTAGACATTAGCCTTGACATACCCCCACAAAAAATAGTCTAATGGTGTCAAATCGCACGATCAGGCGGCCAATTGACCAGCCCGAAACGTGAAATTAACTGTTCACCAAACTCGCTTCGCAATTGCGCCATTGTTTCGCGTGCTGTGTGGCATGTGGCACCGTCTTGTTGAAACCACATATCATGCAAGTCAAGAACTTCCATTTCGGGCAAAAAAAAGTTTGTTATCATCGCTCGGTAGCGTTCACCATTGACAGTAACGCTGCGATTCGCATCATCTTTGAAGAAATATGGCCCAATAATGCCGCCGGCCCATAAACCGCACCAAACAGTGGCTTTTTCAGGATGCATTGGTAGCTGTTGCAATGCTTCTGGCTGATCTTCTTTCCAAATGCGGCAATTTTGCTTATTTACCTACCCATTCAACCAAAAATGAGCCTCATCGCTGAACACAATTTTTCGATAAAAAAGCGGATCCTCGGCCAGCTTTCCAAGAGCCCATTCACCAAAAATTCGGCGTTGTGGTAGGTCGGCTGGCTTTAGTTCTTGCACCAGCTGTATCTTAAAAGGCTTTACGCCCAAATCCTTCCGCAAAATTTTCCACGTAGTGCTGTAACAAAGGCCTAACTGCTGGGAACGGCGCCGAATCGACATTTCGCGGTCTTCTGTCACACTAGCTGATACGGCCGCAACACTACGCACAGTACGTAAACGTGTTGGTGGTCTAGAATTTAATCTAGCAAATTGGTGAATCACTTCTTCAAAAATATGCACCCCAGCGACAAACTGGTGAGTCTCTCAATTCATTTTTAATTCTTTTTAATTTGGATTTCTTTCAAAAGTTGATATATTTTTAATAAACAAAAAAAATCATCAAATTCTTTGCAACATTTGTATCAACTCTTCAAGATTCGGAGATTTCAAGATAAAAATAAATCAAATCTAGCTTTTACTCGTGGCTAGGCCCGCTCTATGCAAAATAAAACCAAATCTATCCAACGGGAACCGTACATATCATCGGGATAAAAAGTAGCCTATGTTACTCCTAATAAAATAAATAAATAGAGTGTCCCAACAGCTCTTGAAGAGCCAAGGCCTAAGTTACTAACTCTCATCAACAATTATTCTCGAGGTGCGTCTGAAGAGGGGACCTACAGTTTAACGCCAATACCGAACGGCAAAGTTGAGAAGCACTTTTTTATGACAAATTGATACTCTTGGAAGTTTTGTCAGTTCATCGCAAGAGGTAGTGCCCGGGAAAAATGAAATAAAAACTATGGGCACGAGTAGGACTCGAACCGAACACGACGGTTCTGCTTAGCAGCCAACGCACCTAACCACAAAGCTACCGACACTACATGTTACACTCTGTTTTTTGGTAATAAATATTGGCTATCGTTCCGTGATCTGACAGGAACTAGAGACTTTGTATTTAAACTGAAAGGGGCCCCTATCGACCCGCGCCCAGGCACTTTCCCAAAGTGCCCACTGGAAAAGAGGGGTCTGCTCAAAAGTTCACCAAATTAAGATTGATGTTAAAAAATAAGAAATATGAGATGCTGCATGAAGGTTGTAATAACGCAATTCAAAATAATGATTTGTAATACTCGTGTCGATATTGCATCATTCATTTGTTTATGAAGATCAAGTTTATTCGTCTTCAAACCGAAAATTGAAGAGTAACATGCACAAGAACACAAACTTTCTCCTCTGATGCTATTAAATAATCCAATTTTTAAATAAAAATTGATAATCTAGTTATTTTATCCTATTTAATAACAAGAACTTATATATCCGCGTATCTATCTATCTATTTGTATATCTTGAAAGGTCAATATTCTTATATAATCAAAAACTTCATTCTTTGTGTCGTTGAGTGACTTAAAAATCATTTAACCCAATAAAAGTAATAGATTTCGTAATAACTCGTTCAATAATAGGAGAATAAATTAGTGTAAATTTTTTTTAGTATTTTCTGGAAATAAAACAATGATTGCCTTAAAACTAATGTTTATTAATATTGTGACTTTCTTAATGTGTTGCAATCATTCAAACATTCACATAAATGTCTACAGTAAACTGTTACACAATCATGCTAGCCATAGCCATGATTGTATAATCGTAGTTCAAGGATATCTTAAGTATAATGCCACAATTTGTCTAGGGCTATTGCGCGCACGCTGAGCACATTTCCTATAGTGCATTGCAATTGTATAACTTAGGTAGAGGTAGAAATCGTGAGTGAAAGATATTCTTTAAGAACATCACGATCTGATCGATTGACTGATACTCAAAATATGTGCTTGAACGACTGTATCATTATTAACATTAGTACCTGTATCCACAACTATCGCTGCTTATCGCCCTCCATCCCAGGCATTAGCATATTTAAACACACGAATAGACATTGTTGCATTGAAATGTGTTCATTGAAATTAATGATTTCAGTAATCGAATAGTTTGAATTATTATTAACTTTACTTGCTACAAACTTCCAATAAAGATCTCATCCTTTTTGTAGATTTTTAACTGCTAGTCAATTAATTTCATATTTAACTTAAAATAGTAATTAAATACCACTTAATTCTAAAAACCAATTCTGTAACCTTATTCGCATCAAGTTCTTCTTCCTTAATTTTACTATTACTTTTTTTGGGGTTATGAATACGTGTTACTGTTACTGCTGTCGACTTATATTGAGAAACATGATACCTACTCAAGGAAAACGTATGTATTTAATGAAGCAATACCGTACGTTGGTAGGCTGCGTGTTGAAAGAGAACTTTTCAACATTTCGTCCGGATTTCCGGTTTGGTTTTCCCTTGCTCTTATAGTTATAACCCGAAACAAAGACACAACACATTTACCACCACCACCTCTATTCTTACAGCTGATTGATTGATTTATCATAAATACTTGAGTAAATACTGAATCTAAAGAAAGCAAAAGCACAGCTAATCGTAAAACAAATCTATGGGAGGAAAATTAATAGCATCAATCCACACCAATAGTAAAATGTTGGTTTACTGTATGTAAGCCAGGTTGCGAGGTTGAGGGCGAAGATATTTCCATCCGCACGTAGGCCAACTTATCGACTTGTTGACTATAGCCAAAAGAAACGCAAGTACATCGCGAGATCCCACAGAAGTCTGAGATAAAGATTTAATTACGATGGAACTTTATACTTACTGACGGAAGTCTGTGAACAATTAATGTGTTCAAATAAATTTTATAAAAGCTTCTTGTTTACTTAATTGTTCCAGGAAATATCAGTTTTTAATCTGCTTAATCGACATATTATTTGAAACTCGTATAAAAGAAGATAGTCTGTACTCATCTTAGCAATATTATATTATTATAAATTGACAGTAATAATAAATTCATAAGAAGGAAATGAGTAAGATAATGGCTTGACATGTCTCCACCTCAAATTTCTTGAACAAGTGATATCTTAAATATTTAAACTCATTCAATATACGCTGAATTACAAAAGAAGTGTGTGAGGTAGTAGACAGAAAAGAAGTGTTTTCACCACAATGACAAGATGACGATGTTTTTCGGCAATCACGAGATAAACATTACAGAATCCATTCGAAGTGAAAAATGTATCTACTGCGAAGTTCGTAATTGGGGCTGATGGAGGTTTTGTTTAAAAAAACTGCGCATTTGTGATGTAGAACGGTTGAATTCGAAATTGGGAAACAATTGGCATTGCTTTTCTCCATTCCATTTGGATGTTGTGAATTGTGGTTCCTTTTTTCGCTGTTCGTAGTGAAATAATCCATTCGAAGATTTTTATCAATACTCAGACGGAATGGAAGTGATTAGTGGAAAATAATATGATATCGAGAAGGTATTCTCGACTAACCCCGCTCATGATAGAACACGCGCGAAACGACGCGATGTTCATTTAAATATTTTTGTTCTTTATTATGGTAAATCCTTGTATGCTTTTCGTACAATCTTCTTAACGAACGCATACTGTAAAATAGGTGCCATTATATATGGCCATATTCATATGACATTTCCACAATGTGTTATATGGCCATATTTCGAAACACGGCCTTATGACCATATGACACGGCACCAAACAACACATGTATTAACGATGGAAATATGAAAAATTTAAACCAGATCAAAAACATGCTCGATTTTCACTAAAAAAAACAAAAAAAATTTTGTCTCCATCAAAAATCACGCCTCCTTCCTTCCCTTTCGATTCGATTGGGACATGAGTACATATATGTCCCGGTAGAACTTCAAAAAAACTGATCATGAAAATAAGTACTAAATTTGGAATTTTATTGTCCCACGCCGTATTCTACAATATTCCTAACGGTATTGCATTGAAACTGTAATGTTCATGCAGTAGTCGAAATAAAAAGATCACATATGATTGGATTTTCAGTGCGACTTATCTTTTATTCAAAATGTATTATTAATAACGGGTATAATGCATATATAAAGTGTTGTGCAAGTGTTTTTACCATAATCTGAAGCTGAAAGGTATTTTTGACTTTAATTTCCTTGCTATTTCATTTTTTATACTGCGGGACGTATATCTCCCATCAGTATTTTAGAGTGGGTGAAATTTGTCCCAGTTAGGTTCTTATGCCCATATATTTTACAGTTCTGTCAATATGCCGAGAACACGAAATCAAGATACTACGTACAGTTTGGAATATGCATTGAATAAGAAGTACAGGAAGGGGTCTTATGAACAAGAATTGAAGCATTTTTCTAAGTAGTGTGAGTTTCACAAACACAAACGCATTACAACAGGGCTGGTCTGCAGTTGAATAGTTAATCTCAGGGACGCCAAGCAAAATTTGATTAAATCAAGATTTCATCGATTTTGCTTCAACTTTATTTTTCAATCTCAATCCTTTTTATAGGAAGAAGTGTTTTAAACACTAAAGATGCACTGCACGGTTTTTTAATGTTTAATTTTTTTTATTTTCCAGTACATTTTCTTGATTTTTCATCCGTAATTCATCACGTTTATTACGCCTATTGTAATACAACCAACAAATAAAAACGTTTCGAAACACGATGGAAGAACTATTGAAAACAACCGTGCACATTACGGGAACTCAACGAATTGCAGCGCCTTACCATCACGAACAGAAATAATACACCCCTGAACTCGACTGACAACACAGTCAAAGTTTGACAGCACATACCCTAAAAATTGACAGCACATACCCTAAAATGGACATCATCAGACATTTTTGTTGCTTCACTCACGTACACTGTACATGTAGCTAACACCGCTTCCTGTACTTCTTATTCAATGGGAATATGAGCCCACTGACAGCGAAACGGAATCAAACGAGTCTAGTGAAGAAGAAATTGATGCTGATAACGCTCAAAATATTGAACCTTCTGAAAGTAGTTCCAGAAATTGGTTTACGATTTGGTCAAGACCTCAAGCAAATTTTGTTCCTTGAAAAACTATAAGTGCTGTTATAGTTCCCGTAGTAAGTCAGAGCTTCGATAGGACTGACGATTCGCTACAAATCTTCACCAAAACTTTACCTGGATGCTTATTTATGTATATTTCTCAATGTACAAATGAAAGAATTGAAAATTTGCGTAAGTCAAAATAGGCAAACCGAAATATCAAGCTAACTGATATCGGAGAAATGTAGATTGTTTTTGGTTGTATCATAATTATGTCTCACAATCATCTTCCTGCCTTCAGGCACTATTGGTCCAAGCGTACTTCTATGAGAAATGATGCGATAAAATCTGCTATTCCTCGAGACAGGTTTTAGCTCTCGTCTTCGAAAATGTACTTTGCTCCTCCCGAGAAGCCAACCAAGCATCAAAGCTGTATTACATTGAGGATGTTGTTGAATGCTTGAAATCTCGGTTTTTGAAAACCTAAGACGATATTGGTTTCCAAAACATTGATGAAAGCATGACCAAATTCAAAGGACTCATCAATGAAGCAATGCCCTTGAAACCTACTAAACGAGGTATAAAAATGTGGCTGAGATGTGATGCTCTTACTGGCTATACATAAGACTTCAATATATATTGCGGAAAGGAAGAGGAAGTAGTCATAAGGAACTCTTGGTGAACGGGTGGTCAATCAATTACTAGTTCGATTCGAAACCCCAATGTAGCTCTATGCTTCGATCGCTTTTTCAAAAGTATAAGCAATCGAAAAAAACTTCCAGTTGTGAATGAAAATGCTTCGGAAAGGTTAGCATGTTTTTCGGAAGAGCAAAACAGGACTTACATATCTATGCCAAGTGGCAAGATACGAAGGAAGTAATTGGCGTGAGTAATTTTCATTCATCTGATATGGGCACCGTTTATAAGAAGCAAAAGATGGTCGGAAAATCAATATACCGTGCGTCGTCCGGAGATGATAAAACTCTACAGGCAGATAATGGGTGGAGTTGATCGAGCAAAGATGCGGTGTATCTGGGAGAAAAAGGAAATTGTCCACTGAACACTTACAAGTTACAATTCCCACACGGAGACGCTGTGCAAGATGCAGCGAAAACAGTATAGAGAAAAAAAACCAAATCTATATGCGAGGTGCGAGGAATGCCAAATTCCTCTTTGCGTGGCCTGTTTTGCACCCTATCATAAATGAAACGTTGTTATCACTGCTTCACAGTTATTTGTAGTTTTGAGTCTTCTACCAAATAATAAAAATAAATACCCTTTGTATCAAAAATCATGTTTTTACACTTCTCAAAAGAATGTATGTAAAAAACTGACGGAGACACCTTATGGTTACGTCCCATAGACAAAAACGGTCGGGACTTATGTGTCCCAGCCACGCTCACCACTTCCACAACTTATTTTTTTCATTTGTCTAACAAAATCATTTTATATTAACATAACATGGCAAGTAAGCATATAAATTGAAGAGTTTTTACATTGGCGGCTTTCCGGATTGAAAGGGTTAAGACTTAAGATCATTGTTGCCGAATCTCATGATTTATCATGATTCTCATGATTTTTCACACCCATCTCGTGATCTCATGAATTTATTGAAAATCTCATGATCTTCCTTCGAAAAGAATAAGAAAATCAATAAATTGTTGGAAACTTAATTTTAAAACAAACATGCCCAAATTTTCATCCAAACTATTTTCTATTTTCTTTTGATATTGTTGTATTAGCTAGCTTCTATGATTCAAAATATTCAATACAACACTTTTAAATGTAAGATCTTGGCGTTCTTTTAGATCTCATTACTTTTGGTGGCTGAGTGTTTACGCAGTGTTATTCGCACATAACAGAACTTTGTTCTTTTTTGTAAATTATAATGTTAACAATATAATCGTTCTGCCAATTTATAAATAAATAATAGGTAGTTTAGGTTAGACCGGCTGTGTTAATGTTGGTAAATCATTTAGACCAGAAGGTTCCATTGTGAAAGCAATAATGAAAGTTACTCATGGGAGTGTTGTAAACTTAAACAAACCAGAATTCTAAATTTCAACATCCTATGACTATTTTTAAGAAGTGGGCGGCAACCACTCCCCTTTAATGAAACTGCAATTTAATACTTATATTTTCTCTTATATTCAACCGAAACCCTATCAGAATTTCGAATTTAAACATTTTCGACCATTCCCCTAAATGGAAATAGATTTTTTTTTCTCATTTTTTTCATGTCATTCAACCAAAACCAAACAAGAATTCCGAATTTCAACATCCTACAACCGTTTTAAGATAGTGGGCGAAAACCATGCCCCTAATTGAAACTAAAATAAGTTATTTATATGTTTTCCTTATTTTCAACCAAAACCCTATTAGAATTCCGAATTTCAACATCCTACGACCATTTTAAGGAAGTGGGCGGATACCACGCCCCCTGAATTTGCAAAATGAAGTTTTCGATATTTTCCTTTGTATTCACCCGAAAACCTAACAGCGTACCAAATTTTAAAATTCTGCTATTGTTAGGAGTGCTTCATAATTTTTGTGATCAGTCAATGAGTGAGTCAATTACGTTTTTTGACATTTTTACTTTTATATATGTATCTCAGAAAGTAGTGGTTCTGGAAAACAGGACCTTTGTCTGCATGAAGTTAATACGTTATTCAAATTTGAAGGTTCTTACTCTATAGGTTCAAAAGTTATAGGGGGTTAAAAATGTACTTGAGTTCGATCCTGTAAAAAGGGAGTAGTACTAGAACTTGGCTGGGCACAGCCGTGCCCTTTGATGTTATTTATTTATTTTTTTCCCTAAAATATCACTAAATGTTAATTTAAGACTTAATAAAATGAATGAATCTCATATGTATTTTTTTACTTAAAATTTTTGTGGTGATTTATGAGCTAATATTGATTTTTTTTTTCATACTTCATTTTTTATTCAATTTAACTTATTACTTATTAATACTAGACAAAAGAATTCAAAACTAGCTTATTAACTAAAATCTTATATTTAACTTACTGGCCCCAATCAGGCGCTCTAAGAAATTCATGTTCAGCTTAGAAATAATGCCTTTCAGCCTATGATCTATGTGTGTTTTTTTTTTATTTATTTTTTTTTTTTTATTGTTAGAAAAGGTAAAATAAACTAACGCATAATCATTTCTTATTTCTTAAATACTACTTTTAATTAGGTCCTTAAAAATAAAACTTAAGATTAACTAAAACTACCTAGTCTACCTAACATCTACTTACGAACTAGAACAACCACAGCAGCAAATCTCTATCCTTTTTTTTTTGTTTTACTCTGTTTTTAGTTTAATTTTTTTTTTTTTTTTTGAGGACTCATGGTGAAAAATCATGATACATTTTTTTTTTTTTTTTGAATCGGCAACACTGCTTAAGATCGTAACTTCAAATTGATTTGCGACGCAAAAAAAAGGATGCAATAGTCAATGTATAATGTAAGTCCCAATTCCCAAATAAAATTTCTTTAAAGAGCTACAAAAACTTATTTACAGTTGTACTAAAAACGAATTCCCAATTGAACTGTTTAAAGCGCTATTACGTATAGCAAAACGATTTTTAATTTAACGACATCGAAGTTAACGTCGTAGTCTTAACAAAAGACAGTCGTTAGAAAAACTGTAATTTTTCGTTTTATGGGGTTTTTGGTAACTTTTCAATTAAGACGAACGAAACCATAGCAGCGGCCCACAAGAATAGTTTAACTGTTTAACGAAACCCTTTTTACAGTGAAAAACCGCAGAAAACGTGGAAAACTGCCAACATCATCAGCCCGAGATTGCTTTGTGGATATCTTTTCTTTGTTTTCTTAAATTGAAACTTCATTTAGTTAAAATTATTTTGTATAGATTTTTTTATTAGTTTTATACATATTTTCTCTATTACAGAAAACCTGTGTTCAATCGTAAATTATTTTTACTCTTTATACAAGTTTCTTAAATTTAGTCTAGGTACTTTAAAATTATGTGTAATGACTTATTGTCAATAACTAACACAAGTAATATATATCCATATTTTTTCTGGTTTTATTTTTATACAAATATTTTACTTTTAGCTTAACAATTTGTTTATTTTTTCAAGTATGAATATGTATGAATTTTATAAGATACAATTTTAACACAAAAAATACATATATATATATTTTACTTTTCAATTTAACAATATTAAATATATATATAAAAAAAATAGAAAAAAAAAACAACTTTCCTTGACATTGTAAAAACGAAAAATTATAAAACTTTTTGTAAACTGCATTTAATGTGCTGTACCGATGTATCTTATGTGTAATTTTTGTTTGTATAAAATACTAAAGTTAAGAAATAAAATAATATATGTATGTATATTGCAATGTTATATAAAAATTACTTTACGATGAAAAATATCAGATTTTTCAAACATTAAATAATGAAGCTATGTACAAGTCTCTGTGTTTGTAGTGGTATTATTTAAAACGTTAATTCTAGTATTTACATCAAGGAATGTTATACATATATTTTTTATATATATAATATTTAGTTTATCGATTTAACGTTTAACAAAATACAACTACATAATTAAAAATAAAATATAGAAATTAAATCTCAAAGATCTAATTAATATTTGGATTAAATTAATGTCACACATAATTTAATTTTGTTTTTATACCGAGGAGAAGTTCGTCTTTTGCTTCCATATTTGCGGCTGTGGTGTGTTTGGTTAAGTGTCTGAAGTAAAGACCTCTTCAATTTTGCTGATGAAGACATTGTCTTGTGAGGCACTAATTTTATTTTTTTTTTTCTTTGCTTTTTTTCTTTCTGCTTGTCCAGGAAAGTCCTGTTTTTGTTTTTGAATGTTTCTATAATTATTAAGAAGTTTAATTTGAGGGGGGAAATTTAAAGTTGAAACCTTATTCCGCCTTTCTTTGGTTTTTAGTAAGTATATTTTGATTTATAAGATTCATTGTAGATTATTTAGAGAGCTTTACAATTGCTGCTCGTGCTCCTCCTGCTGCTAGAACCACGGCTGTCGGTTTATGTCGTATGGCTTTGGGATGCCAAGAGATGGTGCTCGATAGCCACCTGGTTGAGGATAGCCGGCTGGACCTCCCGGTGCTAACAGTCCCTGATTGATCATCATCCGTGCCCTGAAATCGTCCTGTCGCATATATTGTTGGTAGAAGGGCGAGTTGGCATCAAGCTGTGGGGCATTAACAAACGGATTAAACGTTGGTGTTCTTGATGATGGGTGTGCTAAGAATGGGTATGATGCAGCTGTTGCATTGTTTGTCTTATCGACGGAATTAGCATCAGCTGTGCCCGTACGATGTGTTGCTGTCGGCATGTAGTAAGGATTAGAAGCATCCCGAAACTGTTCCAAATATCCGGTATTGTCTCCATAAATTCCCGCAGCAGATAGACCTAAGCCAGCTGGCGATGGGCCAAAGTTAAAAGCACTGCCTGGCACCATACTAGCCGCTGCTGCAGCAGTTGTCTTAAGAGAGATAGCGCTTGCATCAGATGATACTGTAGACGAAGGCATATTGGATGGTGAGCTCGTGCCTGTTTTGAGCCCCGCATAAAGTTGGAATCCTTGTATACTTTGCATTTGCGAATGATGAAGATTCATTTGTTGTTGGTTATTTGCACTGGCTACAACCGATGACTGAGTGCTATTTTGCTGCTGCGAAGTATTTTGATTAGTCTTTCCCGAAATTTCGTTGACTATCGCCGGCGCTGTTGTTGTTGATGCTGGTTGAATGGTTTTTTTCCTACCTCTTGTTTTTTTCACTGGCTTTTCAAGAGCTATTACTTCTAGAGATTGTGCAGAAGTTGAAACTGTTGTATTGTTCAGATTACTCACCGATGAAGGAACATAGTTGTTCTGTGGTTGTTGTTGATCTCTTGAAATCGACGGAACGTGGCTCCCATAGGGAGTAAGATTTTGGTACATCTGTGAAGTAATATTCATGTGTGCCACAGGTGGAATACTTTTGTCATAATAACCGCTGACTCCTGTCATTCCATTACTAGTCGTATTCTGATTCAGACCTATCATTGTTTCATCCATTACCGAAGAAAGTGGATGATGGTTAATGTTGAGCAATGATGACGTCGGACTCCCATAGGTCTGAGGCTTGTAGCTATTCAGGTGACTTATAAGCGTGTCATTTGGCTTCTCAATACCGACAGCAGGAGAAGCTTGAGACAGATTTGTTGGATAAGAGTTTTGAGGTTTGTTGTAAAGATTTTGTTGCTGCTGCTGTTGTTGCTGGTGTTGTTGTTGTTGTTGCTGCTGCTGTTGTTGTTGCTGCTGTTGTTGTTGCTGCTGCTGCTGTTGTTGTTGTTGAGAGGTATAGCTTGGGGAATTGACCATGTTCAATGGTTTGTTGATTAAAGTTTTATCAACAAGAGGCTGTGGTTGCTGCGATGGCTGTTGTTGCTCCTTGACTGATGTTGAATTTTGGAAATCCTTACAAAAGCCCATATTGGCTGCTCGATTGTAGATATCAAATGCTTTGTTCTGGGGTATATCCAAATGCTTGACATACCCTATAGAACCTAAGAAACTATCGTACATTTGCTGTTGCTTACTTGACTGTTGTTGTGGTTGTTGTATTTGTTGTTGTTGTGTTTGCTGCTGTGTTTGTTGTTGGGCCTGTTGTTGTTGCTGTTGCAACTGTGTTTGCTGTTGCTGCAGTTGCTGTTGCTGTTGAGCCTGCGTTGGTTGCTGCGGATGTGGTTGCTGCTGTAACGTTTGTTGTTGAAGTGGTTGTTGCTGATGTGATGGTTGTTGAAGCGGTTGTTGTTGAACTGGTTGTTGCGCATGTTGCACTTGTTGAACTTGCTGTTGGTGTGGTTGTTGCTGATGTGATTGCTGTTGTTGTTGGGCCTGCTGTGCTTGCTGCTGAAGTGGTTGTTGCTGAAGCGGCTGCTGCTGGTGTGGTTGTTGTTGTTGTTGTTGGTGCTGTTGTTGCTGCTGCTGTTGAAGTTGATCGGCTCGTTTTGCAACTTTAGTATTATATTCAGAGTTTAAAACATCACGTTCCCCCTCTAAATGGCGTTTTAGCGGGTTAGTGTTGGAATTGTTTTGGTGATCTTGAAGATATTCTTGATTTTTTGAGCTAGACAGGTCTTTGCTCATAGCTGCCATAGTGTATTGAGCGTAAGTTGGCGGATGAAATTGATCATTTGGCTGTGGAATATTCCAATCTGATGGTTTGTTAATGCCGTACATCGATTGCATCTGCGCATCTTGTTGTGGCTGCTGCTGTTGGCATGATGATTGTTGCTGTTGATAGGCAAGATATTGCTGAGCAGTATCGTATGTTGGAATATCATTTTGTGGTACGGTCTGGGGACCAACTTGAGCTGTACCTGGAATATTGGCTTTAGAAATCTTTGGTGGTTGCTGTGTTGAGTTGTTGGTTGCTTCTTGGAAAACATTTGGAGGCTGGTATGCCGATCCTACGCTGCTCGGAGTATACGGTGAAGTTTGTTTTTGTTGGTATGGGGAACTTGCCGGTTGCTGGAACGGCGATGTTTGAGGTTGGTGTGTTAATTCGGAAGCGGCTGAGCTATCAGCTATTTGACTCGGAACACTATTTTGAACAGAACCCCCTGAATCGATAGCCGGAGCTTGGAAAGCTAGATTTTGAGAGACAGATGATTGTTGTTGTTGAGACTGAATAGCAGATGCAGTAGATTGCTGATATGGTGAATTTGGATTTTGGTATGGCGATTGTGAGGGATGCTGGTAAGGTGAATTTGCTCCAGCTTGGTAAGGAGAATGTGGATTTGGTGTGCTTGGTGACATCGAAGAGTTGTAATCGGATTCTTGTGACTGTGGTTGTTTATATTGTTCGTAAAGATTAGGAATCGGTGACGAGGAAGAATATACAGGCGTCTTGCTTGCTTCAGAACCAGCAGAGGGTGCATAACTGTTACCACCGTAGGGCGAGTTTCCACTCATTTCCGTGGTAGACACGTTTGGTGAAGATGCCGATGAATAAATATGTTGCGAGTACTGTGGATAAGGTGATGGCAATTCCCGAGGGCTGCAGCTTTTATCTGGAGAACTCTTTGTCGTAGTGTCTTGGTAAAACCCAACTTTTATAGTGCCATTAAGTGGATATGGAGAATTGGGCTTTCCAACTTCTTCGGGTTTCGGTGAAACCATAATTGGTGATGCTCCAATAGGTGACGCCCCAATCGGTGAGGTATAATTTCCTGAATAAGCACCAAAACGCTCGTCAATTGCAATACGTGGACTGTCAGGATCTTGACTGAAGGACGAACGCTCTGAAATCGTACTCCCCGTGCTGGCTTTTCGCGTACGAGGTGGAGGTTGCGAAAAATTATTATTGTCTGATGGAGATTTTATAGCATTTATTGAAGCAGTTGCTGTGGTTTCTGTTGGTTTATCACAACTACTAGCTACCTCACTTGGTTTAAGCATCTGCTGTTTATTTTCTTCTTCCTCGATTTTTTTCGCTTTCTTTGGAACCCCAAATGCTTTAAGCCAGGCACTGAGATTGGGAGTGGCAGATGTTGCATCCGCTTTGTTATCGGAGTTGTTAACTTTCTTTACCTCGAAAGGTGCTTCTGCCGAAGAGTTTGGAGGAGATTTGTCTGTATCATTTTCATCAGTTGACTTTATTCCTGTTGTAGATTTAATAAGATCATCACTTTTAGTTTCCGAATTGGTTTCTGACTTGTCGCGGTCTGCGAAACTATGCGATTGCCCAAGCCCAAAGCCCTCACTATCCAAAACACTTCCCAAGCTCAACTTTGGAACACTATCGTCCGTCTTAACAACCAGAGCGTTTTTTATCTCTTTTACTTTTTGCTGCACTCCTAACGGAAAAAGTTCATCTGGTTTTGCGACATTTTGAATAAGATTTCCCTTGGCTTTGCCTGGCTTCAATCGATCAATAGTACCGACCAAATCCTTCCGACGAGGATTTGCACCAGCTGCGAGCTTTTCTTTAAGCGATTTTCGCTTTGCTTCTTTCTGCATTTGATTTTTAATGTGTGGTGGTGGAGGTGGATTGGTCAAAAGTTGAATAGTGGATGGTTCTTTGGGCTTTGGCGGCATTACTGGGGGAATCATTGCTGTCGAAGAAGTTGAAGATGCATTCACACTTGTACTACCACCCGAATTATTTGAATTACTTGAATGAGGTGGAGTTCCACAGCTAGAACTAACACTGCTTGGACCTATTGCTGGTATCAGTTCCGCTATGAGATCTTTTTTGCAGCTTGTGGTAATTTCCGCTTCGGATACTAAATCATCCAGAGATTCGGCGAGCTTCGGAACTAAGTCAATTTTCGGAGTTGCAATAGGCACAGGACGCCGAAAGTCAGCAGCATCAAGTTTTGTCGAAACAGTGTCAAAATCATCCAGCAGAGCATTGTAACGCGATGGTGAGTTACTCGCCGAACTAAATTCTGGAAATCTTGGTGTATGCTCTAGCCACCGATTAATATCCTTCAACGTTTGCTCGGTTTCCAATTCAAGTGCTTCCATATTTGTTGCTTTACCAGCAGCCGGAGTTGGTTTTAATTTCGATGGACTACCACCTCGTGGTGAAGTAGGCAAGGGATTTGTAGATGATGCAGCAGCAATAGAAGATGTCTTCTTTGCAGACGGCTTCTTTGTTGGTAGCTTTTCAGTGTCCTTTGTGGCTTTTTTTGTCGCTGATGAATTTGTAGCTGTTTTCTTTGGTGCCTTGTTGATGTTTGTCTTTGGTGGATCGCTTTCTTTGACAGAACTTTGCGGATCGTTTTCAACTTTAATCTTTTTCTCTGTTGGAGTTTTTTTCTCAATTTCTGTATCTTTTTGTTCTTTTACTATTGGCTTTTTCTCTTCGATAACATCTTTGATTTTAGCTTTGGATTTATCTGTTGACTCTCTTTGAGATCTGGAACGACCATTCGATGGTAAAGCTGAAGATGTGGCAGCAGGAGCGGTCAACTTCTTGGGTTCTTTCTTTGCGGCAGTTGTTGTGATTACTTTTTCCTCATTATTATTGGTTCTACTTCTACGCTGTTTGATTAAATCGTATTTGTCTAAGAACAACGGTACATCGAACACACTTTGTGATACTTTGTCGCTCTTTCCTATTGAATGGTCGGATGAACTTTCAATCGAATTCTCTTTTCGATATTCCAACTTTTTAGTCTGTTGTTTTGACGTAGATGCTTTAGGAACTTCTACTGGCGACGTTACCGGACGTTCGACAGATGATTCCTTTGAACTACTTCGAGTAGAAACTGACCTAAAATCATCTTCGTCATATTCCTCTTTCGAATCATCAATAAGTGCACTTTTAGCATATTTTTTATGCAGGTCAACCTTGAAAGGAGACACACTACGAGATCTTGATTCTTCCTTTTCTTGTGCCTCTTCTTCTTCTTCTTCTTCTTCCTCTTCGTCCTCATCCACATCTTTATTTTTTATATTGCCTTCAAAATCTATTCGACTACTTTGAACTTTATTTTTGGTAGCAGGAGTTCTTGATCGACCTGTTGCAGTACCCGTTGTTCGTTTCGCTCGGCTCTTTTTCTTTCTGGAAACGTCGGTTATTGACTTCTTCGATTTCTGACTTGAAGACAAACTTTTCTCTTGTAGCTTCACAGGGTGTTTGCTTGCCGCTTCAATATGTTTTTCCTCCTCAGATTCCGACTCTTCGTCACTTTCAGCAATTTTATTTACTTTTTTTGCAGAAAAAGCTGCGTTGGCCTTTTGTTTTTTCTTAGATTCTCCATTTTGCTTGGTGCTTTGTTTTTTCTTTGATTTTTTCACACTCGGCGTATTCAAATCGTCCTTTTTCTTGCGCGATTTAACGTCTTCCTCCGGGGAACTTAAATTACCCTCATCTACAATTTCCTCTATATTTTTACTTTTAGACTTCTTCTTTTTTCGTTTATCCTTGTCCTTCCTCTTTCTTTTGTTTGAACGACTTACAGATTCGGGTACGGCTTCAGTTTCGATTTTTCCCTCGTCTTCTTCTGTTTCATCAAGGTTTTCAGATTTTTTAGAATTGTGTTTTTCTATCTTTACTTGAGTTTTTTTATTATTCAAGCTCGCAACGTTTCCGTTGTTCTCTTCATCGCCTTCAGAATTTTCTTTATTAAAATATTTTTCACGGAAGACGTTCATTTTGGAGTCTGGATAGTTAAGGTTTGCAGAGTCGTCATCATCATCCGACATATGATCAAAATATTTTTTTGTAGCCTTATCAAACGCCTCTTGCAAATTATTAACCATTTCAGTATATTCTGTGAAATATGTAAATTCAAATTTCAAGCAAATAAGGCAATATCACTTCATACCGTTATTTTGTCCATTATATAACCTACAATTGTTGACTATTAGTTTAAAGTCATTTCTGAATTCGCTAAACTTGTTGTACTCTCCATTATCAAGTTTATCTTCCATTTTCAAGAGATCCATTGGTCTTAAAATATTATCAGCGAAATTTTCAAATTTTAGTTAACAATGTTTGCGTTAAAGAAATCAACATTCTTACCTTCTTATAATCGTATAATATCTTGGAGCGATGTCCTCCTCGACGGGATCCATAAACGGCCAGGCGTCTCTGTGATTTTTTACATAAACTAGAACCTTATGCATTCCGATTTGTAGGACCTCGTCAGTTTCCGTAAAACTAAGAAAATTCGGAGGGTTTTTGTTGAAGTTTTTGTTGTTTAACAGAATGCTTGGATTTGATTGACTAATATTGGTTGTGCTATAGAAATGTTTATTCGTACCGCTTTTGGATGACGACGTTAAACTATTTTTGTGATGTTTGATTTCGGTTTTATTTACAAAATGGTCGATGATTATTATTATTTTATATAATGTTTTTTTTTTTTGTATTTGTTTGTTAAAGGGAAGAAGCGCACAAAAAATGGAAATTATTAAGTTATTTTCAAGCTTTACAGGATTTGAGCGAAAGTATTAATATCCATAAGTACAGAACAATGAGCACATACAAAGCAGACAAATACAGTACACAGATGACGGAAACTTATTTTTAACACGATTTCGAATAAGAAGAATACAAGACAATGGACCCCACAAGCATTAAGACTTATGAAAAGCATTAACATTTAAACGAGAGCCGAAGATTGTGTTAATTATTGATTAAATCGTTTTCTATATAATATGTGAAACTAAACTGGTTGCAGTTGTCCGAATTCGTTAAACACAAAACTGCATTTGACAAAAAGACATTAATGTTACTCATATTCAAAATATTATTTTGTGGCTTACTCTCATCAACAATTCTCGAGGTGCGAATTGCGAGGACCTAGTCTAACGCCGATTCCGAACGGCAAAGTTGAGAAGCACTTTTTCATGACAGACGATACTTGTGGAAGTTTTGTCAGTTCTGTGCAAGAGGCAGTGCCAGTGAAAGATGAAATAAAAACTATGGGCACGAGTAGGACTCGGACCCACGACGTTCTGCTTAGCAGCCAACGCACCTCACCACTAAGCTACGGACCTGCACTAAATTTCGTTAATTCGGCAAAGTTTAAATAGCGACATAACTAAAGTAGTGAGAAAACTAAAGTAATTACTTTGCATTAAAAAAAAATGAAAACGTCTACATTTACGAACTCGTTAAAACAATTGAGTTGATTATTTAGGCGTCGAATAAAGTGCTTAGGTAAAGGAAAATTCAAACGGCTTGGATAATATGAACTTTAGAAACATGCGAAAAAAGATCACTCAACTACTCACTACAAGCTACAATAATTGAACATCATATACACCTATCGCGGCATGTACAATTAAAACTGACTTACTCTTCGGACGAAGATTTAGATGAATTTTTCTTCTTATTTTTTGTTGTTTGCTGTTCAGAATTAACAGCTGATGAGCCAGGCCGCACCGTTGAGGGCGACGAGCTAGACGCAGTTGTAGCAAGTGGTGGATTTTTTTGTTTCTTTCCACTGGTCGCCCTGCTTCCAGAATTGCTTGCTCTCCGGACTGCTGTTGGAGGCTCTTGCTCTTTGCCTTCACTCAAAGGCGGAATGAATATGTTACCTGGTAAGGATGATAGAGAATTGTTTGTCTGCCTGCCTGGCAATTTGATGGTGGTTGTTGGTGCCATATTATTATTATCTGACTCTGTTTCTGAATCAGAAATGTAGCGATAGTTCTCCTTGTCTTCAGTTGTTGAGGAAGAACAATCGCCGCTTTCTCTAGCCTTGCGAGTGTTTTTTGTGAATAAATTCGGTTTACGGTTGTTTTTACGTTGTCTTGGTGCAATATTAGAATATGAGTCTTGCTGTTGAATATTCTCAAAAGTTTGAATTTCGTCCGGATTTTCGTCGGGAGATATATTATGAAGATCAACCTGATTGAGTGTATTGGTTGAGGTTGATTCAGCGCCTACGTCGTCCGGTGTTAGGCAAAATGTTTCTCTCTGATATAAAAAATCACTGGAATTAGTTGTGGGTCTTATTGAACTTGCATATGTTGATATACCACTAGCAGTTGAAGTAGATTGGGAGCTGTGCATAAGAAATTATAAACCATTATAGTGAGTAATATACATCTACAAAATGAAATGTGGGACAGAAAATTGGAGAACCAAATAAAAAATATGAACAAAAATAAAATAAATGATTTATGTATATGAAATAATGAATACAGACATAGGATTGGAGAGCATATGTGAAAAATGAATATTAAATAAACAACGCATGCTTACATATAACATAAATGTCCAAAGCAAGAGAGAATAAAATCAAGCCCATAAAAAGCACGTTCTCTCGAATTGTCTGACACCAATTATTTTGATAGTTTGATAATACTGCTGTTGCGCTTTGTTTTTGATAAGAATTTCCTAAACATTGCAATTTTCAGTGTCAAACAAGTCGCTTACGTTTCTGCAGATTTTATGGTAAAAATATGTAATTAAAAATATAAAACAAAGCGCCTTAAAAGTTAGTTATTATAGTTGATGTTGTGTAGATTTTTATAGTATGAAAAAAAAACCTCATCGATGGTAATATTTTTTTTGTAATTTTTTTACTACTCAAATATTTCTTTATTCAGTAGTGAGGAGAGGCTAACCGTCTTCTTCGGCTTTTTGATGATGCTAATCGTGGCGGCTCAAGGAGCATACGCTGTTCTAATCGAGCTATTTCAAGACGTTCTGCTTTGACTCGCTCTTGTTCCTGTCGCGCCTTTACTTCAACTAAATTTCGGATTCTACTTGAATTTCTAGTTTGAAGTAATCTATAGATATAAAAAAAAAACATATATATAAAGCTTTTGGTTTAAATTTCGAAATCACAAAAAAAAATATCTTACTTTTTTCTTCGAAGTTTTTCACGTTCACGAAACAGCTGTGGCAATTTGGGTAAGAAATTTTCATTCAATATATTATACAGAGCTTTCTCTTTAACATTTGTTGCCGACTTGAATTTGCTTGCCAAGTTTTGCCAATCTTCTTCTGTGAAACAAATTACTTGCCAGATTTTGGTTTTATTATTTTGTTTTGTGTCTTCGCGGTAGAGTCGCGTTCCATAGAAATACCAATATCCGGAGTTTTTGGAATCATATCCTAACGGCTCCACCCGAAGACTATCTGCTTCTAAATTACTTAGTATTACTTCCACATCTCGCGATTCTAGTCGAAAATGACAGAGTGCGTGTAAAATGAGTAAACGTTTGCGAACGGCTAATGATTGAAAATCGATATCGGTATCAAAATGATTTTCAATATTGTGTGTGCGACACTGTTGGCGGAGGTAACGCCTCAAGAACATCTGATAATTACTGGTCGTAATGTCATTTGCAACACACTTAAGAGCATCGCAACCTTTTAATAGA
The DNA here is from genome assembly GCA_920937365.1 of Sphaerophoria rueppellii. NCBI lineage: Eukaryota > Metazoa > Arthropoda > Insecta > Diptera > Syrphidae > Sphaerophoria > Sphaerophoria rueppellii. Next base: position 124,896,304 of record CAKKXW010000001.1, read on the forward strand.
CGAACAATGAGTTCAGGTACTAAGCCGACTTGGTAGTCGGTGCCATCGCATAAAAGAGCTGACTCTAAGTCCTGTTTTTAAGAAAATATAAAATTGTTTTCAAAGTTGTTTCTCGTCTAACTTAGTACAGATGGTTTTGAATGATGATGATTTGTTTGAACTTACTTCGATATCAATGTCTGGTAAATCAAATGCCGAACTAAACAACGAACAGAAATGAGATATGCAAGGTATCTCCCACCATGATTGAATATCTAAAAGTAAAAAGTAATTAATATTTTTAGTGTTCCTACAAACTTACTGACTAAATCACAAGTTAGTTTCATTAATAAATTAAACAATTATTTACGAATCCTTTGTTAGCTGTCTGTTTAGTTCTTTCATGTTTTATGTTTGGCCCTACATGGGGTAAGCCTTGACGTGGCGAAGCGGCTTACGGTAACTACTACTAAGAAGCTCAGAGCTATGCGATCGCGAAACTTGTTTTCTCAGAAGGGTCTCCCATGGTCGACAGGTCGAAGCGGAGTAGGCAGTTACTACTAATTACCCCACAACGAAGGAATGTTCCCACCGAGGCACTCCCATCGAGGGATGGCAGCAAATGAATTTCTTTTTTGGAATTAACGGTCGCGTCTTCAGTTCCAATTAGGCCGAACTACTTGGTGAACACGGGCTACTTCGAATTATTTGAAGCCCAGGCCCTAAAAGGAGCGGTTTTTCCGGCTCTTGCACTTGGAGTCACATCAAGTGCCTAGTACTCCAGGTTGAGGCTTGTACGTCGGGGTGACTTCCCAAATACACAAAAAAGAACTTAGTTGCGAAGTTAGTGATTGTTACCGAGCGCAACAACATCGACTCTTTGGATGCGGATTCGTTGTGGGAAGCAGACTCAGGCAAAAATTCTTGTGCTTCAAATGTGTAAGCGAACGCATATGCAAGTAGTCCAATTAAAAACTTAAAAGGACTTCAAATGGCGAAACACCAATATTCTTAAGAACGTTTTTAATATTGGAAAACCTTAAACATTAAGGAAAGCTTTCTGTACAATTTTTCTGAGAAGTATGAAGCAATAAATTGTACTAACACACCTGCTGGGTTTTAAAATGGTTAACGCATCAACTTTTAGTTTATTTACTTCAAAAATTGATTTAAATTTCTTAACGTGGTATCTCAAAAAACACATTATGATTTCAGATTGCTATTGTATCATTCTTTCACGTAACAGTTATGTAGATTCATACTTTTGTCTGTTTTTGATGATTGCTTGTCAAGGATTTGAGCGACTTCAATCATACATACAATAAAAACACCAGTCTCAATAAGGCAAATGAGGAAAAGTTAAAAAAAAAACAACAGTATTAAATAACTACATATATTTGAATTAAAAATGCTGTTGAAATGGATAAACTAAGCTTTGAAAACTTGAAGAATTTTGGTTTCATATTACCTTTAGGTTAGGTAAGGTGATAAGGGGTGTGCACAGCGTGAACTGTTGCATACACGGGGGCCTACTGGTCCATTGTGATCCTCTATAAAAATAAAAGTTAGCAGCGATGCTCTTCAAAGTTGCCGATTAACGTTGACTGGCACGTTAACGAACCAGCCTGTGTTATCTATAAATTTCCTCATGTTTGCCATTGAGACCTGTGCTAGATCATCCAGTTCCCCAACAAACTTGTTCCCCAAATGACGGAGTCGGTTAGTTTGGAGGTTCGGACAGTCACAGAGCAGGTTTTTCATGGTTTCTATATTCTCCTTATCCTGGCAGCTCCTACAGAAATCGGGTGCAAACGCCCGTGTACGTTAGTACACCTATCAGGATTTTAATGTTCCTTTTACTCAGCGATAGAATATACCGAGTTTCCTTGTCATTAGTGTTAGGGGCCATAAACTTCTAGAGATTACGCAACCGTCCCTGGATTTCCAGGAGTTATTTATTTTCTATTTTGATTAAAAGTCAAACTTTATGGAGGTTGGCGTTCCCAAATTCTACGTGTTTTAATATTTTTGCTTAAAAACTGCATCGATTGAATTATTTGAAAACAGTGTAAGTAACACATGAGCGGGGCACTGAGAACCACACCCTCAGAAGCGTAAGACACTCTCCTCCATCTGACAACTCCTCGACATCTTGTGGAAGCGAGTACAACATTTTATTTCTTCGGTTTTAAACCAAACTACATAGACTACACCATTCCAAAACCCCAATTTGAGATACTTCCACGTAACCATTCCAACCAGAGATGAATGAGAACACAAGAAACCCGTGGATGACAAAAGCATCCATTTTTATACAGCTGGATCCAAGACAAATGATGGAGTTGGTAGTGGTGTGTACTCAGAAATACTTAATCTAAGCCTCTCATTCCGCCTCCCTATTCATAGTAGCGTCTGCCAAGCGGAAATTTGGCTCTATCCTGGCTAAGAGAAAACGTGATATCAACTTCTGATTGGCCGTCACTTGACCTAAAGCGCTCTAAGGACTTGTTATCTCAAAGCGATTTCATATTAGCTTCCTAATAGGTGTCCTTACGGGACACTTATAGGCAGGCACGCAATTCGACTTGGGGTAGCCAAGTCAAATGACTTCTGCAGGAGCTAATGGACGAGGAAGAAGAGGAAACAATCTCTCACCTTCTCTGCACATGGTCTGCTCTTTCACCCAAGTGAAAAAGCTAATAAGGATATCAAATATCTTCTTGGCTTTATAAAAAGCTTCGACTAGTAAGAAGTAATTCTATAGATTCATGTGGTATCACAATTGGGTCTTTTCTTTTCTTTTGGCTCAAGTGTGCGGATTCTGTATCCGCAGCCACTTTTACCTAACCTAACCTAAACTAACCTAAGTGACACATTTTTTGTTAGAAGGGCTTATGTGGTAGCCGCTATAGAGATCTTGTTCTAAAGGGACATAAAAGACTAACGAAAAAACCAACAGCTTTTGTAAATAATAGCCTAAAACCCCTCGAGGGTTAAAAATTCATTCTTCTGTCTTGTTTAAACATGTAATTATAAACAATTATTTTTTTTATGTATTTATTACAGGACAAGCCTTAAGTGAAATTACTTAGCCACTCTGATTTCTGGCGATAATTCCTTAAAACTTAAAACTTGATGTGCAAACAAAATATTTAATTTAGATACGCAATAACGAAAATATGTAAATTGATATCTACATTTTTACTTACCAAGGAGGCCAATGAAAGTAGAAACCATTTATGAAATGATGCACTGTATACAAAATTTTCTTTATCACTGTCAGAGTTTTCGTATAATGTGTAATGTTATTTCCAATTGGTGTCTACAAAACCATTCACCATAATACACCTTTGCCGATTGTGTATTTTGAGTTGATCAGCACTACTGATCAATTTACAGCATAGCATCCAGAGGACACTGCATTCATAAACGACACTGAAAAAGAAAAAAATTAATTTCTGATATATGTCGGGAAATATTAATAAAATCAAAAGTATGGGCATTCAGTGCGCGCTTATTTATTTTATCAGAAAATTTGATTACACAGCCAAACATCTACATAGTATGAAAGATCGAACGGACCAACAAATGGAGGAATTAGATATGCATTGGAATTACAGCCGCAAAGCAAAGGCGATATTTTTGACTAGCTTAAGCGTTATTTCACTTGGCCATATCCAAACAGCAACATATGGGATATTCTGGAGTTGTGGAGCAACTCGAAGAAAATGTACGACACCAATTTTCTAGTTTTTCCTTTCTTTTCTTCAAGAAAGATAATTTTCCCTACGTTCTTTTTCTTTCGCTGAATGAATTGTTCCCAATTCCTCTGCTTAATATTTTACAATGTTTTCATTACATGTGGCGAACAACAAATCTCAATCCTCACAGATAATAGTGTTAAATCAAATCAATTGAATTTCTCGCAATTGAACTTAAATTAAACCATTTTAATGGAAATTGAAATTATTACTGCACTCCCACTAAGAAAAAAATTTCACTTGCGCAAAAGTTCCAACATTTTGAAGAAAGGAAAAAAAAATCTCCGAAATCTGAAAAGGGCAACTTTTTTCGTTTTTATATTTCACATTTAATCTTTGGTATAATGCTTCGCTAGTTAGATAAGTTCATTTATAACAACCTTTTGAATCGTTTAACAGTAATTTTATTAATTTTTCTGATTGAATTAGTTTCAATTTTCAGTGAAGAATACGAAGAAAAATATTTTGCCATTAATCGAATTCCTCAGAGGTGCTGGCACACTAATGTCTTCTGAACTCTGAAGATGGCCAACTGTTTATATCTTGGTCCTCGTTTAACTACCTTCTGCTACAATTTTATGGAAAGGGACAGAAAAAGCTGATGTTTTTTATCGCAGCGCACTTGGCAGATTTCGTTTTTGAGGCATGTGTGGAAGAAGGAAGGCAAACAGTTTGTCAAACTATTCGATTTTCTTCCTCCAAATGTAAACTGATACTGATAACAAGAAAGAGCAAGCAGTTATATTACTTACGTAAAAAAGCACATAATAGACTGAGAAGTAAGTACGTTTATCATTTATTAACATTTTTTCTTCAAAAGTTTTTCTACTGGCTGTGTTCGTGGAGTAGAGTATATTTTTGGCAGTAAATTGTATTCGTATTTATATAATATTTACATTTGGCTTTCCACAGTGTGCCAATACTTTTTAATGTTTTATGCAATTTTTATAAGATAAGAAATAAGCAAAAAGTAAAAATATCTCTTATAAAGTTTCCTTGCAAACAAATCCCATTCCACTTAGAATTTCAAAGATGGTGTGGGAGTCGGTGGGTAACATAGCGTATCCCTTTAGCTAACGGCTTAGGTGGTGTTTCTTCATCGGTATGCAGGCGGTACGTTATTTACTCCGAAACAGGTCATAGTTCTGTGCAAATTCGGTTAAGAGACGTTGAAAAAGCAGAATAAGAAAGCGTTGTAATGGAAGTATTATTATTCCAGTTTGGGAAAAATCATGGGCTATTTTATTTTATTCAATGAATGAATAGAGTGGCGCAACAGCTCTTGAAGAGCCAAGGCCTAAGTGGCTTACTCTCATCAACAATTCTCTAGGTGCGTGTGAAGAATTGAGGGGACCTACAATTTAACGCCGATTCCGAACGGCAAAGTTGAGAAGCACTTTTTCATGACAGATGATACTCTTGGAAGTTTTGTCAATTCTCCGTGAAAGATGAAATAAGAACTTTGGGCCCGAGTAGGATTCGAACCCACGACGTTCGGCTTAGCAGCCAACGCACCTAACCACTAAGCTACGGACACTACTTATTTTATTCAATAGATAATATTAAAACCAAAGATTAAATAAGTAACAAGATGGGAAACTGACTTACGTTTCACTCCCTAGATCCCGCAATTTTCATTTTTTTCATTTTATTTTCTTTCCTTGTACATGAATAATAAAAAAACAAAAACTGTGTAAAAACACGCATACTTTCACAAAAACTATGGTCCAAACTGTGATAGTATTGGTAAAATCACGCATACTTTCAAAGAAACTATGGTCCAAGCTGTGATAGTATTGGTAAAAACGCTTGTAGGCATCTGTCATTTTGACAGCTTAGTTTCCCATCTCCTTACCTTATATCATCTCTGATTAAAACATGCACATACAGAACTCTTGTTAAGGTATCCAATTTGACAACCCCGTTTTCTGTTCTCTTTCTCGTTTATCTGTGTCTTGTCAGTTTCGTTTAGTGAGCTAGGAAAAATCGAAGCAAGTTTTTTTTCGTCGCGATTGTCGACTCTTCCGAAAATCTAATTGTTTTAAGAAAATGTATTAAATTAACAAATTATTTAAAGAATACTGAATAATCTTATGGCTTAACTGCATGAATTTCTGTGCAATATTATCGAAACTCTAAAAAAAACTATTGTAATCGAGGAAAATCCATACGACATCAATACACATATGCCAACAACATTTTCAAATACAAAAAAAAACAAAACTGCATCCGCGATCAATAAAATCTGTAAGAAAGGTAAAACAAATTGTACGAAATTGAAAATTGTAAATTTTCTGTGAATTCATAAAAAAGTTAGTCCTTTTTTTAATTGTTAACAATTTAACAATGTTTCAATGCACTTGATTAAAATTCTAGTGTTGAAAAAGTGGTAGAAAGTGAAGATGGGCGCTGATGGCCAAAAAAATAAGGTGAAGCACTTGTCTCTGAAAATGTATGGTTGTGCAAGTTTTTTTTTATACTCTTACTTTGGAAAGAAAAGCGCTTGCAAAAATCAAAATTTATTGATTTTATCATGAGGAATAATCATTGAAGTTTGAATTGCTTGTCGTATCGCATTGAATTTCAGGTCAATTGTTGTTCTTCTTTTTGTCTGTTAAGCTGAATTGATAAACCACACCCGCATAATATAGCTTTTTAAAACGTTTGAAAATAAACAATTCTCGGCTTTTTTCAGGTTTTTTTCTTTTTGCACATAATTTTAATTCCTTTGTGCGTTTGTTGATCGACGGCGAGACTATGGGTGCGAGGTAGAAGAAGGTTTTTATCTTGCTTTGATAGAAGACTCGTTTGGCTTTTGTATGAAAATCCTTAAAACAACAATATATGAATCATCCTTCCCTAAAGGATGGCGATGACGTCCATTAGCTATTTCTATTGCAAGTGTAGACAATTGAGTTAGAAATAATATAAAAAACGATCCTGATTGTTTGGCCTTGCAATATTATTGTTTTAAAAACATAATTGCTTGATCTCTTTATTATTATCAAAACAACCTAGGCTGCTTCATTTCGGACATGCAGTCTTTTCTTTAACTTGTTTTATGTTAATTTATATTATTTGCATTCTTTATTATTCTTAACGTGTCTCTTTACTCTTTCGCATGCTCCTGATCGTTTGTTTGTATATTTGTATGTTTTTTTCTGTTTGAAGTGAATTTATAATTATAAACACGGAGCCGATAGCTTTATAACTATGTATTGATAATAATTGAACAATGTATTCCTAATCAAACTTTTCGTATTATTCGCTCGTTGGAACATTGTTTTGTATTAAAAAGACATTTGTAAACAAGAATAGCTTATCGCGCAGCACCGCGCCCGCCTTCATTCATACCGTATGTTGTGAATTGTGAGTTTATATTCGAAATAAATTTTTCCATCGGATTGAGATAGTATTATGCTTGTTTGGCTCCATAGAGGCATGAATGTATGTATTTTGTAAAAGGTGCATTGTTAGAATTGGTGTACATAGTGGCGGATAAGATAACTACTCAAACGCAATTTCGTTTACATCAGATGTTGATAAGTTATGTTGAACATTGTTGTTGCATTAAGCTCTAATCCAATTTCCGAATTAAATTAGGTTTTTTTGCACAATATTTGAAATATTTAATTCGCACTCACGTATTCATGGCACCATATTTAGATTTTAAAATAAGACTCTACTCTAATGCAATGATGACGACAGAACCATGGTGACTCAAATGCTTATAAATATTCATAGCATTTTGTTCTGTTGTAACGTGCAAGTATTTCACTGAAACAAAACCTTAATAACAAATGTGGGCGTTGTGGATTTACTTTGAAATTCATTTATAAAAATAATAATAATTATACGTGAATCTAACCTTGAGGCGGGATCAAGGTCATTGTTATACTAAGAAGTTGTTTTACTGGACTAGCAACACATCAAACAATAAGTTATTAAAACTATCATGTTTTTTCGCATACAACTGAGAAGCTACTGTTATTTTAATATCATAGAGTTTCGGTTACATTTTGAAGTCAACTGTTGTGATGGTTGATCTTTTCGAGTAATTACAAAAACGCTATCATTAATTGTGAGATCATAAACAAACAACGGACAGATAGGCATGGGATTTTTGTCGTCTTTACTGTATAACAAAAACGCTCTTCACCTAATTATATTTTTACTACTTTACGTAGTCTACGGTTGAACAAACAAGAAGCAGACAAGTTTCAAATTATAAATACATAAATCGAGTCTGCAGATGTGTGCCCCTCGGCTTCAAGCTGATTTGAACTTATAGCTTCTCTTTTTTTTTTTGTTTCATGACATCATCGTAAAATTTGTAAGGTTCAGGAATTGAGGCAGGTTCTGAAAGCATAATTGATACAATAGCTTGCTTCAACTGAAAATACGTGCGTAGAGGAAATAAATGTTATGTCTGCTAAAACGCTTCAGGAACAATTAAAGTTTGATTTATCTTACTTTATGGGTAGACTAAATTGTGGGTGGAAAAGAATTTAAAGTTTTATCTGGGAAGCTGATTATAATGATTCTGATAGTCCCTGAAAATCGGTGTATTAATTTAACAATAAATAAAAAGGTATGTAAAAAGTATGCAGGGTATTATTTTTTTAATATTTTAAACTTAAATTTAAAAAAATATTTAATAAACATTTGTAGATTTAATGTTATCATTTGAAGTAGTAAACAGAACTTAGAATTAATTATAGTTTCTTACTAACTGATTTAGAGGATTAGGTTGACAATCAGTGATACTATTAATTGATCGAAAAATGTTGACGTCTTCAGCGTAGATTAATGTCATCTAGTTTTGAAAAATACAAAGAAGGTCATTAATGAATAATATAAAAAGCAGGGGACCGAGATGACTCCCTTGTGGTACTCCAGAATAGATAATAAATGAGAAACATTTATGAGAACATGAGAACATTGATCTTTAAACAATACACTATAGCCTCTATTTCTAAGATATGACGATATCCACAATACAAAGCGATTGCTGAGTCCTAATGTATTAAGTTTTATTAAAAGAATTGCTTGATGAGGCTTATCAAACGCTTTGCTGAAGTCGGTGAACACAAAGTCAACTTGCGATGGCGATCGCTTTCCGAATACATCTAAACAATAAGTAGAAAAGTTCAATAAATTAGTGATTGTAGACTTCTTTTTAACAAAACCATGTTGATTATCCCATATAACAGAAGAACAGTTAAAAGACAGGATATCACAAACAATTTAGGAATAGCGGAAAGCTTGGCAATTGGACGACAATTTGTTATTAAGTCCCTAGGACCCTTTTAATAAATTGCCGTAAGATGAGAATATTTCCAAAGACCTGGGAATGTACAACACTTGACTCGTTGAAAAAAAAAAGAAATAACGGGTAGCATAAGTAGGACGTACATTTTTTTAACATGAAAGATGGTATACCATCCGGTCCAGAATTAAAGCAGTCGTCAAGTTTCAAGATGTTAGTTTTAATAGACTCTTCAGAAATTGCGAAATTAATTGAATTCAGATGTAATGTAATTGTTATATTCGACCAGCTCAACAAACTAAAGCCTATCAAGCTGCAGTTAATGCCATCGATTATCTACTTGATCAAGTGCAACCTAAGGATTTGCTCATTGTCCTTGGAGACTTTAATCTCCCCCATCTTAATTGGTCCATTTCAGAAGACCTAACATCTTTAATATCAACCCAATCTGAATCGCTACTCATTGATCGCCTGTCTGATTGTGGCCTTTTTCAACTAAATGGAGTTGCAAACTTTATGGGGAGACACCTTGATCTCATCTTCTCTTCTGATTGTGACAATTGTGTTGTCTCTGCGAGCCCTCACCTTCTCTCAACCCTGGATCGTTATCATCCTCCCCTTGCTCTCTCTTTCCCCATCGAATTTGATGACAAATTTGTTGAGACTGAGAATTACTGTTACAATTTTCGTAGGGCTGATTTCTCTTGTCTCAACAACCTACTTAGCTCAGCCGATTTCGAATTAAACTCGCTCCACTCTACAGTTGAATCACTAGCTAATTGGTTTTATTTGATTCTCTCATACTGTATTGATGTATCAGTACCATTCTCACGCAAAAAAGACTTCACCTCTTCACCGCCCTGGTATAACAGAGAGCTCCGTAGTTTAAGGAATAAACGTAATAAGCTTTGGAAGATGTTCCTTCATTCTAAATCTGACACCGACTACTATAACTATCTTCTGGCTCATAATGCTTTCTCCGAATTGAATGAATATCTTTATAAGCTATACCTTAACCAAATGGAAAACAACCTTCTCTCTGACGCGAGGAGTTTTTTCAAATTCATAAATTTTAAACGGAAATCTGATGGTTTTCCACCATCTATGAGTCTCCGCAATATAACTTCCTCAGATCCTCTGACATTAACTAATCTTTTTGCAGAATACTTTAGCCAATCTTATACCGAACACCATCATGACCCCGATCCTAACTTCTTTCGTTATTTAGAAGGTTGCACTACGACTTCTCTTTCATCTATTACAATAACTGAGGAAATGGTTATTGCTAAAATTGAAAGCCTCAAAGAAAACTACAGCCCTGGTCTTGATGGCATCCCATCTGTTGTCCTAAAAAAATGTACACATGCTTTGTCAAAGCCCCTTGCAGCTCTGTTTAGACTTTCTCTTTCCAGAGGTGTGTTTCCCCATATATGGAAGGATTCTTATATCTTTCCAATCCATAAACAAGGCAATAAAACTGAAGTTAATCGCTAAACTTTCTTGTATCCCCAAACTTTTTGAAAGTTTAGTTTATGATTCGGTTTATTTTCATTGCAAGCCCATATTCTCTCCCGCTCAACATGGTTTTCTTAAAGGAAGATCCACCACGACCAACATAATTGAATTTGTATCCAGTGTTCTATCAGCCCTCGAAAATGGAAGTGAAGTGGATGTTATATATACTGATTACAGCAAAGCCTTTGATAAAATTTCCTTCAAGATAATCTATCTAAAACTAAAAGCTCTTGGTTTTCCACCAATTTTTATAAACTGGATAAGCTCCTACCTTGAGAATAGAACTTATAGAGTTGTCTTCCGTAATTCAATCTCCAGTCCAATTCATGCTACTTCCGGGGTTCCACAAGGTAGTCACCTCGGTCCCCTACTCTTTGTCTTATCTGTTAACGATGTTTGTCTTATATTAAAACATTCAAATATTCTTATGTTTGCAGATGACAAGAAAATTTTTAAAATTATCTCAAGTCCAACGGATTCCTCGCTGTTACAAAACGACCTGAATATCTTTTTTGATTGGTGCTCTCATAACTTCCTTGAGTTAAATATAAATAAATGTCAGCAAATTACCTTCTCGCGTAAGCAAAACCCATCTCATAGAACATACTTTTTGGTTAATAACGCCATTAACAAAGTCGATTCTGTAAGAGATCTCGGTTTAATGTTTGATAAAGACTTGAATTTCCATTCCCACTTCGAGCAAATTATTAATAAAGCTAATAGGTCTCTCGGTTTTATTAAGCGATGGTCTAAAGAATTTTCCAATCCCTACGTAACAAAATCCCTTTATGTTTCCTTAGTCCGACCTCATCTTGAGTATGCATGCCAAGTTTGGTCCCCTTATTATGAACTCCATTCACTAAGAATTGAAAATGTTCAAAAACGTTTCATTCGATTTGCCCTGCGAGGTCTCCATTGGGAAGATTCTTCCAACTTACCTCCTTACACCGACCGACTAAAGTTGATAGGCTTGCAACCCTTAACTACTAGACGAAAAATCGCCGACTTATCGTTTGCTCACCAATTGTTATTGGGCAATATAGATTCCCCGACACTCCTGAGTAAAATCCAACTCAACACTAACCCTCGGAACGTGCGATCTGTCTCTCTTTTTTATATTCCTCATCACCGCACAAACTATGGATTCTTCGAACCAATGTCCAGAATTCTTCGTCACTGTAATGCTGCAAATTCAGTGTTCGATTTTAACATCTCTAAATCCACTCTAAAAAATACCCTTTACTTCTACCCGCTTCCTTGAGACCCTTCTAAAACGAAATGTTTGGGTTCTTGTTCAATAAAGAACTTCTATGTGGGCCTCAGGGCCCACACGAATCAAGGTTCAAAATCGATAACAAGAACCCAAAAAAAAAAAAAAAAAAAAAAAAAAAAAAAAAAAAAAAAAAAAAAAAAACTAGTTCTAAGTTAGTGATAAGCTTAAGTTAAGTCAAAGCTTGGATTAAGCTAAATAAAATAAAATAAAATAAAATATTCGTCAATAGGAGGAGAAAACGAAGAAGAAGTGTCTGTGGGAAAAAAGTCTTCAAAGGAACTTTTAAAATAAGCAGCAAACATATTCAAAATTGTCTCTGGAGAGTGACTGGATGAATTTTCAAACTTCATTGACGCTGGGTAACCGTCGAATTTTCTCTTCTTTTTCACATAATTCCAGAAAAATTGGGGTTCGTTTTGATTTCAAATTCTGTTTTAGAAATAAATTCACAATTTGTCCTATAGCCGAACCAAAGTTTAAATTGCATGGTTTTCTTTCAAAGTTGTTAATGGATTTCAATATTTCGGCAGTTTTATTAAAAGTTGTAAATATATATGTTTTGAAGCTTTATTTAAAATTTGAGACTTTAAGCTGTATACGACAGCACAATATTTTTTGTCCCCTTTTCCATCCTTGCAATGAGCGTATAGTGTTGTTTTAAATTAAAATCCGACTCGTGCTTAGTTTTTTTTTTTAGTTTTGGACGTTGGAAATTGCCCTCGGCAAAGATTATAAATTTCTCGCTGGTTTTGAGAGAATTAATTTGTATGGAAGTCTACGCTATGTGTGTAGCGAAGCTTTACGTTGTAGAGGCCAAAACAGACTATTTGATGCAATACGTTAAATACTTTATTATTGTTAAGCAAAATACATATTATATTTTTCTTCCGTAACTTTCTGTTAACACTCAATCGATCTGTATTATTTTCTTTCAATATCTTCAGTCCCCAATAAAAGATACTAACTCCAATAGAAAGCTTTCACCATTTCAATAAATCTATCAACAATAATTTATCTCCCCACGACTGCCAACAAATAAATTCATAAACAATATATCACGATTTGTATTATTCAAATATTATTACTTGATCAACAACAACAAAAACATACGGTTACACAATTTTTTATGATGTACCAATACAGAATGCTAGATGCTCTTCTGCTTCCACAATTGACAACAATGCCTTAAAATATTGTCTTTCTCCTTTGTTCTATTTACAGCAGATTTTTTTTCAAACGATTGCCTGAAGCAACGAAATTTATGCAAATAAATACTCCATTGATCAAACATTGTCTGTTGTTTGAAGAAAAACAAAAAAAAATAACAGATATGACAAAAACGTCATCAAACGTTAAATTGAGATAAACTTAACACCACCAGTCTCTACTCGACAATGCATGCTTCAATTATTCTATGGATAGTAACACTTATGCAATAAACGGAATTAAAGGTATTGGTTAAAGTGTGGCTTGCCACGCTTTTAAAAGGAAAAACCTTTGCGCAAGAAATAACACAGTGCGAAGTCAGCAAGTAAAATTATGTGCGTTATAATTTAAGAAAAAAAGAGCAATAGAAAATCAAAAAATGAATAGCGATCGTCCAACAGCCATTGTTGATGGCGAAAGACGATCTTTGAGTGATAACAATGATAGCGATATGCTTTTAACACCCCGACTATCGACAGATGAATCGGCAGGTTCCGCCTTTGAAATAGTCGATGCTGGAGTCAGTAGTTTTGACAGTTCAAAAAGTAAACCGCCTTCATTGGATATTGCACATCGCCAGGGCAGTGGATCGTCGACAAAAACCTGTGAAGCCGATTGTGGAGAAGAGAGGGATACGTTTTCGCCAATAAGCTCAAGCAGCAGTCCAAGCGAGCATCCGAGATTACCCAACGAAGTGGATGTTCATCAAAAATGTAGTGGAGGCATTGATGTAGACAATAAATTGTTTGATAGCAAAACCAAGCATGCGGCACCTTTAGCTGTGTCAACTACAAAAGAGGAAAAGCAAAGGCAGAACGAAGAAATTGTTATTATGGAAACATCATCTGTATCCTCAGAAACTGGTTCCTGGGAATCGATATTTCCAAATCATGGGAAGATAACTGAGGCTGAGGTTCGAAAATGTTGCAATGATTTTTTGCAAAATGAAATACAAAACTATTCTGGTGGACTCGAAAAGCCTGCAAATGTTACAGCTTGCTTTATTGACGCCTCTTCTTTACGTGATGAAGAAGAAGAACAGTTGTCATTCGCTGGACAAGAGACGACTTTACTACCAAACACTATTGTAACAGAGCCATTGGAAGCTTTTCAAAATGCTTTCAAATTTTGCAAGGTTAATCGAGTAAAAGTTGATGAGACAAAAGTAGAAAGTAGTTCAAGTGAAGAATCTCCGCGGCGAGTTGATGACAATGATCAAATAAATAACTTATCCGACGAAGAAAAACTGTCGAGAAAACGGGATAAAACAAAGCATAATGATCCTTTCGGAGCTAGATCTTCGACCCGATTATATAACGAATCTTGTGTGGATGATAAGGCCGAAGAGCGTGATTCATCCTCCTCTTCCTCGGATAGCAATGAAGCTGTCATTATGCGAAAAGCCAAGGAAAGAAAACAGGGCCAGTTTGTGTTTCAGCACAATATTCAACAGTTTTCTGGTCACATGATAAGTCCTAAAATTCCATTTACTAATGATATAAGCTACACAACCGACTATTCGTCTTCAAGTCCAGCTCCAAGTCTTGTTTGGTCATCTGACATGGAGCGCAATCCAAAACCGAGCTGCATCCTGCCGGATACTCCGCATAATTCAATTGTGCAAGTCCACTCTCGTGTTGATTATCGTGATTCGGGGGCATATTGTAGCGATGCAACTGATAGTCCCCTTCCAGCACCACGAACACCAAAAAGACTTTCAAAGTTTGACGAGGCAAATCCAATCGTATCGGGAGGAGCATCTATTAAAGATTTTAGCGTTAAACAATGTGAAAGCCCCCCAGTGCGTAGGAAAACAGAATCTTGTCCAATCGTGTCAGGTGGTTTTATGTCTCTCGATTTTGAACGTGCCAATAATGATGACGAAGAGTTTAAAATAAAGCCAAAGGCGAGAAAAGCTCCGGGTGTCTCCTCTTGGGTTGTCGACATGAGTGATTGCAAAACCAGCAGAAAGGATTCGAGTTCATCATCAAGCGGTGATACAATGTCAAAGAGTGGCTTTTTCGTTTCTTTGGACAACTATTCAAGCAACGGACAAACACCCAATGGGGCTTCGGAAAAAAGAGAACGCAAGAAGTCCATTTCTGACACAACAAAAAAACCTCATGGTTTCTACGTGGACTTGTCAGAAGATGATGACTCGCGTAATGTAACCCCGCCTCCGTCGCTCAAGACACAGACTCCTGTAGGTAACGGTACAAAGGACAATAATGACAAGAAGAATATTTTCTCAATGTTCATTGATTTCGGTGAAAATAAGCTAGCCTCGAAAAAAGAGCCTCTGTCATTGGCTGCGAGACTCTCAAGCTCATTTAATGCTAAACGCAGCACCAATGATGATCCTATGAAGTCTAGTACAAGCTCCACAGAAACACTTATGTCAAAGAGCAGCCAGCAACCGCACTCGGATTCCGATCAAAAGGGCGAAGAAGATTTCAAGAAAAGTGTTATCGAACCCTTACCAACAACGGTGGCTGCTATAAGAAGAATTTCCAAAAATTTTATATCGTCCAGTGATCCGAAACGACATTCGTGGGCGAATAATACGAACAACAGCAAACAGCCAAGTTTCCCAAGTGAAGATTGTAAGAGATCCATGTCTTTAACCGGAGATAAGGGTCTAATGAATATCATCGATAAACTTCCTTTGATCTCAAAAACCTCTAGCTTGTCGGTGGATTCGTCTCTGTCACCATTTGATGATTTAACATCTTCGAAAAGTGAAATAGGAAGCACATTTTCCAATACATCAACAACTTCCTGTTCCGGTGATGCCGACGCAGCAGAAGCTGGTAATGAAAACAAAATTCCCGCCGCTGATGCTGTCAAGGTGAAAAAACGTCGCCGCGATGTACAGTTGAATGAAACTTTTGACAAAAGCAGCGTTGCTTCTCTGACAGATGGTATTTTATCAAAGGACTTATCGCCTATTTCAACTGGCACCGATACAGAAGATCTCACATTCCAACAAGACGAGGAAGTCAATTTGCGTGGTGATCTAATTGAAAATTCTTCACTTCAACAAATTAAAGACCTTACAACGCGGTCCTTGATAATGGAGACCATTATCGAAACAAAGGAAACATCATCTCCCAAAAAGTCAGCCACAAGCTTTTCCTCAACTCATACCATGGAATCTCTGAATGCTACAATCGAGAAGCAGAAACAGCTTCTTGAAACGGTAACAGAAAATGCCGTCTCAGAATCACGCTCATTTGTCAAGCTTTCTGACATGGATAAACCGCTAACGAAATTTGAGTTGCATTCACCGAGTGAAAGCATGTCGAAGTCGGTTGGAAACCATCGCCAAATAAATCGGCTATTCCATGAAACTTCCCGCGCCCGGCCACATTCTTGGACCATGTCTCGATCCACCGGCCCAAGTATTTTAAATATCACGAATTCTGTTGATAATTTAAAAAGTCTCTCCCGTCTTTTCCCGCAATTCTCCAAGGAGTTAAGTTCTAGCTTACCGAATGACTTTGTGGGCAATGTCGAGCACTTGGACTATGTGAACTCTTCAGATTTTTCCATAAACTCTAGCCTAGCGTCTAGTTTTAGTCGCTCGGGAATGGATGAATCGTCTATTTCATGTCGACAACCTCGTCGACTTGGCGAAGATTTACTTAAGATGTTCCTGCAAGAGCTGGCTACAGATATGACTGTTGAGGTCAATGGTCGACGAATTAAAGCTCACAAATGCATTCTCCGTTCGAGGTGTCAATATTTCGCTGCAATGTTGGCAGGCGGATGGGCACAAAGTTCAGGAAATGTTGTGTCACTTCCAGGCTACTCTTATAGTGCAGTACATTTTGCACTTTGTCACATTTATTCAGGGGCATCACATCCTCCGGATGGCATTAGTCTAATGGAGCTAGCCGCCTTGGCTGATTTGCTTGGCTTGGAAGGCTTAAAAGAAGTGACAGCTCACGCTCTCAAAAACAACTACTGCCACAACTTCCACAAACCTTGTTCAGGTTGCATCGATGGGATATTGCAGGTATTACCAATGGCTTTAAACCATGCGTTGGATGATTTGTATAGGAAATGTCTCAAGTGGACTTGCAGACATTACTTGAAAGTATGGCCTACAAGATCTTTTGCTCAATTACCATCCGATATTTTGTACAGATGTCGTCAGCAAATTGTAGCTTATTTGGTAAGTTTGTTCTTGTGTTGGAAGCGTAAATCAGAAAACTTAAACAAATATTTTTTTCTCGTAGACATCCGAAACAGTTCTGGACTCGGTACTAGATTGTGATAACCTTTTGGCTCAGTTGGCTCCATTCCGATGGGCTTCTGTAATCGAAAATCTAGTGCGAGATATTCTAGATGTTGCTTACGTCTATATTGCTGATCACTTTTCGAGTCTGATAGCGAGTGATAGTTTCCTCTCGCTTGGCCATGATAAAAGTAGTCACATACCACGTCTAGAGAGTCTCTTATTGAGAACGGCATCATCTCTTACACCGGAGCAAGCATGTCGCAGCTATCAGAGAATAACTAGACTCAACACTGTTCTTTCTGCAAAAATACTTAAAATGCCCAATTTGGGTGAACTTGCAAAAGAATTGCAAGGCTTACATGAAGAAGAATTGGAATGGAATGATGACTTCATCCGTTTGATCAGTGCAATTCTATCTGCAGTGGAACAATGCCTTACAAGACAATGTTCACGAGCTATGCGCGTGAATGCTTGGCAGCGAATGGATTTAGATTTACGAAAGAAAATTCAAACTTTAGCTCGACTCACTGAGCCTGTTGATTTAAGACGAGGAAAGGCTGTTACTAAAGCATTTTCATTCGGCGGCAGCACTAATAGGAACCAGGATCTATACCAAGTTAAATTGGCCATTCAAGCACATTCAAAACGTTCACTTGCAAATGATTCCCAACTTTTCAAAGCGACTACCCACACTCAAACACATGCCCAGGACCATAGTATACAGACCACAGAGAGAGGCGTTCAAGCCAATCATGATGTCAATGACAATAAAAGTATTAATTATTTCACAACCATAATTTATAATTCCAATTCACAACTCTTTTGTCTTTCAGCAAAAATAATAAAATCAAGCACCCGAGCACATGTTCCGGTATCAAAGCAGCCAATGAACCAACACCATTCAAACGAGAAGCCTTTCACTCACCGACGAACACAGTCGGAAGCCTCAACAGTTCGTATTCCAAATCAAAAGAAGGTCAAAAACGTTCTTGAACCAGCTGCTGAAAAGCCCATTGTTCCCCGTTTAACAGAAGTTCGTCCTCGTTACCTTGAACCTAGAAAACCACGTGGTACAATTAATACCAATGGTCCTGTTCGAAGCCAAACGAGTTCGAGCATTCCTTCAACTCTCGCAAAAGGAAAACATATTTCCTCTAGCGATAGCTCTCGCAACTCAAGCCCTGCCATTCGCAGAAATAATGCAAATTCTGATCGAAAAATTGGAACGAAATCCATTAATATGTCACTAGACAGTTTAGCTTCACCGTCTCGTAAGGAGAAGCCTAAAGGAAAGTCTTCATCGAATCAATTTAACGATGTGTGTGTTGATTCGTTAGCTAATAGCATGAAAAGCTCAATGATAACCGATAAAACGATTTCTCAAGAATCCCTTGCTGGTGGGAAACTTTCTCGTTCTAATCCAGTGATAAGCAATAAGGTTCCTGCAAAACAAGTCAAAAAACAACCACCGCCTAAGATAGCTCCCAATCGTCCACTGGCAAAGGGACGACAAATTTCTTCACACAACACCACCTCGGCTGGATCGAGTCCCTCGTCACTAACAAACAAATCCGGCAGTCGACTGTCTAGTGTCAGCTCTGTAAACTCACCCCGAGACGCATTTAAAAATCGTTCAATCTCCGTCCCCGGTAACCAGAGTGCCACAAATACTGGACTACCAACACCTACTGTAGCCCGTAAGAGTTTTTTGAGCGCAAAATCGAGAGAAATATTGGCACGTCGTGCAGAAAAGAATAAACAACAACAACAACAGCAACATCAATTAAGCAGTGGCGAAGAAAAAAGTAATTCTACGTTCAAACATCAGCCGCTTTTAAGAGGAGGCATTGGTCGGGAACCAATTTCTCTTTCAAATCGAAACTCTCACTCGAACATCCCAACTCGAAGACCGAACTCATTGCAATTGAAAAAAACCTATTTAAACGAACAGAAGACACAAAGCAATCAATACCAAGATCCGTCGCAAAAATCAAAATTGAAATTAAAAAATCCCATCACAAATGGCAATGGCAATACCATCGAGTTGCACATCGAAAGTTCACCTCCGCCTTCGTCCAAGGAAACAAGCAAATTTAATCGCATAGAAACGAAGCTTGAGCGGTCTAGTACATTTTGCAAGGAATCTTCAGATTTATTAATGGATGAATTACAAATAATAGAATGAAGATTTATTGGTTTGTTTGTTTTCTCTTTTTAGGCATGGTTTTAATGTTTAAATTTATTTTGCAGCAGCAACAGCTTCCGCTCTTGAAAATGCGACATGAATTCATCCCTTTCCTGCCTACCGCATTATATCAAATTATTTATGATGAAACTCATATAATGGAGCAAATTGGTTTGAAGAACCATAAGTTTGTTTTTTTTTTATGGTCAAATCAAAAAAATATACATACATACATACAGATATATATATATATATATATATAGACTTATTGATAAACAATACCGCTCTAGTCAAAATAGTTTATGGAACGCATGATGCACATATTAATATTGCAAAAAAAAAAACTAAAATTCTTCTAATGGGCAAAACGTGTCACTTTATCAAATTAAGTTTTTAAGCTGATGTTTCTGACATTTTTCTTCTTTAATTGTCTGCATGAATGTTTAATGAAGACTGCTGCTTTTCGAACTTTAATGAAATAAGGAAAACGTTTTTTTTTATTATTATTTTAAAGGCCCACTGCGTTCGTTAATTTACACAAAATAAAAGCAAACGCAAATTTCAGTTACTTAAGACGAAAACAAAAACAAATTAAAATAAATGTTTTGGTAAGGCATTTTTTCGTGTCATGTTAAAAAATAGGAAATATGACTGCATACATTTCAATTAGTTTAAAAAAGATTTTGGTATTTGACGAGAAAATGGCCAATCAGATCTTGCACATATTTATTGTTTATAAAGGAATTACACACGATGTTATTTCTGTATTCATAATATATTGACAATTAACCCTTAATATATATATGTATGTATATGTACGCGCTTACGATATACAAATGAAAAGAAAATTAAAAACATTTGTTAATCATTACTAAATAAAATAAATTATCGTGATAATAAAGTTAAAAAAAAGCGCTGCTTTATTCGAAAACAAAAATTCAAACATTTTATATATGTATTTATTATTTTGTAAATTTTGATATTATTTTAATCAAAATATTTGTATGCCTATACTGCAATTACTTATTTCTTTTTTATACGTTTATATTTAAATTTAAAAGTATTTACATGCTTGATTTGCGTCCGTTTTAAATTGCAATTTTAACTTTAAGTTTAACTTTAGTTTGTAGTTTTTTTTTATGGAAAAATTACCGATTATCTGATGATATCATGCGTTACGAATATTGTAATTCATTATTTAGGCTTTCAAATTTGAGTAATTTAGTGTTTTATTTTTATGTGATAGAGAATTTGAATTTATGGTGTGGTTTATTATTTTTTTCATCGATCGCTTTAAATGAAATTTGGAAGCGGTCGGTTTACTCTCTAGCAAACAAAATTATTACTATGTACATTTTATTATTTGAAAAAATCGAAATCCCAATAAATTTACTAAATTTAAGCATTGATGTATTTTTTTTTCCAAGAATTTTTTATTAATGATTCCAAATAAAATATCCTTTAAATGAAAATGTTTTCTTTGTTTTAATTTAGTATTAAGGTAATCTTGCCACAAGGTAACCACGTTATAATGGGGGAAAGGTGCTGAGTGTCGAAACATGGACAGATATATTTTTCAACGAATAAGATAGGTCAATTCTGATGAAACCAAAGTTCGTTTCATCGAAAATAAAGTTGAAAAAGATGTGCATATTTTTAAATTTTATGCATATTTGCATATGGACATTTTATTTATTATTATCAAGCTTAACATTTTAAAATTACTCAATATAATTGGTATTGCAATACTCAACCATAATTTTCTCTAAATAATTGATTGGCGTTTCTCTCCAAAAACCATTCTGCAGATGGAAAAGCTTCGTTCAACGTCACAGGAAGTTATTGGAGCAAATTTATATTTGATGGTGTTTTCTTTTGTAACGGGTCCAAGTTCAGACAAATCCTGACCATTGAGGCTTAAAATGTTGTTTATTTTTATAATTATGCCCAAGTCCGGATTTTTTCTTAAGGATAAGGATAGGTGCAAAATCTCCTGAAATATTTTCTACTATATTTTCAGCTTCTTTAAATAACTCCATGGACTTTGCCAATCATAACCCCTTCGCTTCCAAGGATGTTATAATGTGGGCAATTCTTTCAAAATTTGATTTGATAAAAACAAAATCCTGATATAATTCGGGCCTCCGCATTACCTCCTTTGCCAACTTAATGGATTCAGCATCTTCGGGATTTAAAGATTCAAGAACCTAAAATACAAATTAAATTTTTTTTCTTAAAAAAATAGAAAATGGACTATGCCACTTTCCAAAAGTAATGGCTAATAATTAAAACGAAGTTTGTAGACGAAAACTAATCTCTATGATAACTTCCATGTTGTCTGCATAAAATGATGCCACCTTCAACCATGTACCCCATCTGGTTATTATTGGTTCTGGTGGTAACTCCATATCAAGGATTTGCTTGTAGCGTTGTACCCTGAGCGGAGCTTTTATACATTTTTTTTTTTAATACACGATATAAATGAGTTGGCACGTGGAATGACGTTCTAACTTTCTCAGCAATTGAATTCAAACCATGAGCCAAACAAGTTACGTGAATTAAGTTTGGATAGAAATTTTTTAAATTTTGGCCAGCTTTTATCATGTATGTCGCTGCATCGGTTAAAAGTAAAAAAACTTTAGTCTCATTCCCATTCAGATATAAAATGCGTATACTGTCTTTTACAAATGATAGTTAAACTTTTCTATAACCAAATTTGCTATGTATCGTCCTTGCTTATCCGTGGTTTCGTCAATTAAAATCCAAATGCTCTCATCCTTGATGCTGTCGCGAATGTGTTTTATTGAATTTTCGTAGCATTTTTCCAAGTAGTTCTTCCTTAGTGTACTTTTGTCAGGAATTTGCTGTGCGGTGTATTTTTTTTTAAGTTTTGAATGTTGCATTGGTAACGACATTTCAGAGTATGTTTCCCGGAAATAACGCTGTGCAGAAGTCCATTTTGAACTCGGTATTGGTACTCTCGGAAACGTTGAAGGGCGTGTTTCCAGAAGTATGCGCGCTTTTGTCGTTAGAAGCTCTTGACCTTCTCTGCAGTGAAGTATTAATATGCTGCTTCAATTGAAATTTTTTTTCGCAAGGAATCTAAAATATAAATATAAAAATTAGAACTTACTAATATATCGAAGAACGAGTTTTAAAATTCATAAAAATATAAAAATTGGCTTGCATTATTACTTACCTTTTTATCACAAGTTGTACATGTTTCCATCCATTGTAAAACACTTTTCAGGAAGGCTGTCAAACCATTCTCCTATCAGCTTTGGATTAAATTTGTTGATTTTTGGCATTTTATTACTATTATAACATAACACTTTACTTATTTATTACACAACACTTCCGTATTTATTTAAATAAACTTACTTCTTATATGTACAATATACTGAATGAGCAGGTATTAAAATTTTACATTTTTTGTAACCCTTTTTTACCCAAGTCGTAATAAAATTCTAAATTGAATGTTAAAACTCATAAAAATTTAAAATCATGGCCAAACGGAAGTTCAAAATTCAAAACTATGGGATCTTCCGACCTTTATTCACAGAATTTCTTATAATTAATGACAAGGATTAATATCCTTGTTTTCTTTGTACCTTTAATCCATGGTATAATCCATGCGGGAAAAAAAAACCGATAATCATTCATAAAGTCAAGCGCCAGGTACAAAGAAAGCGACCCTTTGAAGGTGGTCTCAAACTTTTTACCAGTAAACGCTCAGTTCAAACGTGCATTTTATAAGTATATGCTATTAGTTGATTGTTTTATAAACCAAGAAACCATTATATTTGAAAAGAATTTTTCGATGACATTCACTTGCATATGTTTTGCATATTTTTGATATGCATGTTAATATTTGTTATATTTAAACAATAAAACGTCTAAATACAAAATTTTGTATTAATATGATGAAAAATGCGAAAGTATACAAAATCCGAGGTCGCATAAAAAAATGCAAGCCTTCAATTTTAACGGAACGCGATTTTATTTGACAATACGGAATTCTCCATTTTTGGAATTCCAATTTTAAACTTTTTTTATTCTAAACGTGAAGTCCTTAATGGATAAGCTGGCAAAAAGATAATCGATCCGATCGTCGGAGCAGATTTTCTGAGATTTTCTCCGAATCGGGGACATTTTTCTTGTCGGAAAACTACTTCGAAGTAAATTCGGAGACAATTCCGCTCCGACTCTTACCTCGATTTGGCCGAATACCATCGATATTTAAATTTTGTTTGTTCTGACGGAATCAGTTGGAAACTTTAAAAACAGTCCGGATTGCTCCCAGAGCTAGAATGCCAAATAAAAAAGCCATTTATCATGGAGCTTCCAATGTGTGGTACGGTAAATCTAAATCAGCTGATTAATTTTGTTCGTCTAGAACTTAGGTGCTGGAAATCGAATACATACTCAATTATCAACTAGATTTAAGATCATTTAAAAGTTTGAAATTTTGGTTAAACGAAAAATCGTTTTTTTATTTTATTTTTATCTGCACCTGGTATTTTATAAATTTGTTTATAAATTTATGCAAGTTACGTTTGTTCTTCTGCATTTGATTTCACCCATTGATTAAAAACATTGCGACAATGTATAACGACGCATTCATTGCTGCAATATTCGTCCTCCCAGTCTGGATTAATGATGGCTCGTTTGTTGCAGTGCTCTCGCAGGCAAGTGGGCACAGAGCCAGCATCGCTTACAAGCTGCAAGTTCTGAGGCTGTTGATTTGAAGACGCAGTTTTAGTTTGAGGCATTTGTTGTTGAACGCTCAAATTGTTAGAATATATATTATTTTGCATATTAACGTGTGTCGCCTGTTGGTCATTTGACATTAAGGAGTGAGAGTCACTTGACATTGGTCTGGGGGCAATTGTAAAAACTACCGGCCGTGAAGTGAATGACATGGACTTTGGCGAAATGTTTGGAATCTGTGCCATGTTTTGTTGGTCGAAACTGTTCGATGCGGGATCTTCTTGAATAGTTTGCCTCATTTGGGAATTACGATAGGCTGCCATTTTTTGAATGTATTCCTTTTTTGCCAGATCACTTTTTTTATTATACACGTTTTTATGAACAGGTTCAAGCACTTGCCACATAGAACTAACTATTTTGGAAATTTCATCGAAAGAGGTGTTTGGATTTTTAGATTTGATGGCACTGACTGTGTCTCGAAAGAACAGTGCATAAGCTGATACTGGCTTCACCGGTTCTGGTATATCAACACTATTAGAGAGAGGAACTTGTTGACTCATTGCATTGGAGTTGCTGGGGTTTGCTTGATGAATCTAGATATTTATATTTAAGAGGGACAACTATTTCGTATGAGAAAACAACAACTTACTTGTGGCTGGGGCTCAACATCAGTAAGGTCAAATTCTTCATCCCCAAAGGAAGGTGTATGGAACTGCGTATTCATTATGCCAATCTAAGCACATTTGACAAAAAGTTTTTAATCTTTATTTTCTTTGGAAATATTGTTTATTTTGAATGTTTTCGATCGGTTGCACTACTTCTCAATTGACTTATGGACTTATGCGTTTAATAGACATTTTTCATAAGTGACATTTGGGTTGACATTGGCCATGTTCAATTTCAGATCGAGGCAAGGGTTCGGAGCTGGAATCATATTAAACAAATTTCGGAGCAAACGTAAACACTCCGGAGTAGAACTTGAACATACAAATAAAAATAAGAAAACATGAA
This sequence comes from Sphaerophoria rueppellii, assembly GCA_920937365.1. Lineage (NCBI taxonomy): Eukaryota > Metazoa > Arthropoda > Insecta > Diptera > Syrphidae > Sphaerophoria > Sphaerophoria rueppellii. Next base: position 124,921,456 of record CAKKXW010000001.1, read on the forward strand.
AATTAAAATTTTAATAATATAAATTTGTTTGTTTCTAAAATACAAATTATTTGCTTTCAAGTTTGTACACGTTGTTTATTTATTTGCCAACTTTTTTCGCTAAAAGTGTATTTTTCTTTCCGAACGGAAATTCATTATAATGAACAGCTGATAGACTTACGTCAATCTAGGTCCGTTCTTATTTCTTGGGAGTTTTTGTGAAAACTGTTAAAAATCGAGGAGTGGGGATGAAATTTTGTGATTCTCCCAAAAGTAAAAGAACACTTGACAATTAAAATCTCACAAATGCACAAAATTATATCAAAACTTATAAAAACTCCCGCAAAAAATGTTTGCGGATAAAATCGGGAGATAGGGGAAATATTATTTTTTCCTTCAAACGTGACAGTGCTTACAAAAATCGGGGGTTAAAGAACAGAAAAGTGGGAGAGTTTGGGAGTTTTAGGGAGTAAAAGAACAGAAGAAGTGAGAAGTGTGTTGGCTGCTACGCAGAACGCATGGGTTCGAATCCTGCTCATGCCCACATGCTGGGTAGTTTGTATTACACGCATACTCTTACAGCTAACCTGCTCCCTTAGCTTGTAGGCAAATGTCATTTTGACAGCAAGATTTCCCATCTTGTTATAACTGATCAGTGGTCCTGGTCCACTGATCTCTATAATACACTGGATAGTGGATTCCATACAAATTATAACACTTTTCTTGGCTCCTTTTGAATTTGACATGGTACTCTTACACTTGTGCATCTCTTTCTATATAAACCGAAAAAGTGAGATAGAGTCACTGATCTCTATTATAGAGATCAGTGGACAGAGTGAAGTGATGAAGAGATTGCTTAGTTTCATCAATGGCATGAGTTTATAATTTAAAATAAATTTACTGGAAAATTGCTGTTTTTGACTAAATGGGGCCAACCACTAATTGAAATAAATAACAATAAAATATAAAAGCAGCAAGGTACTAATTTTTAATCATTTAGAAGTTTCACAGCACAGCCGTATTTATGTTTTTTTTTTTCAGCTCTCAGTGGGGAAGGGCTATATTTTGATATAACTGTAATACATGGATGGTACCTTTACAATTATAACAGTCTTCTATGGGAGTCAAACTTTTTGCGCCTATCCACTATCCAGTTATAATAGAGATCAGTGTCCTGGTCCCTGGTCCAAAGATTAAATATGTAACAAGATGGGAAACTGACTTACGTTTCACTCCCTAGATCCCGCATATTCCTTCATTTACTTTTTTCTTTTCGTATGCATGTGAGATGAGCTGAGATTTTTCTATTTTTAACAGTTCTCTTTGTTTGTTTTCGCATTTTTAACATTTCTCTTTTGTTTGTTTTTGCATTTTCAGATGGTTGGACCATATTTAGGTACTGTGATAGTATTGGTAAAAACACGCATACTTTCACAGTAACTATGGTCCGAAGCTTATGTCGTTTTCCATTGGTCTTTTTTTGACGTTTATTCTTCTACCACCAATGGAACGGGTTATGGTGTATGTGTCATTCTTCGGACGCTTTTGTTTTCAAAACAAAAGAGATCTGCTCTTCTCAGAAGCATTCCGTCTGTCAAAGTCAGTCCAATGGAATGGTTTCAGAAGACTTCTGGACTCTTCCGAATGCTTCTGGACGACAAATGGAAAACGACATTATAGGCAACTGTCACTTTGACAGCCTTGTTTCCCATCTTGTTAGTTGTTACTTATTTAATTAATTTAATTTAATTTAATTTAATTTAATCTTTGCCCTGGTCCCTTCAACTTCAAATCTTCAAACGCACTCAGAGAATTCTTGTAGAGTATAAGCCAATTAGGCCTTGGCTCTTCAAGAGCTGTCCCGCCGCTCTACTTTTTTTTATTAGAATAGATAAGCAATAATGGACTTAGCCAGAAGGGTCAAGGTCCAGAGACTCAGATGGCTCGGTCATTTAGAGCGAATGGACACCAATGCTCCGGCCCGGAAAGCCTTCGACACTATTCCCGAGGGACGTAGGAGGAGAGGAAGACCGCGACTCAGGTGGCGCACTCAAGTGGAAGAGGACCTCAATCAACTCGGAGTGCAAAACTGGAGACGACTAGCCAAGGATCGAGCTAGCTGGCGGAGCCTGTTGATTGAGGCCCAAGTCCACAACGGACTGTAGCGCCACCTTAAGTAAGTAAGTAAGATAAGCAATAATACAGGAAGAGAAAATAACAAAATGGTTTCAAATAAAGTAAGGATTCCATTTTCAACCTGAGTTCTCCCTCAAAGCTTTAACTGCCAAGATTTCGATAGTTCAAAGATTTTCATTCGATTTACATCAACGGTACGAGTGGCGATTCTGAGATTCACCTTTATCCATTGTATTTTCACTTCTATTACAAGCTTGGCGTAGGATTTTGCTTATGCACTCGTTCGCAGAATTAATAACCATTCAATTTGATCTGTAAAAGGGTGAATTTGACTTGTAAAAGGATTTGTAAAACGGGGAATTTGAAGTAAAAAAAACTGTATTTTAGTAAACAATTAAAGGCCTCGGCCACGCAGTAAGCGGCTAAGCGGCTGGAGGCTGGGCGGCAGCTCTAAGCGGCTGGAGGCTGGGCGGCAGCTCTAAGCGGCTGGAGGCTGGGCGGCAGCTCTAAGCGGCGTATGGCCAGAAGTGCGTTTTTGCGCTGACGATAGTTGACATATAGTTTTTATGTCAAAAAGAAAATGGTTGATGTGTCATAGTTGAAATAGTTAGAAATAGTTGAAATCATCCAAAACGCTTTTTAGTTAGGTTTGGTTGATCTGTCAAACAAGAAAAAAAAAACAAATCTTTTGAGGTTACATTTTTCTTTTCGTTTGATGATAACAATTTTTGTTGCTCTAAATTTATTCAAAAAATTCAAGAATGATCTTGATATGGTAAGATTTTAAAGCCAATTGAGATGAGGAAATATTTATTTATTTTTGAACAACCCACAGCAAGAAAAGAAAAGAGACTGAAGACCACCCTCCATAAAGAAATCTTCAAGCTGTTTCAAGTAAGCCAGCTCCTGATATTCTCCTAATTGCGGCTCCCAGACTCCAGTGAAAAACTCTCAATACCAATATCTAGTTCGTGATTTTATATTAGGTCTGTTTGGTAACTCCAACTTTTTGCAACGAAGTAAAACGTTTTTACATTTTCCTGTTTGTTTACTCGAATTAGTTGCAGAGAAAGGGGAAATCGAGAGAGCAAAATATTTCCCCTCCAAAGAAAATTTTGCAACTTCTTGCAACTGAAAATTCTTGTTGCAAGTTGTTTTTGAATGTCATTGATCTTCGAAGAACGGGTAATTGACAGATGACATATTTATTTTTTGAATTTGCTCGTGGTCAAAAGTGAATTTTTTTTTTTTTAAGGTAAAAAAATGTCAACATTTAATTTAATTTTTTCAGTAGGCCAAGTGATCACAGACGGGCTCATACAACTCAAGAATTTAATGACTCTTTGAATAATTGTATGAACCGTCCACAGAGATAAATCGAAACGATCCGCCAAATCTCGGAAGGAGCATGCTTCATGCCCAGGAAACCTTTAGTATAATTTGTGTTAATGTATTTCATCAAAAATTTCATAAACAAACCATAGAAACAGTGCTAGGTGCTTGGGTCCACTAACTGTTTTGTCCGAACGGAGACTAGCATAAATCTCCTATGCACAGAATTTGTCACTAAGGTGTTCGAACAAAGTTTTGGAAACCCAAAAGTGCACCTTGAATTCTACGTCCGTATACTGCGGTACCACTTTTTCGAAGTAATTTTCGATGCAGTTTCGCCTATTTCCCATTTCTCTTTCATTGCCGTGATCAAAAAGCTCGTCTGCTGTCGTAGGTTATTTAGCAGTTTCAGCGCTAAACTTTTATTTACATCTTTTTCTTCGCTGAACGAAGAATCAGATTCCATCAACTCTTCTACCAAACTCAAAAATTCATTATTTTCGACATTTTTTGTTTTAAAAAGGATCTTTAATATGAAAACACTACAATTCGAATCAAATCTTAACACCAAATAATTTAATTTGTCAACCGTTTTGCCAAAATGAAAATAAACTGCAACAAATTACATCAACGCGTTTGTTTACTTTGTTGCAAGTTTCTCTCTTTCTGAGAGAATTTTACTCTCTTCACCTTATTTGACAGATTTCAAACAAACTGCTACAAAAAGTCCCAAACAGACCTATTAATAAACGAAAAAAGTCTTTTTTTCTCCGAAACTAATTAAACATTTTTTATTGCTGACAGACAAACATAAAAACAATGAATTCAAATATGTATGCCGATTTCGTCCTTCAATCATTGATTTGGGTTTCCTTAGCTTGACTTCTGCGGGAGCGTCATTGAGCTTCCTCTCCAAATTTTCCTTTTCTCCTGTGATCTTCGTAATTTTCTCCTCAGTCAGCTCCATTCACCGCTGCGTCAATTTCTCTCATGCAGAGTAACTCCATTTGCCGTTCCTGCGGACTGACGTTCGACAATCATTATGCTCATGGGCAGTGGCCAACTTATCCTCCAAAACCATGTCCATGTCCTCGAGTTTTTCGATGACTTCTTGTAAACTAACCGAACGTAGACGCTGACTGTTTTGGCCATCTTTGGCAGCCTGCAAGTCGCCACGCAGTTGCAGTTGAAATAGGAGTGTTTGCGGATTGCAGTATAGCCAATTCGATTGGAAGGGTTTGTGACCGCTCGACTATCTTGAAATTCTTGAAATTGGTCTGAATTTTAAGAGACTTGGAAATGCGATCATTTCCTTGGTGTGTATCTCCTCGTATGACTGAGGATTTTCAGTTTGACTCGTGAAGCTTTAAAATTTGTAAGGGGAATCTTATTTTCTTTATATTTTTGAAATTAAATATTTTTAATTGAAGACGAACAGAAATCTTTTGATTGGAATTAAATTTGCGGCGGCACAACGGACAACTACGACGGTAAAAAATGCACGAACAGAATGTTTTTTTTTTTTTGAGTCATTAAAAACACCATTAAACAGAAAAAAAGACTTTGACACATCAACCATTTTCAACTCACCTCCTGAGTAGAGTTGGGAATAGTTAGAAATAGTTACAATTTGACACTTTAACACTGACCGCAAAAACGACAATTGTGGTTACGAAACGTAACTATTGGCGTGCAAAAACGAGAAATAGTCAACTATAGTCAACTATAGTCAGCGCAAAAACGCACTTCAGACACTGAGCGGCTGCTTTTGAGCGATTAGAAGTTAAAATGCCGTTGTCAAAAACAGTTCGCCGTATTTTACTGTCAGAAAATCGTTTGTATGTGTACAAATTACTTAAACGTATACAAAAAAGAAGACGATTTGGTGTTCATCCGATTAACCAATTAAGATCGGAGTTTGAAGAATCATTAATCATTACTTTGAATTACACATTTTCGATAGATTCTGGCATATCTGACGTAGTCTCCGATCTTTGAGTTGCTGCTTGAAAAGTGCTCCTTTGCTCTTCTTCTTGCCGCTCGACTCAATTTAGCAGATTGTGCCGCTTGCTGATGTGATTTCATATGTTTTTTATTTTTTTTCCGCTCAGCCGCTTACTGCGTGGCCGGGGCCTAAGAATATTTTGTATTACTGTAGTATTCGAAATTTTAAGAAGGAAGGGAAAAATTCCGACGAAAAAAGTTCCTCAAGGATAATTTTTAATTTCTCCATTTGTTGTAATCGAAATGAAACTAATATTTTCAATTTAATAATTGTAACTGTATTTTCAATTGAAAAAGAAATCTACAATAATTATAATTTAATAAAAATTTCTAGAATGTAGCTTATCACATTGTTTTGAATTTATTATACTTCAAATTAGTTAAACCTATTATATACATAAAAAATACTATTCACATCGCTTATTTTATTATTATTATTAGTTATACACTTTATAATTCTTAAAACTAGAGTAAATTACAACTTTAATGGCATTATTTTCTTTTTTGCATTTCAAGATATGTTGCTGTAAAAGTTAACAGTCGATATCTTTGTTTGAGATTTCGAGCTCTGACATGAGCAGAGTTCACTTCTTCTGTAAAACTGCCAGGGAACCATCCAGTTATGCCATCTCTGATTCGTTCACCATAAAACCAACCTAGATGAAAAAAAAAGGTTATTTACACGTATGTTTGCGTTATAACACTTTTTCAAACAAACCATCTGCAAGTTTTCGAGAGACATTTACAACGTCACCAATCTCTAGACTGAGAAGATCTGGTTCGGTGGCTGTAAATTCATGGGTAGTAGTAACTTGTGGACAGTCCCATTGTTCGTAAAGTTTTTCTCCTGGATTTTCTGCTTCTGGGGGTCTGGTAGCCTGCAGCCAACGCTCCATTTCCGACACAGACGGGCATGACAAAATCTTTTAAGACAATCTGGTCAATATAAAACTTATATTGTATTCGTATCTATGTTACTTACAAATTCGACCGTCTTCTTTTCATAGTTTTCCAGCAGAGTCATTAAAATTAAATTCTTTCCAGTTTGGCTTGCATCTTTGGTTGGCAATTGTGGAATCGAATCTCCTGATGAAATAGTTAACATATTTCGCGGACAATAATCGAACACAACGAATTGTTCGTCTCCTTTTCTTTTAGTCAAAACAACAAGGTCAGAGAATAGAAATGCGTAAATATTTGATTTCGCGAATTTTTTTCCAAATGTAAGTTTTGCATCATCACCCCGCCATACTAAGTGTACCAATTCACCTTTTTTTACCAAAAACCTTGGTTTCGCTCCTGTGGCAACAACTCCTGCTGGTGCTATCGCCAGTGCTCTCATATTAGAAGGAAACTCCAACTGCTTTGAGATTCGTTCGATTTCATAGGCTTGTTCGCATCGATTGGCCGCTTCGTTGCACTGAGTGACAATCTTGTTTAACATAGCCAACGTAAGTTTCCAGTTATCATATTCATCATCATTGGGTTGAATTTTACTGAAAACTGCATCGATAAGTAATGGTAATCGAGTTATCCTCTGCATGGGCAACATTAAGAATGAATGAAGTGTCAAACCACAGCATATGGGGTCTGCTTCTAGCTGATCCAACTTTTGGCAGAACTTTCCTTTGGCTTCTTTTAACTTTCGTAAACAGCGATCCATCTTACCCTGATGTTCACAATACGCAACATACACGTTGAAATTCTTATCGGCACATGCATAAATGCTCTTACTTAAACCCGATAGCATTATGTTGTCTTGCCAGCAGGCTTCCAATTCACTTAGCAGTCGCTCAGAACACTCATGAACAGGTGTTATGTATGAAAAAAGAGCTCTGCGATCCCCAGAACTGAGAATGTTTGTGTCATGAAAAGCGTGATTGTGCATAAAGTGGCTTCGTAAGAGATTGAGAGATTTAAGGTAACTGGCTTCGGAGGTGATTATTTCAAATTTAGCTTCCTGCAGGCTTCTTTCACGAGGAGTAAGGGTTACTAGAAAGAATATACAGTTCAAATATAATAAATGTGTAGTAAGATTAATTAAAAATATTTACATAGTATCTCTGAAGTTATAACTTCCGGAATTTCACTCCATAACGTTCTTGAAGGACCTGACTTTGGACCTACTAGCTGAAGAGCGGTAGGTCTTTTCCGCTTGGGTCTTTCGTTTTGGGAATTCCTTTTTTTGTCTCCAATTTCTTCGTATCCATCACTAGATTCTTGTTCTTCCAAATCACGCGAAATCGACTAAACATAAAAATAAACAAAAAAGAATAAAGATGTTCTTAACCAAAATCAAAATCGAGAATAAAGGAATTGCACGTCCAAAAGTCGAGAAGAGCATTAGGTATTTAAATGTAACGTACCTCTAACTTTTCAGCACTATAGATTTGATATAAGGGTTCATTTAAAAACATATGATGACCAACATCTTCTGCTGTCCCTGCTTCCATCCCCATTGACACCCCAGAACTTCCACTCGAACTCGCAACTGAAATACCACTTGTCTGATAGAGTCCAGCTTCAGCATACCATGACGTACTCAACGTGCTTTTATTTATACTTGTTGTCTGTTTTTCTGTATTTCCATCATCCCCGTTAACGTTGTTTTCAATTTTAAAAACTCCACATTCTGCGTACCAAGAGGTTGTAGCAGTTCGCTGTTTCAGGGGTTTAGCGTCTGATATCGGAGGTGGTGGCGGTGGATCATTTGGTCTTATTCCTATTGATGTTTGCCTTCGACTTGACTTTAATGTACTAGTTTGTCTTTTATTCCTACGTAAGGCGACAACAGGCTGCTGTTCAACTTGTTCATTGGGTAACTTCGACGAACTCTGATGATCTGCTGATGATACCTTCTCAAAAATTCCAGAATCCTGCTCGCTGGTTGGCTCTGACACGTAAAACGTACTTCTTGCAATGGTCATCGATGACATTTGTTTGGCATCAGGCGCATTAATCGATCCGAAACTCTTTAATCTCTTCTTGAAACTTAAACCAGTCTTAGCTTTCGATCGAATACCTACTTCATTTGTGGAATTATTTAGACTTCTTTCAGAGGTGCTTTGTTTCAGCCCATTTTCGGGCTGAGATTGACTAGTGAGCAAATTTGCATTATGGAAGTCTGTATTCTCGTAGATGTTATCGTTACCGCAACCGTTCGCATTAGCATTATTTTCTCGGTTGATGTTTGGTTTATCAGGTGCCCTTCTCGTGGGCTTGAGAGCTGTTTGGTACTCGTAACCACCTTCCATAGGTTTACTCGTATTCTCGTATATTTTTGATTGCAAGGAATCAGCAAGGTTTCTGTTTGGATCGCTTGGGGACTTTTTTGTGATTAAATTTTTAAACTTTTTCATGAAATTGTAAATCTGATGCTTAGTTGGCGGTGGCTCGGGTAGCTTGACATTACATATGCCTACACCACTATCATCCTTTTGAAAGAAAAAAAATATCATTAATCATTAAGTCTGTTCAATGATTCAAGCTGGACTGTATTGGACAGAAAAGTACAAAGTTTTCCTGTTCAATTACACTTGTTCTGTGCTAGACTGTTCTAGTTTGCTGTTTAATGACTTTTTCTAGAACAGTTTTGTACAGATTAGCATAAAAAAGAACAGGATTTTCTGTACTTGCTTTTGAGGAAGAGTAAGTTAGAACAGAATCATGAAAACTGTCAAATTGTTGTAGTTTTTTGTCTTTTTTATTTGTTTTGGGTTTTGAGGTAAAGTGAAAAGTGAATTAATTAGGCCAGTTCCACCTAACAACATCTCACTGAGATCTCAGAGATCTCCGAGATTTTTTAGGTGGAACAGCTGAGAACTGAGATTTTTTTCTGAGATCTCTGAGATGAAATTATTTTGGATTCGATTTCTCACTCAGCTTTTTTGACGTGACTGACATATGTACAACAACAATTTGTAAGGTTACCATTTCATCTCAATGAGAACTGCGAATTATGTTCCACCAAATGATTTTGCCTCAGTCAAAGTGACATTGAGATCTCAGTGATATGTTGTTAGGTGGAACTGGCCTATTCATTTAAGGTATTTTCGAAAGATTTTTTGATTTTGCTGATAAAATAGTAAGTTAGTATTTATTTGTTTGATTTTTTTAAAGATCTCATTCCTTAAATAAATTACATTTTCAAACATGTACAGAAGAAAACAATATGCAAGAAATTAGTTTAGTTATGGATGGAAAATCGGTGGTCGCCCAATGTTCATCCAACACCAGATCAATCATAGAAAGAGGCAAGTGGGAATTATCTGGCTTTGACCACAAACTCCACGCAATTTGTTTTTCTGTTTTTAGTTTTCACAGATGACTTTTCGATGACTGTTCTAACTTGTCTGACATTTGTGTGCTGATCTGTTCTCTTCTTTACTTTTCTGTTCTGTTCTAACTTACACTTTTTCTCATTGAACATACTTATTATACATAAAACCTATGGAGAGATACTTACTTTCTTCATGGATTCACTATCTTCATATATATCATCATCGGTCTCGAAAGAATCATAATCGTCACTGAACTCGCTTTTGGAAACAGCTGGGAGTACATCAGTGCTGCCATTATTTGTGTCAGTTATGTTAGATTTTCCGACTGGAAACAGAGGCTCATAATAATGGTCAACGTCATCTGACAAGAAAAATATGCAGGTAAGTGCATTAGGAAAATTTGCAAATTTAAATTTGTTAAGAAAAATTTATTTTGACACACTAACCAACAAATGTAACCAATGTTGTTTGGGTTTCATTAGCACGACTTGATTCCATTCGTAAAACAGAAAATTTGTCGCGCTGACGGCTGATTTTACGGTTCAGCTGTTCAATTTCGGTGTTTTGGTATATTGGTTCGTTTATTTCATTAGTTTCTGTGAATTCACTGTTTAAATAAATGCTGCTTGTTGGAGAAGTTATGTAAACTTCACCGACCGCTCGCGCTCTACGTCGACGCGGCATAGTCTTAATAGTCCCGGTATCGGGTGAATCCATTGTAATGTTCTTGTTAATACCATTCTTTGGGCATAAGTCAATTTAAGAGGTATTTATGTGGCTTCGAATCGCAATAGAATTGAATCACTGTTAAAAAAAAATATGATTTCGTTCCTTTGGTCAACTCCACACTTTTAAACTTCCATAAATTTACCACAAAAGGACTTTTTTAACTCTAGGTACATATGCAAAGTAAATTCTTAAGAAAACCTGCATAAATGTAAATATGATGGATTTTTGGCTGTACTACGAGCATAATAAGACACGAAAGATTGATTTTTAGATTAAGAAACTGACTGACCGAACATAAAAACCACCTTTTGCTTATTGAAAGATAGACAAAATAGTTCCCTGCTTAGAAAAAAACCCGAACTCTGAAAATCGTTAAATGTTCTTTTGTAAAATTGAACTATTTCACGATAACGATCAAGATTCGTTTGAAAATTGGCTTGATACTTCTAACATACGTAAAGGTTTTTAACAGCAGTTGTTTTGAGTTAAATAAAACTATACACTACACATATGAAGTATATATGTATTTCTATTTATACATAAACATGCATACAAATATGCGCTCACGTTGCGTAGTTATCTTTTTTTAATTTAACGGGGGGTCGTACAAACATACTCTATTATGCTTATACACACATGTATTTGTATATTTAAAAGGAACATGTTTTAAAAAAATTAAATTTTAATGTCACTTTCCAACGAAAAAAAAAAAACTCACTACATATATTGTTTCTGCCCAACGCTGACGCCAAACCAACATCTACGGTGAGCAATAGACCGGTTAAAGTAGACTATCTCAATCCGTGTATTATACGCTCGAAACTTGCTGTGTAGGTATTTGTTCGACTTATTTAGAACCATATAACTTGTTTACAAATATATGCCTTAAATTAATGTTTCAACTTTGGCCAGTTAACTTAATTATCACAAGGTCAAATTTTGACTATAATAATCACACTTCACACTGGCTATTGTTCAGATGCTTGTTTCAAGACATTTTTAACATAAGGAAATATGAACAAAAGAGCTTTATTCCCTTTAAAATATCTGAATTTATTTATATGTGGAAACAAAAAATTGCAGCTACAAAGTATCTATATGCTACACAATGAAAAGTTCAGAATGCGCTTTTACGACTTTCACTTTTAAGCAACAATATACAAAAACGAATGTGATGGACATGGAAAACATGAAATATACATCTGCTATTGTTTAATTCACTAACAAAAATTATTATTACTTGTTGTAAGGAAAAACTGTTCTCTTATGTAATACTTGAATTCTCTTTGTGTCGCCAGCAAGTATGTAGTTGTATATAATTGAGTTGGTTTGCTCATTGCTAAACAATAGTCTACGCGAATTTTCCAACCGCGATCAGTGAACTTGTAACTTTTGAACAATGCCTTTCATGGAATACACCAAATAATGGAAATAGTTTCAAGGCTGTTTTATTTAACATAGCTACTGTATAATACATGTATAGTGTCGTTTAAGCACAAAACAATTAATTACTCCGCGGCTTAACGATCGTGCAAACTTTTCGATGTACGATCAGTAGAAAAGTGTACGAACAATTAAGGAAGGTACCTTCTTCTATAGTTAGTTGCGGTAAGCGTAAAGTTAGGTAGACGTCTAAACTAATGGAATATGGCCGAACGACTGAGGAAGAGAGACAATTCTTTCGAGAGCAGACACACAGATTGTTGTTTTTCATAAATGCTGCTGCCTGATGGCCTGAAGCTGAACGGTCGGGTCGGGACGACCACGATGGTATTTACTGGAGCTTTATTGAGTGAGAAGCAAACCAGTGTTATCACAAAGTAGCACAATTTTCAATAAATTCAGTAGATTGCAATGACTCGAGGTGACATTTGAAATATCGACAGGTACATAACTTTTAAGATTCATATTTTTATTTCATCTCAATAAAACAAGCTTAGAAGAAAACTTGTTTAATATTAGTTAACGATAATCAGAAAATATCTATGCCAAAATGAAAAAGGTTGGCAACGCCGCCGATCAGATTGTTGCCTCTTGTGGCAAGTTGTTTGCTCTGCTGCTCAGTTTGACTATGGATGAAGGTATTGAGCAGATGCATTGCTTATATATGTTTTCCAGTTTGGGACGTAGCTTAATGGCTTCACAGGTTTTATTTTGTTTTGAAATGCTCTTTATATGCTCAGCAGCTCATGCCTTTGGACAATTATCAGTGTGTGGGTTAAACTTCAACAGATATTTGCAATGGAATTTGGAGAAGCTTATATTGGATGATGGCGGAATATAAGAGCTTAATTGAAAAGAACAGGTTTTCGACACAAGATATGTATGCGTCAGTCTAGTCCCTATGTGTATGTTGCATATATTTAGAATCGTCATTAAACTTAGCAAAATCCCAACAAATTGTTAATTAAAAAGGACAAATCTGCTGTAGATATTCAAATGGTGGCAACACCTTAAGTTTAAACTGTCTCAAAATGTTTTTTTTTTTTTTAATGGGAAAGCGCTCAAAGAAATTGACCTTAATGTCACTGATCAATTAAATCACATGACGTCATTCTTAGGGCGGATATGGTTTTATTAATGCGAATCTTGTTTTGATGATTTAAGTGGCATGTTGTTTTAGAATTGCTTGATTTGAAAACCCCAATACCGTAAATAAAATTTATTTTACATTTTGTAGTGTGCGGAAATTGAAGTCAGATAATTTGTACATCTTGTGTAACTTACCATCATCACTGATAGTTTGATGTAGTCTTTGATCTCTTACACGTTTTGACCAGTCAGGACTTCTGTGGCACTTTGCTCGCTCTCTTACACTGAAATTAATAAAAACGACAATTTTTTAATTATGACCCATGGGTGATTGCAATCGGATGGTTTAACATACACATTTACATACAAGGTGAAAAGTAATTAAGAGATAAGAATATTAACAAAATTTGACACATTTTAACAATTCCTATTCCATCAGAAAAAAAAATTGCGTTATGCATAAAACAGACAATTTATATATCGCTCTCCTGTAAAATTTACAAAAAAGGACATACGATACCAAATTTTGAGGAAATGTTCAGGAAGTGGTGTGGATGGGTTAAGTATTTTATACAAAATCAACCAAGCCGTTCATGAGATTGGCCAAAAAAATGAAAAATAGAACGTAAACTATGCATTTGGCTATATGATGGTCCTTAACAAATTTGCTGTGCATGAGCCTGCGAAGGTTTCAGAGTTAATACGACCTTAGTAGCTGACCCAACGAACTTTGTTTTCTTTTCGATATATAGAGATACAAATCCATTGACTTCTCACTGCTGTTGTACTTTTGGAATCAGAAAAGAGCTCAGCGGGAAGCGAGTTAAGGAAAGTGGGTTATCGATTGAGGTAGTCCGGGTCATCTATTCTTTTTATAAAATTTCAAATTATAAATATTGAAATTTTAGATTGAAATTTCGGTTAAGTACTGAAAATCTTGATTTTGAACACACCAGTTGAACAATGAGCCTATACGCCACAAAAAAAGGATTTCCATCACTCAAAGGAATTGTTTTTTATTTAATAGAAGAGTAACATTGAGTCTGTTTTTTACTCCCTAAAACTGCCATATTCTCCCACTTTTCCGTTCTTTTACTCCCAATTTTTGTAAGTTCTGTCACTTTTGAAGGAGAAAAATATTTCCCCTATCTGCCGATTTTAGCCAGAAATATTTATTGTGGCAGTTTTTGTAAGTTCTGTCAAACCATAAGAAGTACATTGAATTTTGTGCATTTGGGAGAATTAGGCTGTCAAGCGTTCTTTTACTTTTTGGGAGAATCAAAAAATTTCATCCCCACTCTTCGATTTTTGACAGTTTTTACAAAAACCGACGAAAAAGTTAGAAAACGGACCTATTATGAAATGAAAATGGAATTATTGATTTTGCGCCTATTGGTAAATATTTACAATATGGGTTTTTTGAAGAATTTCAAAGTTTCCTTTGCTTTTATAAAATCACACTTCATTAAAACATAATTTTTGAAGCATTCTCATGCTTTTTAACCCTCTAACAAGAAACTTTTAAAAATACTCACATAATAAACTGCTGTTTTCCAAGTTGGTCGCATCCATTTATTTCGCTATCAGAAATGTCTACCCAGTCATCGCTATTTTCACTCGATGTTATGTATGAATTTGAACAATAATTGATGCTTCCATCGCCTCCAGCAAGTAATCCATTGCCAATCACCATCGATACTTCATAGAGACTGTTAGTCTTATGATCGGATGAAATGGTTGAGCATGATTCGGCTTTGTTGAGGAACGAACATCTTCTATAATTGTTAATGCTTTCATATCCATTTGATGTAAGCGATATTGTGTCAGCGCACTTAAAGTCCTTTTCTCTTGAACTCTTAACCGATTCATAGTTGTGGGAATGGTTGTTGCTTTTGATTGTGTAATAAATGCTGTCTTCATCGTTAATGCTTCCTGAATCACTTGTTCTTGATGATATTTCATTAGTGGTCAAAACTTTTGTAAATAGTTTTTTGGGTATTATGCGCTTTGGATTTGGCAGTTCTGGCAATTTGTCAGTTGTATTTCTCTGTGATTCTGTAGACTCCTTTCTTGGCCTTGATAAAGGAGGGGCAGGTAGAGACTCCTTAAGAGTTTCGCATATTTCATATCCGTGATTGGTGGGGGTTTTTTCATCAGATGATCCATCAATTGACTCGTAGTTTTCCCACGACACAAAATTCTTCTTGCTTACTTCTTGATCATTATTTTGAACAATCTTCCTGTTATTGCAGAACAAAAATGACTTTTGAGGTTGAATCGGGGTGCTAGCATTGAATTCCGCAATGGTTTTTGTTTCTGTGGCTATAAACTCATAAGTACTTTCATCATCGTTGGTATCCTGTTCATTTGATTTTGTTACTTTTTTTACATGTTGCTCATCAATATCGGCAAGTGTTTGAATTTTATCAACCAAGCTTATGTTGATGGCCTCATTAACTTGTCTGATAACATTGTCTTCCTCTTGATGCATGCTTCCTGGCGATCCACCACCAGATTGTATGGCGCAAAGTGTCCTAATTTTATGGTCAACTGCTTCTAATGCATTTAGTATCCTTTCTTCAGAGAGCCTTTCGGATGGGTCTTCTGCGATATTTGTAATGTAATCGGAAGAACTTTGAGAATCAGGCACTTTGTTTTCATCAAATAAACTTTCAGATGATACTTCATCAGGCGAGTTTTCATAAGTTTTTGAATGCTTGTCGTTCACGTTTTGCAAAGGTTCCTTCAAGACTTCAAGAACAAATTCCTGTTCTTTCAAGTCTATCGAAGTTTCTTGGCTTCTAGGTGTTTGGAAGTAAATTTGTTCATTCAATTTTTCATCTTTTACATGCATTGCATTTTCATTGTTTGGTTGCGTTGGTGAGATGTCAATTGCTACCGATTTTCTTTCAGTCTTTGTTTTTATTCGTTCTTGATTACGTTCCAATGATTCTACTACATTATTGACTTTGAAACAAAAGTCATTCTCTAAATGCTTCGAACCTGGTTCAAATGTTTTCTCGTCCGAATTTTTCACTTCTTCTCTAATTTCATCCAATACCACCG
Organism: Sphaerophoria rueppellii; assembly: GCA_920937365.1. Classification (NCBI taxonomy): domain Eukaryota; kingdom Metazoa; phylum Arthropoda; class Insecta; order Diptera; family Syrphidae; genus Sphaerophoria; species Sphaerophoria rueppellii. The sequence goes on from CAKKXW010000001.1 coordinate 124,937,514, forward strand.
CCTTTAATTGATTTTTAATTTCTCTAAGGGAAACAAGTTCTTTCTTCTTTCGCAACACTTGGGCAGTCCTTAACGGTAACTTGGGTTTTTCACTTGTTCTACTTTCAAATGTTTTTATCGCACGCTGTACTGTTGATATACTTTTAATGGGACTAGAAGTTGTTTCTTTATCAAGCTTTGGCAACACTGTTGACGGAGAGGATGGCTTTATTGTCTTTGCATTTGAATTGTCGATAACTTTGTAAACGTGACCGCCACGAGAAATAAGTATACCATTGTTTCGCTTCACTTCGTCGAGTATTTTTTTATCCTTTTGTATAATTTCATTGAACTGTTGAGTAAGTTTTGCAACTTTATTGCTAGCGTTGGAGCTATTGTAGTATGGCATTTTGCGAGGGGAATGGTAGCTTTTCACTTGAGTTTTAAAACTATACCTGCGGGTGGAATTTGTGTTTTTTCTTCGGGGTACCACCGCCGCCGCCGCCGTAGTAGACGTCGACGTCGTTGATGTTGTTTCACAACTACTCAGCAAATTGAGAGAGCTATCTGAACCTATCGAAGTTCGCGTCCCACTGCCGGGTTGATTGTTGTCACCGCTTATGTTATCACAGTCGATAACAGGCTGCACCGATGGCACTTGTGGGGTGACAGGTGTTGATTCCATATCGTTGGCTTTGTTTATTGCTTCCATTACTTTGGAGTCATCATTGTTGGTTTTTTCATTATGGAGAATGGTTAGGTCCTCACTTTTTGGGACCATTTTATCATCCCGACGCATGCACTTCCAATGTATTTTTTCTGTACTGTTGCAATTTGTTGGTTCCTGAATATTAGAATTTAAGCGAGAACTTGAAAGAACACGAGATGGTGTTATGGCAGGACTTGCGCTTTGGCATCGATTTCTCTCAATGGTCGCTGCTGTTTTGTACTTGTAAAAGTTATCTTTTGCCAACCTAGTCGAACTTTGGTTTTCAAGACTATCTATAATATTATGGACACTTAAGGCACGTGAAATTTCAGGCGGCCGAGGGAGTTTTTCTTCGTGCAACAAACAACCGTAGCTTTTGGCAGGAGTAAGAGCTTTCGTAGCTTTTGTGATTCTCGAATTCCAGAGATGTCTTAAATGCTGAACACCTCTCAGCTCAGTTTGACTTGAATCGTTTTCCTTGTTATTGTTTGTTAATTTGCTACTTTTAGTTTGATCGGGAGATAAGATTATATTTGGTGTTTTTTCGCTGTTTTCGAAGTTGTTGTACGAATTCTTTAGCCAACTAATTATGGGATTCCCTTTCGAATGCAGCGACCTGGTTTTGGTTAGTTTGTTATCGCTCCCATCATCAGCAATTGGGGCTGATAATAGTTTTGTGTTTTTGAACATATCCCCTGCTCTTTCCTGAAGATCTGTTCAGAAGAAGCAATTTTGATTGTTTGGTTAATGAACCCCTGTAATGAAATAATAAAAATTATGTCATAAAATGCATACAGCGCAATACTCTTTTTTATTTTTGTATATATGTTTCAAATAAAACGAAGGTGAAAGTTTCTTTTGGACGGCTGTGGTATTACAAGACTTGAATATTAAGTATCCACCTTGATAAAGGTCGTTTTTGTTGGGAGCTACGAAATATAATTTTTTGGTTGGCTCAATAAAGCATGCGCTCTTCTTGGAATACCAATTGATGACAAATTAATAGTCATAATTGCGTACAAATTTAAAAACCAAAACTCCACTTTATCTGAAATTGTATACAATAAATTATAAATATACATACATATGCATGTATGGTATATTTATTATTGTTTGTATTGACGTATTTTTTGCATTTGCGTATGTGTATGGTTTTTGGGTTGAAAGATGCACGACATCAAAACAAAAACACAAATGAACAGAATGAAAACAATATATGGCAAACTTTTGTTTTCCAAAGTAATTCGGTAGACTCGGGATCTCCTCTTGACTTTTTTGTGAGATAAATTGTTGTAAATTGGTGAATGTTTATTATTAACGTCATTTCGAAAACTGTTATTTTTACATTCTAAAATTTTCGCATTGGCATAGCTGAATCAGAACGCTTTGTGTAAACTTGTGAGTCATATCTGATTTGATGTTCATTTGCAGTGGATGATAACAGAAGTGCTTATCAAATATTTTTATCAAAAACAATTCAAAATTACAGCTCATATAGATTTGCACATATGTACAAACCTACTCAAGTACCTACAAAAAAAAAAAAAAAAAACAATAAAGACTTTCAGTGCAATGTTATTGATAAAGAATCGCGAAATTCCTTTCTCCCAGAACCTAACCAAATTTTTGCAATAAAAACGTTATCTCCGTCCTTAACTAGCTTCTCGCCCAATATGAAGATCACACACTTCCAGCCTCCGATAGGAAATATATCATAAAATAAGCATACATATATGCATACGAATAGATCTATAAATATTTAAAATCGAATTGGAATTGAAATTATAGAGTTAAAACAGTTGAACACGGTTGAACTACTATATGTAATAATTTTGCAGAATTCATAACTAACACCTAATGAGCTATTTTAATGCCTCAAATTTTTAATTTTGTAATAGGTTAGATACAAACTATTACGGCCTGCTTTTCAATCAACAAACCTTTACACTCTCTTAATTAAATTGGATTAAGCTTTTAGTGAGCAACGGAAGTCAATGCCCTCTCATAATGTAAACAGAAGATTTTTGATTCCCAATACCTTCTATCATTACATAGAAAATAATATGCGATTGAGAGCATAATAAATATATAAACTAACAATTGGATTTTAAGTCTGAAATTTAAAAAAAAAGTTGAGTTGTCTCTTAAGATAAAAGTGTCTACTTTGCTAAATGGAAGTCATGGAAACGTGAACGAAAATAAATTAAAATAATTCAAGGTTAATAAAACAAGTAAAAACACGTCGCCTTATAGTAAGAACTAAGAACATCGCAAGATTAAAAACACATATCTACATCTATATAAAGTTTGTTCGTTTGAACGCGGTATATCTGGAACAACTAGTTCGAATGGTATGATTCTTCTTGGGTTGGATAGTCCATTAATCGAGGAAGGCTTTAGGCTACTTAGCATTAAGCTGTGACCAATAGGAGCAAAGAATCAGTGGAAAATGAGGAAAAAAACTGCAAAAAATGTTAATTTTTCTTCGTTTTAATGCGCTTATCTCAGGAACTGCTAAATCAAATTGAATAATTCTTTTAATATTGAATGGTTCATTTATCGTTGAAGGCTTGAAGCTATATAACATTACGTTGCGACCAATAGGAGCGAAGTGTCAGTGAAAAATGTTGAAAAAATGGCAAAAATAAATCATTTTTGAAGGCTTTTGTTGTCTGCTGGAACGTGCTACTAAATCAAAGCGAACAATTCTTTTTGTGTTGAATAGTTCGTTAATTATGGAAGGACTTACTCTATAAAACAATAGGAATCAGTGGAAAATGTTTAGAAGTAACAAATTATTCATTTTTCTGATTGTTTGAACGCGCTTATCCTAGCAACTGCTTAATAAAATTGAACAATTCTTTTTGTATTGAATACATAGTCCATTTATCGAGGAAGAGTTTAAGCTATACAACGTTACGCTAATAAGTAACGAATAATAAGAGCAAAGCAGCAATGAAAAGTGTAGCTAAAACGGGGAAAATTATACATATATGAAGGCTTCGAGTTAAGAACAATTTTGATTAAGAGAGAGTCCACTGTTTTAAAATAACTTTGCAACTAAATTCCCATGCGGGCATGATGCACAAGTCGAAGACGCACCTCTGGCCGGTGGATGAGGTAAAGGCGGATGAAGTCGCGGACAACTGCTAGTTTCTAATAAACCTGACTTTTGTGAAAAATTGTTTGTTAATATCGATTTCTTGCGAGTTCTTTATAAGGAGGTCTTTCGTCATCAAACATAATTGCATTAAATGTTCATTAGACACTCCAATTCTTTTTTTGTGAATAAGTTAAGTTGGATTGCAAAACGTAAGCTTAGAATATAATGTTTTACTCTATTTATTTTCTGTATATTTATTTTCCTAGCAGCAAGGAATTTGTATAAACAACTCAACAATTAGAATCAAATTAATTATAAAAAAAACGCATCTCGAAGTGATTTGATTTCCTTCTTTTTTCATTGTCAGCATTGCTTTCAATGATCAACCCTGACCTTAAATGCAAAGTGAACAGTGAGCGTTTCTCACTTAAAGATGCTTTCCAATAAAAGCAATTACTGAATTTCTTATCACGAAAACAAATTCAAACTAACTTAACCTTTTAAAAGTGTTTCTAAGGCAATCAAATGAAGGTAACAATTTGAGCGAATAATTTAAAACTGAGGTAAGGCATCATTCATATATGTACATATAGCACATATTTACATTTTTAAATACATAATATTTCTATTTACGTTATCAATATTATTTAGTAAATTCCACTTCAAGCAAATGCAATTTATTTTAAAAATGATTTGTAACTGATCGGAAGCTTTGTTAAACACGCATTGAAAAGTAGGAACTTACTGTTGCTTTCTATGTTTTCATACAGAAAAACTATAATTTTTATAAAACACATACAAATACTTTTCCTTTTAAAATTTTCTAAAATTTGTGTAGTAAACATAGCGAAGAGAAAATTAATTTTTCTAAGCACAAATATGTATGTAAATTAACACCAAAGCTATTGACCTCTTTCCATAAAAAGTAAATGAATAAATAATATTTTTTACAATTAAGAAAAACACGTTAAACTTTAACTAACAACGTATGTCACACCTCGAAATAAGAACTCGTTTGTTTGTTGAATAAATGAAAAGCAAATTGTTCCTAGCTGCTGTTGTTGTAGGTTCATTCAGAATGACGAATATATCTCTGAATGTTATTAAGGTCAATCAATGTATTCATCCTCAAAGAATCATTGGTATGGCTTCAAAAATTACATACTTACCTACATAAATAGTACCTGTCGAGATATTTTATTAATCCAATAACGTATATATTTTTTAAGTTCCGACGATATGGAGGTTTTTCTTTTTGATCCAAACTCAATTTAAATTAAGAGATATCACGAATTCTTCTGGTTTTAATCGCTTATATTAATATCAGGTTTATTTGCATTTTTTTCTTTTTTGTATTTGAAACCAACCACGTAAGTAAAAACCTCGCGCAGAACTAAGTGATAAATGATAGCTGTCCAAAACAAAACTTCAACCAAACTTAGTGAATATAGATGAATAAGGGCTGTTTTTAATACACACAAGTTGTGTTGGTACTGCCAAAGCCCAAAGGCTAGTGGCCCACAAAAATTAAGGGTCGAACTTAGCAACCCCCATTCCACGAACTACTTGTTTTCTAGCGACCATCGATATGGACAACGAATACGTACAGAATAGCCTCGTTCTACAAAAAAAAAAAAAAAAAATCGACTTAGAAGATGTCAACACCAAACACCAGCACTATGGACACACACCTTGAATTATTTTCCGTGTTCGACTCTGTATGTACATCATATTTTCGAGGATTTTTCGCTTGTGAATGATATCCGTGTCATATCATTCCAGTTATCATTAAAAACACTCATTGACATGTCACGTCTGGGCAATAACACATTAATCCTTTAATATCAATGTATTCGAAAAAACGCACTTCACTTTCGATCACATTTTTTTCCTAAATGACATTTATGTGCTAGGAAAGTTTGGAGTCATTTCTAATTCAAAATATTCACGGGGCCAAGTTAACTTCTTTCTCTTCGTAAGCGAGTAGCGACTAAGCAAGTTAAATAAAAACAAAAAATGAAAACAAAAATAATACCACGGTCACCCAGCGAGTGTTAGCACGAAACTGACATTCCACAGCGTTGGAGACGTTCAAACAGTGAACTTGCTCAGTTTTCTGACTGTTTTGTTTGCTGAAAAATGTATACAGCCAAACCAAAACTATAGTCAGTGCCAGTGATACCACAAACCTGGTTGATACGTTATAAAAACGTATGCTCGTTCGCGTATGGTCTTTTATGTTAGTGGGGATGTCAGGGAGAAGGGAACTTGGCGAGTGTATGAATTCTTTTCAGTTGTTTTCGTTATCACTTTCGCTGGCAAGATTTCGTTGGAAATGCTTGGCTATCTTTGGCCAAATGAGTGAGTTTATTAAATTGATAACTTCTTAAAGATTCGAGTGATTTTCTTGTGTCAAATTGATGGACAAATCTTAGTTGTATCATGATTGGGTCAAAATGTTTGTTTGTTGTAATAAACTAAAATTAAACGATTGGCTGGCGTTAAAACACAAAAATAATAAAGGAACGGGTCTACTTGCCGGTAACTATAACAAATAAAAATTATGTAGGTTTCTTATTGGCTGACATAGTTCATAGATGCACTTTATTAAGCGAAGACTTTTGTTTACCAAATTGTAAATAGCAAACAAACAGTAAGTCAAGTTTAGTCTGAAGTGCACAGCTCAATTTCGGTTTGTGAACCAAACAGATCTGTAATCATAGATCCTAGGTAATTTGCTGTTTGTCTCTGTCCGTTTAAGCTTTCGTTTTTTTAATTGAATTTCGAATACAACTGACTTATGCACTATAGACTGCCAAGAGGAACCAGTGTGTCTTTGCTATTAGTTAGTAGCAATAAATTCACAAGATTTTTAATAATAATGAAATAAATTGACACAGTTGCGAATAATTCTGATAAATTCCGGTATCATTGACCCCATTACACATTTCCCGCCACGTAATGATAACATTCTATCCAATAAACATACGTCATTGTAAATGCACCTTCAATTTCAGATCTCAATGACATTCAAAATTAATTTCAGAGTATTTTTCTTTCTTTTTATTCCATGACGATAGCGTTGCTGTAAAATGAAATTATTTTGCTGATAATTCATTCATTTGAGTGTGTTTCCTCAGATTACTTTTTCTTCTGAGAAATAAATTGGTTTGGTATACGAGAATATCTGGAAACCCAATATGACATGTATGAATCATTGAACAACATGGTTGTGTAGTTGTTGTTGGTCCCTATGATGACTTTCAAGCTCAATAAAATTGCATTGCAATCTTACATACATAAGAAACAAAAAAAATCTCTCTGACTATCACGTCAGGTATCAACTCACATTTTGAAAATCTTAAGATGCGTGATTATCGGCTTTATTCAAAAAATGCACCGTGATTTTTATCCAATAAACGATATCACTTTGTTCCACTTATCGCAGCACAAAGGTTTTATTATTTCTTTCTCTTTTGTAAGTTTAAATGAATTCAACGTTCCAACTATCAGTTGTATTTCAGTATAACAATGGAAAATATTATGTTAAACACAAGGAAATATCAATTGACATCGATTAAGGGCACCAAAACACAATAATTAAACCAGACAACGGAGACATCAATTTTATTCGCAATGTTACATCGCTGTTGGTATTAAGTACTTCAAACACTCGCGAGCGCGATCAATCACAGACTAAGTCTGGCTTTGGAATAAAGCAAACGAAAAGGAGATTGGAACTCGGTTGCCGCGTCGTTAATTTGTTCAAGAAATATGTAAGTACAGATACAATTTATTTTTTTAAGTAGAATAAAAACTAAAAACCATTTTATATTTGTTATATCGCTCCTCTAAAGAATCTTTTAATTTCTCCTTGCCATCGCAATTTAGGCTGTTTCGAGAGGAAAGTTCTTCGGGTCAGCTTTGGTCCCGTGTGCATTGAAGGGGAATTACGAAGAAGATATTGCAGCGAACTTTCGGGTTGTACAACGACATGGACCTAGCCAGAAGGTTCAAGGTCCAGAGACTTAGATGACTCGGTCATTTAGAGCGGATGGACACCAATGCTCCGGCCCGGAAAGCCCTCGACACTATTCCCGAGGGACGTAGGAGGAGAGGAAGATCGCGACTCAGATGGCGCATTCAAGTGGAAGAGGGCATCAATCAACTTGGAGTGCAAAACTGGAGACAACTAGCTAATGACCGAGCTGGCTGGCGGAGACTGTTGATTGAGGCCCAAGTCTACAACGGACTGCAGTGCTACTTTAAGTAAGTAAGTAATACAATTTCACCTGTTATTTTTTTTTTTAGGTTACGTAAAAGCGATTATCTTCTTTATCAGCAGAAAATTATTAAATACAGTTTAAACAAAATAAAACATTTTTCTTAAACAGAAGACAAGAAACAATTTCCTTTACACATTTGAAGGAATGACCATTTTTCTTTCAGGTGGCAAGCATGTTCATTTAGGTTTTTGATTCCAATAGGAACCGACTGCCGACTTTTGCTTTTGTTAGTGAACGCCAGCGTTGCAGCGTTTTACACTCATGTACGATGGAACACACTTGGAAATGGCAGTAGTGTTTGCTTGATAAAAACAAACAAAACACAACTACAACAGAAGTTTGTGTTATTCTGAATAGCCGCGCGCTCAATTCATTGAACTTTAATTTCTTTTAACAGAGAAAGATTTGAGAAAGAATTATGCTACTTTCTGCCCCAACAATAGAAATATCTTTTAAAATAGAGAAAAAGAAATGCTACGAAAACATGAAGTAGGGATTCGAGGTGAGAAAAACTCAAATATTGACAACTGAGATAGGTAAAATACCTTGGAACGGTAAAATCCACATGACGAACCCTCAATCTTATGATTGACTGTGAAGATATAAATATAAGATACTTGTAAGTTTTGCATCGAATTTAGGACACGAAGACTTGTGATACCGTAATATTGAAAGCAGTAGAGTTTCTTAGAAGATGCTAAGTTATTTGAGAAAAACGCGTCATCAGATGATGAATTTTTCAGGAATTTTTAACCAAATTGTCATTGCATATTGCCTACTAGCCACCAAAGAGAGCATTTTTTGTTTTGGTTTTTTTTTTTTCGAATACTATTCTTTACAGATTTTTAATATTGAAAAAAAAAATACAATACGAACACTTCATTTACATACAGGAATGATCGTTTTCAAAATTTTTCATTTAAATTAAATTATATTGCATTTTACAATTGAGTGAAAGCATGCGAGTGTTTGCGCGTGAGCAACATCTCATCAAAACAATTGGCCGAGAGCAATTTATAATGGTTTCTGTTTCTGGTTTGTGTCATTACTTTTATCTATAAAAGTGAGTCACCACTGGTATTTCTTGTGTTGAAGTGAGGCTTTATTTAATGCCTTGGGTGTTTGTTTGTAAATACATATTAGCTTCAAAAGAAGCATAGCTATAGGTTTCTGATACAATTAATTAATATTAAGATCTAAGCTTTGGATGCACTTGAAGTGCTTAAATGAATAAGTTAAGTTTCAGCTATCCGGCTCACAATCCATGAAGGATCTCAGCCTGACATACTGCAGCCTTCCATTGTGAACGGTCCATCGCATGCACTCTCCAGTCGCCGAAACCAAGCGCTCTGGCAATCGCAGTTACTTGGTCCTCGTCTCGAACCTGGGGACTGGGATGAAAAGACTTTCTTGGTTGGAGCGTTATCGTCCATTCACTCGATGTGACAGAGCCAATATTGTCATCTTTTTTTTGGCCTTCTGGTCTACATCCACATCTTGGTACAGCTCATACAGTTCTCTGTTGAACCTTCTTCTCCATTCGCCATCGTCGCATACGAGACCGAAAATTCGTCGAAGAATTTTTCTTTCGAAAGCGCCCAGTATCAATTCCTTTTTTTTACTTATCGTCTAGCACTCGGCGCCGTAGAGTAGGACTGGTAAAATCAAAGTTTTGTATAGCAGACACTTTGTCTTTCGAGGGAGGAGTTTTGAACCCAGTTGTTTGGCCAACACGAAGCAGCAGCGGTTCGCTAGGGTAATTCTTCTTCGGATCTCCACTAAGGTGTCGTTTGTGGGATTGATTGTTTGTTCCAAGGTAGGGAACTCCTTAACTACCTCGAAATTGCTGTTACTAACAGTGACGTTTTGTCCTAGGCGGTGGACAGATGTTGCTTTGTTTGTTGATGCATGTTCATACTTTGTTTTGTAATCATTCACTTTTCAAGAATAACGAGTTTTGCCTGTTCTTCAATAGCTGTGAAGGCCTCAAGCACAGCTCTCTTGGATCGGCCGATGATGTCTATGTCGTCCGCATAGCCTAGGAGCTGGGTGGACTTGTTGAAGATAGTGTTTTCCTTGCTCACAACTGCCTTGCGTACTATCTGCTCCAGGACTATGTTGAAGAAGTCACATGACAACGCAACTCCTTGTCTAAGCCCTGCGCATGTTTACCATTTGAACACTGCACTGCGTATTGTTTTTAGCTTCATGCGGCACAGCTGGATCAGTTTTTTTTTTGGGATCCCGAATTCAGACATCGCCATCATAGCTCTTGGTGGTTGATGCAATCATAAGCAGCTTTAAAAGTTCTGCCTCAGTGTGAATTTTTGGTCTATCGTTGTTCTGCCTGGCCTAAAACTACACTGGTACGTGCCAATTATTGTGTTGCAGAAAGGCTTAAGACTATCACACAGTACGCTGGATAGGATTTTGTATGCAACATTAAGCAGAGATATGCCACGGTAGTTTTTGCATGACATCGGATCGCCTTTTTTGGAGATGGGGCATATGCAGCTTATCGACCAGTCAGTAGGCATGCATTCGTCTTCCCACACTTTGGTGATGACCTGGTGCATGCGGTATGCCATCCCACCCGTTAGAATTGTTATTTTTTAGCTTTTGGATGGCTCTTTCTACCTCTTCTGCGCGGTGTGCTGGGACTGGGTGTTCATTGACTGGTCTTGTTTCTCTTTCGTTATCAGCTCGCTCGTTATTTTGCGCATTCAGCAGCTGTTGGAAGTGCTGCTTAAAAACATCTACAATTTCCTATGCTTCTTGGACTAGGTTTCCTTCACTGTTTCGAAGAGCCTGAGTCCCGGTTTCTCATTTCTCCTTTTTGTTCGGTACTCTTCTCTTGTTGCTCTTGTTTTCCGTTGCAGCATCTGCAAACGTGCATTTTCCGTCTCTTCTTTCAATAACGCGCACTCATCATCATACCACGGGTTCTTTTTCGAGGGTGGCTGGTAACCTATGGTGGTCTCGGCTAGACTTTTTATTATTTCGAGATATTGGTACCACAAGGTGTTGACATCTGTGGTATTTGGGAGAACGGTGGAGAGTCACTCACTAAGGCGCTCACTGTAGTCTCTGGCATTATCCGGACTGCCAAGGCAACCGATGTTGAAATGAACAAGAGTAGAAAAAAAAAAAAAAAAAAACATGAATTTGACGAGACCGACTTATTCCAATGAAACTACCGAATGGCAACACCAAACTATCCTGGTTGCTAGGATAAACAAAAGCCAACTTTTTGTATTCTTATACACACAAAAAGTAGTATTAAAATAAATTTTCATTCGTTCGGTCGAATTGTTATTTTGTTCGAAACAAAAAATGACAAGTCCTAAATGGCTAGATGTCGAATCCGAACAGGAAGTCAAAATAAACACATTACAATCTTGTCTCACACTTGCCGACCTTCACATTGACAACTATGTGAAGTTAATTACTGCTGATATTTCAAACGACAAGAAAAAGGCTTCAAAATTATTGGTTTTCAAAGGGACACAGTTGTCAAGCGAACATGATCTTCCTGGTGTACCATCCGCAATAGAAAGCTTATACATTGATGAACCTGAACCAAAAACTCCAAGTAACTCAAATCCAATGGACTATATTTTTAAACCTATTTATACTTATATCTACATATATTTTTTTTCAACAAGTTCTCGCTGTTGCAATTGGAGAATCGATTTTGTTTTATAGAAACATGAAACCTTACTTCAAGTACACATTGCCTCCAATGGAAGTTGACGATAAGGAAAAAGAAATTTGGAGTAAGATACCTGTAGAACGAGCAGAAAAGCAGGAAGCGCATATTGAGAAATTAAAATTATTGGGAAGGAACCAACTTACGAGAGTATCTCAAAAACTACTTATGCTACCAGCTCAAGACCGACAAGTGAGTACAAGTTGCTAGGAACTGTAACTGTCAACGTTGTATGAAGTAAAAAAACTTTAAGTTCTGCTTATCAGAATTTTATTAAGGAACATGCTGACACACCACTTCAGAAGTTTTCAACAGTCGTTGCATTGGCTTCCTTACAGAGAGTTTCCAGTGATGTCAATCCCCCATCCTGTCTAGTTGTAGTCACTGATCATGGCGAAATCTATATTTTGGATACACAGGGATTTGGTATTATGTATCAGGTCAGTAATAGTACATGGCAACACCAGTTTTTGTCATACATAAATCTTATCACAGGCCCGGACTTGTTGTTATGAAACAACACCGAGTTTGATGAGCGTTCATGGACAATACGAATCAGACTTTCGAATTGTAATAGCTACACGAAACGGTGCAGTATATTTGCTCCGTAAGTCCTGGCTAGAAGGAAAAGAAATATTCAAATTGAACAACCCACTTGCCGGCCTAGTGTTGGTACCAATTGATGAAACCATTGCTGTGGCCACAATGGACAAACAATTGATGTGCTTCTCGAAGAAAGGCAAACAACTCTATGTCCATACACTTGACGAAATTCCAATTTGCTTGGTTCCAATTTGTTTGTCTCATTTAGGATTGACAATAGTTTGTGTGTCAATGCTTGGAGGTCTTGTACAGCTTTTCATACAAAAATCTGTCGTCGATCAATTCAAGATGAATGAGACTGTTACATCGATGATATTCGGCCGTTTGGGACAAGAAGAGTTTGTTCTATCTCTTATAACTGGAAGTGGAAATTTATTTGTGAAAATTCTCAAACGAAATGCCACTTTTGACGTGGCTGTGGCAAATATAATTCACAAAACAACTGACGTCAATGGGAACAGAGTTAGTTTGCTTGAAAAGCCTAAGAAAAGCTCAATATTCATCGAGCAAACTCTACGAGAGAAACTCAATGCAAAAGGTAATGTCGTTGAATGTAGTATTTTTTGTTGAAAAGAAAACCAATTCCTGTATTTAATTTTCTATAGCAACTTATGGAAGCTTTCAAGTTGAGTTATGGCGTTTACGTCACACAGCTGCAAGAGCAACAGTAGAGGCAATAAACTCAGCTGAGAGTATGATATCGGGCGATGTAGCTCACGCACCAATCAAAGTGGCAGCTGAGGTATGCGGGACTGGACCGATATTTCGTTTGTTTTTGACAATTCAAAATTTGTCATCATATAAGGTGGCCACGAATTTGAGACTTTTGTTGCATGCCGATCGACGTCACTATAAAATTGTTAAATCATTGACAATGGTAAGCAGGTCATTTTTTGATCATTAGTCATATTTTGTTTTGATTCAACAAATCAGAGACCTCCTCACAAAACAAGGAATTTACAAAGCACTCTGTGGGTTGTATAACATTAAAACCGTTTTCAAATCTTAAAACCATCGAAAATACCAAATAAAAGTGTTTTCGTCCAGGTTTAATTTCGTGTAGAAATTTTTAAAAATAAAGAGTGATTGTGATTGCGATTAGCGACAGGACAGATTTTCTGGAACGATAGTTTCAGTAATTAATATGGGAGATTCGAATTGAATTTAATGTATAATTGTAAAGGATTGCTAAGGAATGAGACCTGTTTCACCGCATTAATGTCTTACAATCAGTGCTCTTTTACAAATTGACATCAGATAAAGTTCCGTCATGCTCATGGCGCAGGTTTGTATGAGACCGTTTTGAGAAGAATTTTCACACGCATATCTCAAGCTGGATCCCATAAATCGTATGTGAAGTAGCTAAATGTTCGTATCAGCTGGTGAACAAATGTACATTAAAATAATATTTTCCTTTTTTTTATAATTACTTTAAAACCAAAAACAGAATTGAATTTGGCACCGACTACAGTCGACGGCAAATACGTAGTTGAAAGGAATTCGACTTCTGATATTTATTTTTAAATTTAAATAAGCTTTCAACGGAAAAGTTTTACCTTTGACAGAGAAACTTTGACTTGAGACTTTGAGCTTCACGTTGACAAAAAGCTTCATTTTTTGAATTATTCAATCTTTAAACTGATGATAACTGAAAATTCAAATATAAACCACTTTTATGCATAATTACCAACGATCCAAAATATTCGTGCATTCTAATTTAAAATTAAGTTTCTTTTTTATTTCAATTTCTTAAAAAAGAATGTTTTGTTTAAATACTTAAATATTTTAATCTTTTATTTCTCAGCTACCAGCTATATTACCGGGATCTCCACTTAAAGTTGATTTTGAAGCGACTGCCATTCTGTCTCCTGAAAATGGTTTACCCCCACCCACACTAACGAAGGATAACTCAATAATACGAATTATAATAATTAAACTTAACCAGACTAGACCGCTTATAGCTGCCATTATTGCAATGCCGGAATCGGAAGCAAATGTAGAGCTCTATTGAATGTACAATAACAATGAGCAAAGGATTATTTCGAATTGCTGAAATTTATGTTTTCGAATAAAGTTCATACATACATATTCCAAAACGTGGTTTTTTTGCGGAATATGAATCCATATTTGTCAAGGAATTTATCAGTGTGTTTATAAATAAAAAAGAGTGGCACAACAGCTCTTCAAATTGTCTGTGGCTTAATGAAAATCAAACGTTATTAAAACATATTTTTTACGGAATTCTGTCTTCGTCTAAAGCAGGAAGACTGGGAAAAAGTAAAGAAGTCAAGAAGCCAACTTCACTCATGGATGCGGTTTATTGAATGTATCTTTAAAATTGCATGCAGACTAGATATCAAGATGTCACAGGTTAGAGATCATATTAGCAAGAAAAAGTAAAAAAATCAAAGTCAGAAGAAAACTAATTCAAGAAATATTTAGAATACAAACAAAAGTTATTGGAATATATGCCAACTCAAAAGTCTGGCAACCCTAATGACGGAAACAGTGCAAGAAGACTTCTAAGAGATAAAAGAAAAGATTGTCTAAATAAAACAGGGATACATCGGATCACAAAGTTCTATATCATCCTAGAAACTCTTGGGTCTGAGTACCCAATTCATATGATGTCTTTGAGCTATGCAAAGGAAACGAGGGATCTATACCTTAAAAATATGCCTGGCATTTTATGCCAGTTAGTATACATAAGGTCCTGTTTAATGGAAAAGAAATAATTTCTACTAGTATACTTGCAGTCGGACAACTTTCAGAAGAAACGCAAGAGTCAAGAAACAATGAAAATAGAAGGAACTGCTTACGAAAAAAAAGGATGAAGATAAAAGATGCATTCCAAGCAAGTCTAAGATGCTTTCCGAGAAGAAACAAAAGCGATATGGAACATAGAGTCTTGAAACTTTTGGATAACATAAAAAAAACTGTTTTTCACGTGTTTATTTGTCTCATAATTTGTAGTTATATGTTAAAAAAAAAACCTTATTGTATTCCAATATGTGAACTTCAATAAATAAAAAACAAATAACCCGAGCGAAAACAGTTATTTGTGAGAGCTATTAATTAAATTCCGCTGAATCAGCGATTTGTCACACTGTGCGGGGGTTTGATATTAAAAAAAAAAAAACGCGGTACTTAAAAGAAAAAATATATTTTATAATTTTTCGAAACATTTTTTATAAAATTAAAAACAAATTAAATAAGTAAAAAGAAGTATAACACATCATTCCTGCTATCTTAGTTAATACCATTTTCGGCATACGATATTTTAGAATCATAATGTTTCCTGGAATGACTCACACGCAGTATCCTTAAAGAATGAGGACACTCCCTGTATTAAATATGGAAATATATAATAATATAATATGTACAACAAAGATTTGCTCCAATGACTACGTACCAAATCATTGAGAGCAAAACTTTACAAGGATGACTTTGCAAAGTGTGTATGGCCTGATCAAATTAAGCCGTTAAAAATGCTCTTTTACAAGATACTTTTAAAATATTTTTGACATGAAATAACGTGAATTCAAGGCAACGCAATAAAGATACATTTGTTATGAAGATCATTCGATCAAAGTCGATGTTTTTTTTTTTTGTTTTTTTTTTTTTTTTTTAACCTTAAACCTATTACCAGATTGCTGTGTTCGCGTCCGATCTTTTTGCAGTAAGGGACTTTGGCTGAAATGCAAACGCTTTTTCACTACCCACCAATCTACGAGTATTGAAAAAGCTCGAAAAGCTTTTGAAAACTGAATTGTAGCTCAAAGAAGAACTTTTGCTTTGCATTTCAAAGTAGACTCAATAAAAAACACCCTGACTTTTAAGCAACGAGTTAGTATAGTTTAACAAACCGATCGTTTCAGTTGCTTTGATAAAAATAATTTCTTTTTCCCCCTAAAGTAAGTCCTCGATCTTTTGAAAAACATTCCTTATACTAAATTAATATTTTGTGACTACTTACGCAAATTGAAAAAAAAAAAATAACAAAATAAAAAATAAAAATTGAAAAGCTACGGAGGCTTAACAAAATATTTGACTAAAACAAAATTTCAACATTTGCATTGGGTTAAGAATAGTTAATAATTAAAGAACATAATTTGAATGAGTCTCACGTTTTTCGGCGAACGCAATAAAACGAAATTATTTTTAATACACGGCTTGATAGTCGAAAATATTTAAATGTAATTGTTTAAATCTACGCACAAAGAATCGATAAGATATTTTTCTCCCAATCCGACGTCTCATTCTAAAATCATAGTGGAATTAGTTTTAAACAAGAAACTGAGGGAATATTAAAAAAATATAAACATTAAACTTTGTCCTTTTTCTGTTATAATGCAAGTCTCTTGAAATATACGAATATGATTTTTTATTACTGGCGACAAACTTTGTTCAAACGTGATACAAATTTATAAGAAAGGTCCACACTATTACGAGTTTGAGCTTAAGTGTTCCTTATAAACTATCAAATTTATAGATATTAAACCAAACTTTTTGTAAACTATTAAGGTTTCTTTCTATTTGTAGATATACTCCAACCCAAACCACTATGTCACTTGACGAGGTACGTATGTATGTTCTTGTACTTGACTTTTTAAAACAGGAATACAGATATCACAGCTTCAATCAAAAAGTAACGATAAAATATAAATGAAAAATGTATATTTTCAGAGATTCAATGCTGCCGCAGTTAAAATAAAAACAATTACAAAACGACCAACAGACAGTGAGCTCTTAAGATTGTACGCTCTTTTCAAGCAGGGGTCTCTTGGGGATAATAAAACAAGTAAGCCAGGTATGCTTGACCTAAAAGGTCGCGCTAAATGGGACGCTTGGAATGATTTAAAAGGCAAGAGCCAAGAGAATGCCAAGGAGGAATACATAACACTGGTTGAGAATCTCTGCCAAAAATACTTGTAAATCGACTGAACAGCCAAAGAACTTAAATTTTCCTAATAAATTATACTATTTTACTTTTGTGGTATGGCAATGTACCATGGTAAATTTTGTTTTGTGTAAAGTGGTTAAAAAATATAAAATAGTATTTAAATTTGATTTGTTTCTATGACTTTTTTACTAGGTTCCATTAAATGTAGAAATATGTATTATGTTTCTTTTACTTTTTTATTCGAAATACTTTAAGATTTCTATTCCTACAAATATTTTCATTAAACGTGAGTAGCACGCACTAAATTGTATTCACTTTCCTCAAAAACTAGGGTCAAAGATTGCTTCAATTTGAATATAAATAATGAATGAATTAACATGGTAAAGTGATTTTAAAACGCAAAATTAATGTGAAGCCCATTATTTGCTTTACAAAATGTTTAGGTACTTGGCCGGAAGAAACGAAGGAATTCGGCCTGTCGTCTTATGCATACACATTCTTTATTAAAAGGAAATATGAAAATAACAGTTCAGTTCACTGATCAGTTATAACAAGATAGGAAACCTAAGTACGTGTTACCCTCCAAATACCTCAAAACTTATTTTTTCATACACACATTCTCTTGCAGCAAACTTGCTTTTTATTATGCAGGCAATTGTATCATTATTACAAGAAAACGCATACTCTTGCAGCTAACCTGCTTTTTAGTTCCTAGGCAAATGTAATTTTGTCAGCAAGCTTTCTCATCTTGTTATAAGGTTATAACTGATCAGTGGTTCAGATACGGAACTTGTTAAATTCTAACGTTTGGGCTATTTGAACTTTTTTAGTTTTGTTTTTTATGGAAAATGAAAAACTCAAAACTTATTTAGGTACGAGAGGCTTTGTTTATAAAAAAAACAAGACGTTTTCTGTTCTTAAAACACGAGCAAACCGATTGTACAATGAGTAAGTAAGTAAATAATTCATTTATTGATAATTTGAGTTAGATACATTCACATATTATTTATGAATGTTTAAACTTTGGCTTTGTCATCAGCTCAACTTGCAACATTGAATATTTAAAACGATTAAACGGAGTTAAATTCTTATTGTTTTTCATTAAATTTAATTTCTTATGCTAGTTATGCATTATTCAGCTATAAATGCAGAGGTTTCTTTCAAAAAACGGGTAAGTTCTATCCAATTACGTCCATTTAGGAATGTTTTGTCACTTCCGTAGTTAAGAAAGACTTTCCGAAGTTCCATAGTCTGTATTGCTTGAAGACTGGACATACCTATCTATATCTATATCTATACTTCTACACTAATATATAAAGCTGAAGAGTTTGTTCGTTTGAACGCGGTAATATCTGGAACTTCTGGTTCGAATGGTATAATTATTTTTGTGTTGGATAGTCCATTAAACGAAGGACGCTTACTTTGCACAACCAAATACATTTTTTTAGCTTAGATTTTTGATTGCCATTAAAAAACCGCTAAGCGGATTTAGCTCAAAACCTTATGAGATAATCGAGCCGAAAAAACGTAACGCACAGACATCATAAAAAAGAAAGGTTGATTCGGATCCTAGTGACCTCGAAACATGGGGAGATATGCAAACATTGGAGATTCACATAATCGGCCCCATTACAATAACTTCCTCTGGGAAGTTAATAATTAAATAATCAAATAATTCAAACTTAACTATTCCTCTAATTATTACAAAAACAAAAACTGTCAGTGCCAAAATGCGATGGCAATTATTCTTGCATAACCAAAAAAAAAAAAAAAAAAAAACATTAAAACGGAGAGCTTTAATAAAGGAAATGATAACGTGTTATTAATTTTATGTAACAAAGAGGAAAACAGCATGCAATGTATAACATGCAGTTTGCAACTATTGAAGCGTGCAATTTATAGGCGCAACATTAGAAACCAAAACCATCTGAAAAATAAGCTACCTCCTAGGATGGAGATACTTTTTCTCCATTGTGTTTCATAAGCTTTGACGACCAACTTCAACTTTTTCTCAAGGAAATTTACCTTTCTGTTCTATAGTTTTATAAGTTCATTGATTACAAACACGATAAGAAAAACCATGCTTTTTTCTATTGAGAACCTTAAGACTTAGGGAATGTACATTGTACATCGTACGATGTAGGTACCATTTGTCAACATTTGCAAACATTTTGAAGAACTTGAATAAAATGTTTATGAAGAAACTTCACCTGCAACATGTTGCGATTGTCTCAATCGAAATGAATATTATACCAACAAAATGAGATGACTATAGGTTTTCTTTTAATAACTGTTAGACTTTTCTCAAGTCAACAATAAATTCAAAATACCACTTCTCTTCTCAGTTCAGTCAAACAGAGAAAACGATAATGTTTCGAAATTTTCACTTCTGTCGATCAGGGAAGAAACAACTTTAACATTTTTGATGATGACGATAAGTCCTCAGTTTGTTTGTTTCTTTCGTACGTACCAACACTCTTATGATCGGTGGTTGGTAAAACACTGTTTTGGGAAACGATACATTTCTTTTTCTTTTACTTTCCGGAAAAGGTGCATAGGTGAAAACTGGCTTTTAGAATTTATATTCAAAAAAACAAAAACAGGTGTCAGCACGATTATTAACTAACTTTATCCGGTTGCAGAAATAATTGAGATTTGGCTCTTAATAAGACCAAGTGATCGTGAATTGTTTTCCTATTAGTTTTTCGTTTGTTTCCAAACTGAATATTGTTCGTCCATCTCTTTTTTGCAAGGCAATATAGTCGTCAAGCCGGTTGGGTTTTTCTCACCTGACATTCTTTTTTTTTTTTTGTATTTTGAAAAGTATGTATATGTATATGTAGGTGTATTTATGTTGGTATTTTCAAAATAGTTTTGTTGTGTTTACGGTTGTATGATTACATTCGCTCGCTCCCTGCTGGTCGTATTGTGTGCAAATTTATTGCAACCAACTATCTATTGTGTTTGCACTTTTTTGACGAAAATTTAATTTTTATATTTTTGTGGTAAGTGAATATTTATTTGTCCTTAAGTTCGACGAATTTTTTAAGCCAATGGAACATGAGGAATTCTTAAATAATGCTTATTCTGCAAATTTATCATTTGTTTTTTCTTTGAGATTTTATTACTGTGAATTTAAGTTTACTGTATAAAACAGTGTGTAATACCTGTCAACTTTTATAATATGAAACTAGCAAATTGTTTTCATCAATTGCAATTTTTGTTCAAGGAAGTTATATTACCGAAGAAAACTTTCTAATGGGAATTGGTCTGGTTGCTGGTTTTTGGCTTTAGGAGGACTAGCAGTGGGGCAGTAAGAGTTCCATACCATTTTACACGTAGTGAACCTGCTACACCGGTTTGGGCGGTGGAAGCAATAGGCAGAATAGAGATACCTTGTGTGATGGAAAAGCATTAAAGATATGTGTTAACTTTTGTGTTGAGAGGAATGATAAGTTTTCTGTTATTCGCTAACTGTATTATTGTTAAGAAAAAACCTCTTGAACATTAAAATAACAAACAAATGTTAATTTACGTATATAGCTTGTTTTTATTTTTATCACGGTTCAATGAATTCATTTGGAAAATTCAAATAAGGCCTCTTCGATTCAATTGTGCACATTGTTAAGCTACGCGAAGAATTTGCTGTGGTTGTTGACATCGGTTTTTCAAACAATAAAATCATTCAATGTGTGGAAAGAATCTCTCGCAAAATTGTATTTTTAATTATACAAAAACTTGAATCTAGTAGAAAGAATACCAACAAATTCGTAAGTTTATCAAGGCTATTTGGTAACTTGTAGCCTTGATGTGATTTTATTTCAATTTCGCAAATTTTATATGTGGTTTATCTTTCATGATGATATTATTTTGTGCACATTGCTGCTAGATTATTATAGAAATATTTTTTTTTAAACAAATTTAGTTTCCTTACGAGTTCTAAGGAATGAACTGAGTTAACAATGAGTTTGTGAAAAGATTTTGCTTTCTCATCATCAATGCAGAGGCAGACATTCCTCAAAGAGATATCAAGTTAATCCAATTCCGCTAAGCCTCCAATGTTTTTCTTATCCTAACCCTACCCACTAATCTCCAGTGGATAAGCTTACATGGAATGCAAGGGTTTGCAAGAGATTTTTTGTAAATGAAAATGTACGTGTGGAAGACACTCATTTCCAACATATAACAGTTGGTGCTTGGTGGATGGATAACATTCCCGCACTTCAATTTATTTCTCAAAGTAATTTTATGTTCAAATTATTTTTTTTTTTTTTGTAAACCCCAAGGTGCTTCAGAGATGAATCTACAAATTTTATGATTGAAAGAATAAAATATTTGTACAATTCAAAAAAATGCACGAGCTTTTCACAACAGTGCTTTCAAAACGTGATCTCTCTCGGGCTGGTGATTTATTTTCTGTATCAGATTCCGAAATTGTCAATGATATAACACAAGTTGTAAGTATTTTTTTTTTCTTATTTTTCCTTAATTGCACAGCAAATAGAATGGTTCTTGAATTAAATATTTTCACAGCTTCTTGAAATTGGACCGATAATCTCACAACCAGATTACTTAAAGAACAACAATGACCAATCCGTGGTTGAGATTTGTGTGACGCGAATTCTATCATGTATTCGAGAAACCAAGACTGCCGAACGATATTGTTCAGCTTTAGTGGATTTGCTTAAAACATGCCTTCTTTGGCCGCTTCAGCCGCATGGACCGATGAAAGAGGATCCTCCTCATGCAAAAATAGCTGCCGATATTATATCCAGTATTTTTCTGGTAAGATGTATCGATTCGAATTCCCATAACAGAAGTAACGAGAAAAAAACAATTATTCACTTTATCTTGAAGAACTATGACAAGAAGGAATTAATGAACATAGCACTTCCCGTGGCGGTTCAATTTCTCCCAAAAGGCAATAAGGAGCTTTCAAGGAATTTGGCAAGTTACTTGTCATTGGCCGCAATTGACTATGCTTATTTGTTAAGTCCTCATGTGGATTCTATAATGGATTCAATTCTTTCCGGTTCGTACACAATTTATAGTAAATTTAAAACAATGCTTACAATAATTTTTCATAAATTTTTGAAGGAAATTTTGGATTATGCAGAGTTCTTTCTCAAATATATGAGGTGTCCCCGCAACAAGTATCACCGCATGCACCTGTGCTCATAGGTCTTTTGCCACAATGTGATTTGCAAGAAAAACTAGCACTTCTTCAACTCTACATTTTGATTGCGCAAAAAACTCCCACTGTATTCAAGCTTTTTTTTTATTTTACTATCCTAGACATACATATATCATTAATTGATCATTACAACAGGTGCTAGAGAACAGTGTCCCTGCGCTATGCGAATTTTTATACAATCCGGAAACAGCAACACCTACTATGGAAATTCTTTTAAAAATATCCGAATCGTCTCCAAAATTGATTGTTGAGCATTTTGATAAAGTCAAATTGACAGCCAAAAATAATCCGACAACCATTTCTTTGGCTGCACAGGTTCTGGCAACAGCCGGGAAAGCTAATAAGGTAAAATTTACTAACTACTTTTCGTTGATTGTGTGCAATTCGTTTATTTACGTCAAGCATGAATAACACTAATTTTAGTAAAAATATCGTAACTGTAGTGCAATATCCCGTCATTTTGTACCTGAAGTACAAAAAATAAGAAAAATTTGTTCTAAAATAAGATTTTTAAAAGGTTAAAATCGAAATGCATCATTAGCCAAGTGCTTGAGGCAATTTCATCATGAAAAATAAGATTTTTAGCAACCAAACACCTAAATATAGGTCCGTTCCTTTACTTTTTCAAGTAACTTCTAGCTGCCGAAAGTTACTAAAAACTGTTAATCCTGTTCCCTAACACAAAAATTTTGTAAAAAAGAGAGACGATGAGAGAGTAAAACATTCCCCTCAAATGAGAGAGTTAGTAAAATCTGCCCAAGAATTCTTCGGGCACTTTTTAGCAGCTTAAATTTAGCTGCCAAAAACAGCTATCATCAGCATTTTGAATTAAATTTCAAGTCATACAAGTCTGTATCACTTTCTTCTGAGTTCCTTTACTTTTTCGTAAATTTGACTTTCTGTGAGAGAATTCATCCCCACTCCTGCAAATTTGACAGTTTACTTGAAGTTACTTGAAAAAGTAAAGGAACGGACCTTATGTATTTTCTATCAAACATACATATGTACACTTCAATTTCAACATACAATACAACGTTCTATTTTCACAATCTTATAGCGTTTTTTTTTTTTTTGGTAATCCGGAATTAGAATAAGAATTATATCAATATTAAGTTTATTTTTATGGTTTAAAAAAAAAAAATCAAATTTTCTTACTATGCCAGGACACAGCGCAATATGCCCTTGACTTCGTGCTTGAACATTTACCGCATGCTGATCGTACTGCACAAACAATATTACTGCATGAAGCAACAATGTTATGTTCGACGTTTCCAATTCTATTTAACGACAAAGTACTGGCATGTGTTCGGCAAAAAAATATAATAAGGTTGCTTAAGTTTTATTACATTTATTTATTAACGACAGATACTAATTTAAGAATTTAAATCAATAATTAAATAATAATCAGTCAGCAAAAGCTTTCGGTGACAACTGATGTTAAAACTGATGGTAATAAAACTTCGGGCGGTGTAACAATTGTCAATTTGAACTCAACTCCAATAACAATATCATCAAGCGCCCAGCCAACAACAACAACAATATCAACAGACATTTCACGCAGTCGACATATAGTAAGTAGCAACAGCAATGTGATAAATAAAAAGAGCCGTAGTAGCCCAAGTAGCCCCAAGGATATTAGAAAATCCATAGCGGTTCCAAGTAATGTAAAAATCTGTAAGTTTTGTATTTTTTTTATATATATATATATAAAAATATATGAAGGAGTCGTTTGCAAATTTTAAAGATATAAAAGACCTCTTACTTTCATACCAACAATCTTTCGTTATGTGGAAACCATAAACACCTCATACTTGTTGTATAATAGGTCATTATGCTTTGCAGTTTGCTTTCGTCCTTTAAAATAAAAAGAGTACAGATTAAAT
Organism: Sphaerophoria rueppellii; assembly: GCA_920937365.1. Lineage (NCBI taxonomy): Eukaryota > Metazoa > Arthropoda > Insecta > Diptera > Syrphidae > Sphaerophoria > Sphaerophoria rueppellii. Next base: position 124,961,883 of record CAKKXW010000001.1, read on the forward strand.
TAATTAAAACGCAAATCTAGCTACCGTTAATACACCTGCAAGTCTACCAGTACATGTGGCTCCGGTAACTCCAGTGCAGAACACTGCTCCTGCAGTACCTCCAACACCTCCTCATACGGGATATACACGTCGAGCAAAGTTAGGAGATTCTAGGAGTACAGGACGCTTGCATCCGTCAAGCAACACTCACAGAAGCATGACACGACTCAACGTCACAGGTATTACTGCTCTAATTTTAGCAAAGTTCTTGAGTATAAATATATATTTCTGTTTACTCTAGGTGGATCAGTCGGAGGACTTCATAAGAGTATGACTCGTTTGAGCTCCTCTCAGCACATCAACCAGAACGGATCAAGTTCCAATAATGCGGCTCAAAGTTCAGCAGCGAACAGCCAGTCAAGTGGAAATGTTATCGTTCAAATGGCACCTTCCCATCACCAAAAACAACTTAACCCTCCCGCAGCTCATAACCCAACGTATATAACACCAGTTCCTCCGCTAAGTAACAATGTCATCATAACTGGCCATAACAAATGGGGTATCCCTTCGACACAAGTCACTTCAGGCGGTGTAACAGTAACTACTTCACCAAATAAATGCCGACCACACTCACAAGGGCCCACAACTCTGTTGAGTTCCAGCAGTGCATTGCTTAAATACAGCACCGATGCCTTAAACCAATCTATTGGTGAGCAAGAATTTTAACAAAAAAATAGAAACTACTAATTTGAATGTGTAAATTTGTTTCACTCTCTTTCAGGATCAATTTCAATTCCACAGAATACAGTTTCAGTACATCATGCTTCGCCGGCTTTGCCACCATTGAATGGTAATCAGAAATCTGTGATGAAATTACCTGTTAATGGATCGGTTTGTAGAATTCAATGATCGCAGTGGGATGTATTTGAATTTTCTGTATTGTAGAGTAACCATGAAGTAGTTGTTTCGGGTCCAACGACAAATGTTACGCCACGCCGAAATGATAACACTAGTAGGACCCTTCTCAATGCAAACAACAGCATTTTAGATCAAAGGATGAGCACTTTCGAACCCTACCAGTACATGCGCGACCCAGTGCAGCAGTTTTGTGAAAAGCATTTTCCCTCCATTAAAAGCTATATGGATGAAGTTTCAAACTTTTTGCCTCCTCCAACTCGATGTAGTATAGAAGGTAAATAGTTTTTGTGAAACACCACAAAAGTAGTTTAGTTTTTAATGCGAGGAACAATATTCTTATAAAAATCTAGAGCGGCGCACAAAAAAAGTAGCCAAACTTCATTTTGCCTGTCAGATACGCGGTCAACACTGCCTTTATTCAAAAACATGTTTTACAATGCGAACGCGGAATCCCAAAACCTGGATCCATTTAATGTTTTTAGATTTCCAAGTTCGGCATTTTGTAAGTTGATTCAATTATTGCAAAACCTTTTGAATGTTGGTGTAATTTACACTTATATTTGTTTCTCTTGTCAAGGTCAAAGAAAAGTGTGTGTTAAGCACAAGAGAACCTGGAATCAGCAACTTAAAAAACATTTGGCAAATACTGAAGTGTGAGAGTCGGACATTTACTGAATTGGTTACAAGTCATTTTCCAAATACTAAGGTAACCCGAACTATGGTTTCATATGCAGTGCTTCTACTTTCTTTTTCTTTTTTTTTGTACATAGGAGAGAGAAGTTTTAGTAAACGAATTACGACATTCTGGTTTTCTTGATGTATTCGAAGTATCAAAAACCGATCAATCTAACCCTAACTGTAATGAATTGGAATTTCAATGGGGTTGTTTTCTTTGTAACCATCCTGACAAGGCTGTTGGGTTCTTTAGTGGAAGTAATCAACCAGTAATAGAAGGTCAACTTAAGGAAAAGAAAGGCAAGTGGCGATTATTCCGTAGATGGAGAACTCGTTATTTTACTCTTTCGGGAGCTCATCTTTCATGCAAAGGATCGGTGAGTATTTGAATATTTACCTTTTCGTTTCCTTCTACAAATGTCACATATTGTTTTGCTTCAAGAGTGGCGGAGAAAGCATTGATGTTAATCAAATTCGCTCGGTCAAAGTATCACGCGGAGCTCGGAATATACCAAAAGCATTTGAAATTTTTACCGCTGATCAAACGTTAATACTCAAACCCAAAGATGGTAAGAATGCAGAAGAGTGGGTTCAATATCTCAGTATAGTGGTTGCGCATTCTCAAGCACGAGATAATCCAACAGTGAAAACAAATAGTCTTCCAGCCAGAGGACTTGGAACAAGCAAACCAACGTTTTGATGAATTTTTTCGTTTAATTTTTAATGAGTTATATTTATATTTTTAATAGATGTACAGTTAAGATATTATCTTATTTCTCCCCATCTTAAAGAAATACTACAAACATACATACGCAAGCAGAATAAAAGTACTGTTTCTCCACTTTGAATTTGTTTTGAGTATTTCCTTGAGAAACACAGGCAAAATTTTCTAAGAAATACATCGATCTGTTGCACATAAAATCTTCTCAACTTAGCCGTGCAGAATCATCTTACACGCACCAAGAAATTGTTGAAAAGTGTAAGCAAGCACCATGTATAATGCGCGACCTTTGGATAACAAAGTTCTTACTGACATTTTTTTCCAAAAGTGAGCTATAGATTGAATCTTACTAAAACGGCTACGCTCTTTCATTTGCCGCTGTCCAAATTTGGCTATCTCTTTTAGTTTATGAATTATTTCAAGAAATTCCAGGCAACTAGGTTCTATCTACACAATCTCAGGTTGAATTTAACTTCACAAAGTTCTAACAGGCAGATAGAACCTTGTACCCTTAATAAAAAACAATATTTTGGTAAATAGAACCCCGTTGAAATTAACGGTGTAGAACCTTATTGATATAAATGAGTATTCAAATAAAACATCATTAGAACCTATTGGGCTTTAAGATTGCTGTGAATCAAGTTTTTTTCTTTTCTTATACTTAATAAATCTGAAGTTTTACACGTTATATTTAAGTTTTATAGTTAAAGATAAAAAAGAGTATGCCTTTTTACTGAAATATGTGTTTGTTAAGGGTTTTTCAATAGGTCGACTTCGACAGCTCGTGACTATCTGTCAAAATATCGTATTTTAGTCAGTCACCAAAGACAAATTATACTGACAAGAAACAGCGTCGAAACACACGTGTAAATGATAAAACTTTATTATCACAATGGGTGTGCAGGGTCGTCCTTCCAAGACGACTATTCATCGTATGGTGGCCAAATTCGAGTCCAACGGCTCAGTGTACAATCAGCAAACATCTGTACGTCAATGAAACGCAAGACCTGCCGAAAAGATCGCCGATGTTCATAAAACTGTGCAGCACAATCCCAGGAAGTCAATTCCGCTTCGCTCAAAACAACTAAGCCTGATGCAGACCACAGCATGGTGAATTTTGCGCCGTGATTTGGGCCTGCGTCCAAACCGAGTATTTAAAATCAAAGAACCATATGAAGAGTCGCGTGTTCTCTAATTCGATTTTGAAGCAGTTGGAAGTTGATGCTAATTTTGGTCGAAAAATCAGTGAATAAGCAAAATGTCTGCATTTGGGACGACACTAATCTGAGCAAGATTCACGAGCTGCCAATGCACTGGTTGGTGTGGATGTTGGACTGCAGACGTCATGTCATCGGTTCGTAGTTCTTCAAAAATGATGCTGTTCAAACCAGGTTCTTGTGGCCAGAATTTGATGATATGGACATCGAAGAAATATGGTTTCAATAGTATGGCGCCACATCATGCCACACAGCCCAAGATTAAATAGAAATTCTGCACGGGGGGTTTCATGGCATGGTAATCTCGTACTAAGGCGACGTGAATTGGCCACCAAGGCCGTATAATTTGACCCCTATAGACTTTTTCGTGTGGTGTTTTCCTTAGTCGCAGGTCGTAAACCACTGCGGCCCTCAAAGACAAAATCATCGATACCATTGGTCAAATTGAGCCTGACTTATGCACACAATTTATCGTAAACTGAACCTTTCGGATGCGCGCCACCCAGCGAAGCTGCAGCGAAAATTTGCATGAAGTTATATTTAACACATAATTATGTCATTGATGGGGCTCTTAAATAAAGATATGACCTCATTGATATCTCATACACAACTGGTTTTATTAAATGTTAAAATCGACCCGCTCTTAACATAAAACCCTTTATCTTTTACATTTTACAAATAGTAAAAAGGTTCTGTCTAAAAAGAAAAATAGTCCTACCGTGTCACAAAGTTCTATCTGGTAGTTAGAACCTTATTTTCCTACGTCTAAGGACCTTATAGTTTAGAAACAAAGTTCTATCGAGGGAGGACATGTTCTCCGAAAATAGTATTTGAGTCCCAAATCCAATACAATTTTTTTTTTTTTATGACATCAAAAATTCACATCTTACATACAAACATCGCAATAACCGATACTTGTGAAGTTTTATTTAAGTTCCATAAAACTTAGCGGCATTAGCGATGAAAGTTAAGTGCGATATTTTTAAGTAGGTACTAATTCTGTTATCAAAGAGAATAGTGCAATTCAAAACACTTTTATTTTTATTACATAAACAGAGATACGACTATTTGCGTTTGGAATAATAATCGAAAATCTTTGATATGAATCTGAAACGCGCATTAAATTTTGCTAACGCAAAATCATCTCAAGAGCTGAAAATAGTTTTATAATTTCGCCCACTCATTTTATTTTACCACGAGTGACATTTAACAGCATATTACTCAATACCAGGACGTCAAAAAAAAGAAACAGTTTGTGATTAAAAACGGAACACATTTGGTGTATACTAATATGTATATTATGTAAGGACACGTGTGTGTCTGCAGATGTCGGTTCAAATATTGTCTAGAAAGGGAATAGTGACAAAACACAAATACAATGCAATCTACAAATTGCATGTTCTTGAAAGCAACATGTATACAAAACAAGACTTTATTTATAATTATGTATGTGTATCACATACAAAACTCCTTACAAAAACATTTATACTGTTAACAAATAAAATAAAACAATTTATTTAACTTAATTACTGAACTATAATACAACAATAATTACAAGTAGTTCAGTTTACTTTTATTTTTTGAACTTTTAACGTAACTAAAACTCCAATATGCTATTTTTATGTTTGGTTTTGTATAACTTAATATCAAAACAAATCTTATTAAGAATACAACAATAATATGAACTTTCCAAATTAAATAAATTAAATTTCTTTGGAAGTGATAAATGTATGGTTCAATGCTTTAGCTATCTTTACCTCATAGAGATATGGGCGTGTTTATTACCTTTTTGCGATAAATTTAAATTCACAAATACACAGTTTACTTTTTCTTATCAGAATAAAGATGAATGAGTCCAAAAGTACAACACGTGCCTCGCTTAGGTAAAGTTCAGTTGCGTTGCATAACATGAACTGATGTTGTTGTCAAAAAATAACGAGTTTTGATAGAATTTATTATGAATGACTCAAAAAAAGTTATAAGTACTAATCTACATTGTTGAAAGTTCAATAGAAACACATTATGGATTGTACACGTACAGAATCAATCACAACGAAGACCAATTTTTATTTTTTGTTATTTTTTTTTTTTAAGCCTTCTAAGTAACCAGTCTGCTGTTCGAATGAACCAGCATTGCAAAGACGCTTATTAGATAGATACCAGCTGGAATGGAAGATAATAGTTTGTAGCGTTCATTAGTCATAATTGCGCTCTTCTTCTTTACAACCCAACCCATACTACGCTGCACAGCCTTCTTCCACTTGCCACATCGCACTTTCCGTTCATCATCTGTGGTAGTCGGCAAGAATGTGTCATAAAATACATTATCATAATATCTTTTGCAAGGATCAAATTCACATTTGTTAATTCCTTCAGCGAGCGCTGCTACCATTGCCGCGCCGAAGGCAGTTGTGTCTACAAGTTGAGAACGGAAAACTGGAATTCCTGATATGTCTGCTTGCAACTGCATAAGAAGGTTGTTTCTTGTCAGAACCCCATCAGTATGTAGTTTGTTTAAATTGTAACCGCATTCTTGGTGCATGCAGTCGAGAATATCGCGTGTTTGAAAGCATATAGCCTCGAGTGTTGCTCGGACTATATGATTTTTTGTTGTGAATTGTGTAAGGCCACAGATAATGCCACGGGCATCTTTTCTCCAATATGGTGCATATAAACCCGTAAAAGCCGGCACAAAGTACACGTCCCCAGTTGTTGAAACACTGTCTGCCATTGTTTCAGCTTCATCCATGTTCGTTATGATTTTCATATTGTTTCGCAACCAACATAGCGCTTCTCCACCGATAGCTACCGCTCCTTCTAGGGCATAGGTGACAGGTGCATTTTTTCCCAGCTTATAGGCAACCGTCGTCAAAAGACCATGCGCAGAGATAACATGTTTTTCGCCAGTATTGCAAAGTAAAAAACATCCCGCTCGGTAAGTATTTTTCGCTTGGCCAGGTTTAAAACACATCTGACCCATTAATGAAGCCTGTTGATTACCTATAATTCCACTTATTGGGAGTCCATCCAGCGCACATCCATCCGATACTTTTCCAAATAATTCCGAACAACTTCGAATAGCAGGAAGCATATCAGGATGAATATTAAAAGTCTTGAGCAAAATTGGATCCCAGTGTAGGGTTTCGATGTTCATTAGCATTGTACGTGATGCGTTTGTAACATCAGTGATATGTAAACCTTTGGTAAGATTCCATACAATCCAACTGTCGACGGTGCCCACTAAGCAACGCTTTTCCCGACAGGCTTTTCGAACAGCAGGCACATTTTGTTTAAGCCACATTATCTTGAAAGCTGAGAAATACGGGGAGATTGGCAGCCCGGTAAGTGATTTAAAGTAGTTTTTATTTTCATCGGGAAGTCTGGCAAGAATTTTATCAACTGTTTCGGTCGTTCGAATGTCATTCCAAATGATAGCATTGTAAAGCGGCTCGCCGGTGTATTTGTCCCAAGCAATTGTTGTTTCACGTTGATTTGTCACACCAATTGTTACTAAATCCTTTTTGTCATAGCCCAGGTGTTTTAGCTTTGCAATAGCTTCGGCCGCACAAATGTGTATATTTTTAATAATTTCAGTTGGGTCTTGTTCCATCCAACCGTCCTGCGGATGAATACATTTCACATCAAATGCACTGGATGCAACTTCTTTGAAATCTGGTGTGGTGTATATGGAGAAGGCTACAGTATTTGTCCCTTCATCGATAACGCCGACAAGGCGCTCGTGCTTTTTCTCTGACACCATTTTCTGACTGCAGAATAAACAAATCCAACAAAATTAGTTTGTTAATACAAAATCGCCTATTTAAATGTGCTGATAACTAAGCATATACATAGATACTGAAATTTCCGTCACTCAATGCGGAATATTCTTACTTTTTTTGATGAACGTACAAGCTCTACAAACATTTTTCATCTTAACTTAAAATAATTTCTTCTGATAAGTATAAATGTTAACCGAAAACATCAACGCATTTCAATAAAAAAAAAGAATGAATTTCTCCAAGACGTTGAGTCTAGACTGTAGACAAATGTCACTCTTTTCGAAAATCATTTCTGTAGATATTTGTATTCGATTTGTATGTATATGTATGTATGTATAATGTATTGAACACAAAATAACTGAATTTGGTAATTAAAAGTTAATCAACTTCATTACAATTTACAAGTGAGAGCACATCAAATAACAGGTTTCAAAATTGATTTGGAAGCAAAGGCAAATTACACAACAAAATTGTAAAATAAATGCTTTTTAAATGTATTAAAATGTAGATACGTTTTATATACAAAAATTTAACGACCACTGATAGTCATGGCTTTTAATAAACATAAACGTTTAACATCGATTGCATTTAAGACAATAGGTAGTTGCATCATCTTTGAGAAATAAAATGAACTAAACACAATTTTTCGTACAGTGCTCTCTTTACACAACATACATAATAGTTAACAGAATTCGGTTTTATAATTTTTTTTCATTAACATGTTATTTTTAGCACCATACAAACTTATTCGCAATTCAAAAACAAACATAAAAAAAAAAAAAAACATTGAGGTTCTAGAAGAATTGCATTCGTGGCAATCTTATAATTTTACATTTTTTAGTATCGAAAATTATTGGAAATCCATGAACCCAAATTATCAGCACATTTGAGTTTACAAAATGAAATGGAAAGATAAGTTACTTACGAATAAATCTATTGTTGATTATCGAAGACCACGTTCTAAAGTAAACGTCTGCACTGTTCATCCGCTAAAACACGAATAAACAGAAATACTCGAAATATATTCCGTCAGCCACAGTCATAGCGCCAATAAACAAATGGGGGACAGGCGACAGGCCCTCAGCGCCGTCGCTCGGACTCGATTGTTGAATACACAGAAATTACGCTTGGTGCGAAAACAACGTGCGGCGGCTACGTCAACGTCAACAACACATCATCATTGTTTTCATATCAATTTTTGGGACTTTAATCTAGTTTATTCGAAGTATTTCTTTTTTAATAAATGTATATAAGAGTACTGTTGGAATTTTCAAAAGAAAGCATCGAATATTCGGATGTCACTAAAAATAATATCTCATTTGGGATCAATAGACTTGAATACAGCTGTAGTAAGCACATTTTCCATGGATATTTTGTTTTTTGCTGCCGATTTCTATTTCTGTTGACATTAAATTAATCAAATTTTGTACGTTCTCTCGTCACGTCATTACATACATACCACTAATTCATCATTAAATACACATCATGAAAACGTAAATGTTAAGTTTGCAAAGTTATGCAACACTTAGTTGCCGTGGACATATTAATCACCAGCACACGACTACAACAGACGAAACAACGGAACTAGAAAAAAAATTTGGTTGGCTCTGCCAAAACAACCAAAACAATCTAATGAACTTGACGATGTTTGGTTCTCTATTAGACACATTATGATATGTATGTACATTGTACATATAAGATAAGAATGTTATAGTCCGTGTTTTTTTTTTTTTTTTTTTTGTTCTTCATTTAAAGGTACATTCGTTACTAGTGACAAGCCCCTTTTTGACGTCATCGTCGAATAGACTTGATGAAAACAATCGTTGAGTTCATATTTTGTAGCGCGAGCGCAATGCGTTCCTTTGTCACAACTAAAATGTGGATTGTTCAGATTTCAGACCAATAGTTAACTTAAGTTGTAGTGTTTTTTTATACCGAAATATGTTTTTTTTTTCAATTTTCAGAAGAAAAGCTTCTGATAAAAGCGTTTCTCTTGAAATAAACAGAATAGTATTACCAAATTTAAAATTTTTATTTACACTCGTCCAGCTGTAGCCGGGGCTTGAAAACGTATGATTTTTGGCTTCAGGAAGCAGTAATTTTATTTCCACACCAATTGGTTCATATTTTTCAAAAGTAAAATCGATTTTCAGAGTTTTTACTAAGTTTAACTGTTGTTTTGGAAAAAAAAAGAAACAACGAACAACAAACGATTGTATTCTTCAAAAGTAAACTCTGAACCACGGAACAAGTAAAGAACAAATTAATAAAAACGTAGATTTCTTAACTTATAAATGAATGATATTTCATCTGGTTTACATAATGTTTAGCCAACACTCATATTACTAGAGAGCTGGAGAGATCGATTGTACAACAGGCTCTGAGAAGTCGTCGTCAATTTTTGTGTTAACGGTCTAAATATAAATTTATATCACCATTAAAATTAAAATTATGACTATTCTATTATGAACTGTTATGAATGACCTGTATGGATTAGAATTGAAAAATAAAATGTAACATTTTAAATTTGAAACCAAAAACGATGTGATTTCATACATCACACAATTAATGAAAACGAATATCGAATCTATGAACTCCCTGGAGCGTACGTGATTGCAATTTGAACACGTTCAACTTACAAACAAGAAATTCATATCTGTCATTTCAGAATTACAAATAAAAACATACATCGTCGTCATTTATGGGCTAAATACATTGTTTTGTTAAGACTTATTTTAATTCCACGTTTTAATTTAAGTTTTTTTTATTTACTATTAAAATTTAATTGCACAAATTGAAAATGCTTCAATTATTTGTTACTTTGGTTTTTGTTATGTTTACGATTCGAGTAAAAGCGGAAACAACGAATTCGACAGAATCTTGGAAAGGCAAGTGGTTTCCTGGGTCTCCTTTAAAAGAAGAAGTCAGACCGAATGAAACATGGAAAGGCAACTGGTTTCCTGAAAATCCGTCAGCCAAACACAAATTGAAGAAAACAGATCTTGAAGAATTATTTGATATAACTAAAACAGAAACACATACAAAGGAATCTTGGAAAGGAAAATGGTTTCCTCGTAAGCCAAAGACAAAAATCAATCCGAATATAATCATTGAAAACACAATTCATGTAGACCCTGATTGTGATGATGGAAAAGTAAGTAGTTAATAAACTGACAGATTAAGATCCTTTCGGTTGGGCTGTGTACATTTAAGAATTTAAAATGCGTTTTAACGTTTCAGAAAAACATCATAATTGACTTTGATCCTGAAGAAAAAAGACAAAACTACAATTTTATTTGCCTTGGCCGTAAATCAGATTATGAACCTAGTTATGCAACGTTTCCCATACGTACAGAATTTACAATTCCACCTGCTTTCAAGGTTTTTTAAATGATTTTTAGCCGTCCGAATTGGTTAAAACGTGGTAAACTTGAGTTGGTTAATTTTGCATTCGCATGAATAATGTGTTAAAATAGCTTGGGCAGTAAATATGACGTAGTGGTTAAATCATCCATTTTAACCACATCATCGAATTCGACCGCCTAAACAAATTTTGTTAACGCATATTTCTTTAGGCACCTTCAAGTTGCTTGGACGAGACCATTGATATGAAGAGCCCCTTCCAACATTGTAACAACTAAGTTAATGATCGTATAATATAATCGGTCCTACATTTTATTTTTTTAATATTTTTAGTGGTGCCCATCGATACCTTTATCCGCAATACGGAGAATACATGTATCTGCCACCTCAGCGATGGATGCACACGCTGGAGTACGGTGGCGTTGTTATGCTATATCATCCGTGTGCTAACAATATGCAAATCGAACAACTAAGAGCAACTCTGCGAGCTTGTATTTACCGTCACATAATAACACCATCGACGTTGCTCACACCTAAACGTCCTTTGGCACTACTAGTATGGGGTAAAAGTCTAGAGATGTCTGTAGTTGATGTCTCAACGGTTGTTGACTTTATAAAAAATTTTGCCAACAAAGGACCAGAATCCGGGGAACCCAACATTCAGATATATAATGCAGGAATAATTGATGAATCAAAACTTGTAACTGACGAAAAGGATTCCGAATTATGTGCAAATATAGTTTTGTAAGACTCGTTTTTTGTGGAGATAATGTTATTAGGTACAATTAAAATCATTTGTTATTATTCAAAGATGTTGTTCTTTGGATATAAGGATAATGGCTCCTTAGAACAGTCGCGATGTGTCTTGACGTCATTCTTCAAAACGTGTGCATTTGCATTTCAAATTAGGTGTTTGAACCCGAATAGCTAATAAGAAAACCATTTTCAACAAGTTTGGTTCCGAGAACATTCGCAACAGGCAGTAGCTTGAAGGGAACGATTCGAACCTATACGAGTTTGATTTTTTTAGAGCCCAATTCAATGTTTTTTTTTGTTTATTGAAAGACAGAAATGATATTCGCAATCTCACAACTGAGGAAGTAAAGACATGTTTTTGTGTGAATCTATAAATTTTATAAAGGAAAACTTACCGTGAGGACATTTTAATATCAACTGAATGACAAAAACTCCAAAATCTACCGTTTTTCATTTTCAGTCTTTCAATTTTGTGCGTTCTTTTATAAAAGCAGAATTATTTCTTGAATTTAATTATATTAGAAGCCACTGCACTCGCGAAAGTATTTCACATACGCTGCGTAATGTATACTTTATTTTAATGGTTCTATTTTCTTTTTCTAAATTGCACTTCAACGCAAGCATTTTGAAAACGGTAAATTAATTGCGTCTGTTTTGTTGGCCTTTTCAAAAGTAAAAAAAAAATTGATTCCTACTGATGTGGAACTACTCTTTCACTCTGAAAAGAATCAAAGAATTTAAAAAGGCAAAAGGGAGTGATTTTAATTATGTGTCATTTTCCATTGAACGTCCAGAAGAATTCGGGAGAGTCCAGAAGTCTACTGAAACCATTCCATTTTACTGACTTTGACAACTGGAATGCTTCCGTTTTGAAAACAGAATCGTCCGAAAGACACGTTCATCCATTGAATGCATTCATCATAGCCCGTTCCATTGGAGGTAAAAGAGGAAACCATTCCATTTTACTGACTTTGACAACTGGAATGCTTCCGTTTTGAAAACAGAATCGTCCGAAAGACACACTCATCCATTCAATGCATTCATCATAGCCCGTTCCATTGGAGGTAAAAGAGGAAACGTCAAAATAAGACCAATGGAAAACGACAATAGAGTAACGTATGTCAAAGTTGAGTTGATTAAAAGCGTTTTTGGTAATCCGGAATTGGTACACAGAACTGTCCGATTCCGGATACCAAACGAACATGCAAACACATTTTTTTTGCTTCTGATTTGAACGTGTTTTTGTAAATTATGGCATAAATGAGCTTTACTTAATGTCGAATTTTACACTTTACTTGGCACCGCACATATGAGCAAACTCTATGACTCTTTGACTATGTCATTAACACGCCGATTTTGTTATGACATTACTTTATTTCGATTACATAGTTAAAGTGCATTCAGTGAATTTTTCACTTTACTTCAAAATTTGTATAAGCAATTAAGTTTCAGTATGTTAAATATTGCGCGATATAACAATAATTTTGTATGTATTTTGTTTAATTGTTTCCAAATTCGGAATCGTTTTTCTGTTCTATACAGAATAAGAACTGTCATCTTGTACCAAGTGAACGATTTCAGAATCGTTCGGAACAGTTGCGGACGATCAAAAAAACGCTATAAATCGTTTGTTATAGTTTAAACCGATTTTTTATGTTGCGACCTTTGTATATAAACTTAACAGGTATAATCGAAATAGAATTCGACTGAAACGCCAACTGGTTACAAGAGATAACCATGTTTTTTACATAAGTTTGTATTGTGTGCTCTGATTGAATAAGAAGTACAGGAAGGGGTCTTATGAACAAGAATTGAAGCATTTTTCTAAGTAGTGTGAATTTGACAAACACAAACGCATTACAACAGGGCTGGTCTGCAGTTGAATGGTTAATCTCAGGGGCGCCAAGCGAAATTTGATTAAATCAAGATTTCATCGTTTTTGCTTCATCTTTTTTTTTCAATCTCAATTCTTTTTTAGGAAGCATGGTGTTTTAGCACTAAAGGTGCACTGCACTGACAGAAGATCTGTCAAATCAAGTAGAGAACCAATCTTGATAATACTCCCCAAATATATATAAAAAGGTTGCGACATAAAGGTTTACTTTATGCACAATTTTTTTGATGTGTGAGGGCCGATTTCCTTTTGATTTGATTTTTTTTTTTTTTTAAACGATTTTTCAAGTTCGCGCTTTTCAACGAAATGCAACCACGGAACATAGAGGACATACATATATAATATATGTCCTCTATGCAGTAAACGAGCAAGTAAAAAGGAAAGTTATATGACAGATTTTGCCAAATTTATCGAAATAAACACAATTATAAAAAAGTGTTCAAATGGAATATATATTTGAACTTGCAAGGAAGTTTACTAGCAAGCTTGCCACCTACGTCACACCAAATACACCGATAGATTTGACAAATAATATAATATGTACGCTACTTTCTGGCCAGAACTTGCTCGTGTGGCCGCAGGGTTAAACGAGTTCTTATGAAAAAAAACCGCAGTCAATTTTTTGGTTGTTTGGATTTTGGAAAACGACATTGAAATTGAATGAATCCCAATAAAAATTAAAAATCTGTTCGTTTTGAAATTAGCATCAGACTATATTTAGGGAAATTTTCCAAACAAAAAAATAATCTTATTCGATGAAAACAAATAATACGACCAATATGGTCTCTTAAAATAATTACAAAACACTATGCAAGTGATGTATTCCAAGGCTTCTTGCAAGCCGGACAGTTAGTTTTTTTAGTCAAGTATTTGCGAATGCATTCCGAATGGAACATGGCTTCACATTCATTACACGAAGGATCCTACAAATAGATGGTCAACATTTTTTTATTTCGTCAATCAAGAAAATGTGGTTACGCATACCCAAAGCACTATCGTTTTACAAAGGGAACAATCCTTTATTTCATCTGGAAATGCACTCAGAAGTAGACTTTCGAACTCAACCATCATTCGTGGACCTAAAAATAAAGTGTTTTCTAACTGATAGAAATAACCGACCCTTATCCAATTTTGAAGCAATTCTTCAGCACGATTTTTGGCCAGAGGCTTATCTACCACTTGAGTCGATAAATTAAGTGCCTGCATATCTGGAATTCCATAGTTTTTAGAAGATGTAATTGTAGTGAGAAGAAGCTGAAAATAGTTGCGATCTTGTTCCGAAAGATGATTGAATGAATACATAGCTTTTGAGTTCAAAGTGCGAAAAACGACGTATTCTTCCTTTGAAATCGGATATTTTAAGAGCGCTATGTCGTGATCGTAACGATTCAAGCTTTCATTGACGTCTTGAATAAAGTCCTTGAGTTGTGAGATTTCAGGAACATCAACTTCGTCTATTAAATTAGCATTCTTATTTGCCGCTTTTTGTTTACTTAATTTTTGTTTATACTTACATTTCTCGCATATTGGCCTTAAAATTGATATAGCCTTAGCATTGGTAAGAACACCATATGAAGCACAAGATTGTATGAAATGCTTCTTTACTTCTTCAGTCATTGTAAATGTTTGATGAAACAAAATAATTGAAAATTGAATACAAACTTCTACGATTAATTCAAAATCGCGAAAAGTCAGCTTAACGATCTAAACAAAGAGTATGTAGCTGAGAATGGGAAGTTTATATACGTCAATGTATGTCACATCTTTTCAATCTTTGGATATGTATCTTTGTATAGTACTACTACTAGATTACAAGCTACAGAGATGATATAAGGTAAGGAGATGGGAAACTAAGCTGTCAAAATGACAGATGCCTACAAGCGTTTTTACCAATACTATCACACTTTAGACCATAGTTTCTTTGAAAGTATGCGTGGTTTTACCAATACTATCACAGTTTGGACCATAGTTTTTGTGAAAGTATGCGTGTTTTTACACAGTAAATATGGTCCTAACCACAGTACACAGAATACAAGGTATTATATTCCCGATTTTCTTCCCCCAAAGTTCGCGCATATGTCACATTTCAGAGACCTAAATGTCAGAACAAAACAAAAATTGTTGTTGTCTTATCGGCATTTCTTTTTGTGCCTTTCGTGCATATGTCACATTTCAGAGACCTAAATGTCAGAACAAAACAAAAATTGTTGTTGTCTTATCGGCATTTCTTTTTGTGCCTTTCCTCACTTCTGTCATCTTGGTCTCTGACAGATGCGCAATATAATACCTTATATTCTGTGTACTGTGGTCCTAACCACTGATCTCTATAATACACTGGATAGCGTATCCATACAGAAAAAGTTGACTCCATTGAAGATTGTTATAAAGTCGTAAAGGTAAAATTCTGTATAACAGTTATAACCAAAATTAAGCACTTCCCTACTCTATATGCTGCCTGAAGAAAATAACAGATACGTCTGTGCATGTTAAACTTCTTTTATCAATTGATAAGATAATAAGTAACTTGCTGCTATTAAATTTTATTTTATTTTATTTCAATTAATTGATTGGCCCATTTAGTTAATACAAAACTATATTCTTTCAGTAATTATTTAAGTTATCAACTCAGCCATTGATGAAACTAAGCAATCTCTTCATCACTTCACTCTGTTCACTGATCTCTATAATAAGATCAATGACTCTGTTCTCCTTTTTCGTTTATATAGAAAGAGATGCACAAGTGTAAGAGTACCATGTCAAATTCAATGGAGCCAAGAAAAGTGTTATAATTTGTATGGAATCCACTATCCAGTGTATTATAGAGATCAGTGGGTCCTAACATATTGTTTTTGTTTTTATATTATTCATGTACAAGGAAAGAAAATGAAAATTGCGGGATCTAGGGAGTGAAACGTAAGTCAGTTTCCCATCTTGTTACTTATTTAATCTTTGGCTAAGGAGCAGGTTAACTGTAAGAGTATGCGTGTAATACAAACTCAAAAAAGTTGCAAGAGTATGCGTTTTATTGTAATAATGATACAATTGACTACATAATAAAAAGCAAGTTTGCTGCAAGAGTATGTGTGAATGAAAAAAAATAAGTTTTGAGGTTTTTGGAGGGTAAAACGTAGGTAGGTTTCCAATCTTGTTATAAGTGATCAGTGGACATATTTGTGTTTTGCGTCAGGGTTGGGTAAGAAGCACTGATCTCTATAATACACTGGATAGCGTATCCATACAGAAAAAGTGACTCCATTTGAAGATTGTTATAAAGTCGAAAAGGGAAAAATCGTATAACAGTATAACAAAAATAAACGACAAAGAATCCCTTATCTCTATATTACTAATCTCTGTATCGGTGCAAAAAATAGAGTAGTTTGTTTTCAATTATAGGCGTTTTTCTTTTTTTAGTTCGGAGCATTGTATATAGAGAATTAATATTATGGTTTTTTTTTCATTTTTATAATTGTATTAATAACTGATATTCTCTTCCATAACAACTTGTTTCCTTCACCATTTATATTATTCGAAACATTTCTATTCATTGTTCAGATGTAAAAAAGAAAAACGCCTTATTTTTTTGCTCTTTTTTTTGTTGGTTAGACGTCAAAAAGTCGAAAAGGGACATTGACTGTCATCTTCAAATGGAGTCAAAAAAACTGTTATACTTTGTAGGTAATACACTATCCAGTGTAATATAGAGATCAGTGGTAAGAAGATGTAAACCTCATGTAAACTAAAGCTTCTCATCTTCTTTCTCTGAT
Organism: Sphaerophoria rueppellii; assembly: GCA_920937365.1. NCBI lineage: Eukaryota > Metazoa > Arthropoda > Insecta > Diptera > Syrphidae > Sphaerophoria > Sphaerophoria rueppellii. Next base: position 124,978,949 of record CAKKXW010000001.1, read on the forward strand.
ATTTGGGAAAGGTTGCCGAATCCACTGATCAAGATTGGAAACCTAGCTACGTTTTACCCTACAAAAACCTCAAAACTTTTTTTTTTTCATACACATACTCTTGCAGCAAACTTGCTTTTTATCAGTGCTTTTTATTATGTAGGCAATTGTATCATTATATATATAACAATAAAATGCATACTCTTACAGCTAACCTGCTCCTTTTAGTTTGTATTACACGCATACTCTTACAGCTAACCTGCTCCCTTAGCTTGTAGGCAAATGTCATTTTGATCAGTGGCCGAATGTCTTTTCAGTTATTCGTGAACTCTGAAAGACTGATAGACCAAGGGGTGTTTTTGTGTCTGAGAAATGCATAATTTTGAAAATTCCTTGCAATTTGGGGACAAATTTGAAAAGGTTCATCAAAAATATTTATATGTATGTAGTGTGATCTATATCCCCCACATTTCTTCAAGGAATCTGCAAATTTAACTCTTCTAAAAGAACGAGTAAAGAAGTACAATGAACTTACTGCCTCGATGTCTACTATCCTGACAACGTTCGAACAGAGACTGGGAAAGCTGGAACAAACTGTTTTACCCGTTTATAACACAACTGAGCACCTTCAAAAACGACAACAAAGTAACTAAATTCATCCGTCTAGTTAATTTTTCATATTTCAAGTAAAATTTTAGACTTGGATGCAACACTTCAATGCCTCGACAGTGTATTGTCACATTATGAAGTCTCCCAGTTGGTTTGCAATCTTATTCACCAAGGGCCAACAGAAGGTAGCATTGGGTTGTATCTGGAAGCTCTTGACAAACTACGTGCTGCAATTGACTATTTCAAACACACCAACGCTCAAAGCCTGGAATTGGAAAATGTTGGTAGTTTATTTAACACAGGTTGCGAAAGTCTCAGCAACCACTATAGAATGCTTCTCAAAAAGCACAGCTACGTTCTTAAACCAGTAGATTTGCTTGATTTGATTTACATCGAGGATGATTCATCGAATGAGGATTACATTTCATTGAAGCAACTTTCACAAAGTACACGAGATGAGCTAACTACAATATCGTTTTGGTTAGATCAGAATATGCGGAAAGAATATACAGTTTTCTACGCAACAGAAAGAAGTGAAATTATCTATAGATCTTTGCAGAATCTTAAGGATCATCAAAAAAGTGGAAGTTGGGGAAATGAACCTTTGGTAAATTGTGTATTTTGTCGATGTTAAGCAAAAAAAAAACATCATACCCATATCCCTTTTCAGCGAGCTCGGCACAGCAGTCGTGTGGAGCCCAAGAAAACGACATCAGCTCGATTACAACAAATGTGAGTTACTTATAGTTTTCCTTAAGCTTCGTACCATCATTAACAAATTTACTTTTATTATAAGCTTTGAAAAGAAGGCAAACAAACTTTATTTAAAAGCGACTCAAACGATAGAGCAATCAACTGGATTTTCAATTAAGAAAACCGTTTCCCATTCCGATCACCTCTCATCAGAAGATTACTTGGATGGAGATCAAGAGTTGGACAAGTATATTGTTTTGTTATTAGGCTTACAGCGTTTATTGGTATGGGAGAGGAATCTGATGAATGATATTATTCCGTCCTCAAAACACAATGAGGTTTTTTCGAAATTAGCTCAAAATTCAATTGATTTAGTCGTAAGGGATGCAGAGGTGAGTATTTCAAATCAACAAATTTACAAATTGAAATGTGTTTCGATAATTTTCCAGGCAATCACGTCAAGAATTCTTCGAAGCATTTCACGAAAGGAATGGACATCTGCCTTGGGAATATTTTCTGCCCTGAAGAGAGTTATTTTGCTGCAGCCAGATATTGAACGCACCTGTGATCCTCACCAAAAAGAACAACTTACAAAAGTTCTTAACCGTCTTCAACAAACAGTAATATAATATTTCTTTGTTAATACCAACGAATAATCGAAAATATTTGTAGGGATCCAAAGCTCTGGAACACTTCTTGGAAGTAGTCAAGGGAGAATCAGGAACGAATTTAGTTGGCATGAGTTCGAGCACTCTTGGTTATTCAACAGTTCCGAAAGATGCTACTGTTCATGAACTTACATCAAATACGATTTGGTTTGTTGAACATCTCTTTGAACATTTCGACGTTATAGGGGAAATCCTCCAACATGATGTACTCTATTCAACTCAGTTAGATACAATTTTAATGAAAAAGTCTCTTATGCCAGAAGACAAGAACAAGGCACTTCTCGCTATTTATATAAGCAAGTCAAACATTATTTTTATTTAATTTCATAATTTAACAATTTATTCTGTTTTAGAGAAAGCATTGGCCGAACTCAATTTGACTATCATGAGCAAATGTGAACAATACAGTGATCAGGCAACCAAACACCTATTTCGCTTGAACAATATTCACTACATTCTTAAATCACTTCAAAGATCAAGTCTAATTGACCTGGTTACATTGGCAGAACCGGAGTGTGAACGGAGTTACAATGACATGATCCGTGAACTTAAATATTCTTATCAAAAAACTTGGTCGAAAATGTTAAATGGTATTTCCTCAATGGACGAGTTACCTAAACCTGTTAATGGAAAAATTAAAGACAAAGACCGAGCGATTTTGAAGGAAAGATTTTCCGTGAGTATAAAGTTCTTTCTTTTTAATAAATTATTTTACTTATTGTTATTAATTTGTTGACTCTTTTAGACTTTCAACAAAGACTTTGAAGAAGCTTGTAAAGTTCAAAGGGGGATTTCTATACCAGATGTGATATTACGAGAAGGTATTAAGAGGGATAATGCTGAACACATATTGCCAAACTACAACAAGTTTTATGAAATGTTAGTTACCAAATTATTATAATCTATTTTATCTTATATTCCTTGGAAATATGTTTTTAGAGTGTATTATGAGGCCTTCATTTCATATTCATATTTGATGTTTTTGATCTAGAGTTGTGTGGTAATATATTCGCGATATGTAGAAGACACATTCATCATTTTCAATGGCACATTAAGACAAATAGACTTATTAAAAACTTACATAAATAGATTAAACAACAACATTAAATTCACCACAGAAATTGAAATAGACAACGAAATAAACTTCCTGGACATAAACATAAAGAAAAACAACAAGTTAAAATTCAAAATTCATGTTCAGACTTTAAAATTCATAAAATTCAAAATATACAGAAAACCAACAGCAACTGATATAAAGATTCACGGAGATTCACATCACCCCTTCACGCAGAAAATGTCAGCCTACAACGCACTTATCGAAAGAGCTATAACAATTCCCATGGATGCAATAGACTACAAAAATGAAATAGACACAATTGAATATTTAGCAACAAAAAAAAAATTTGTATGACGTCCAAACAATAGAAAAACAAATAACAAAGAGAAAAAGAAAAATCTACAGTTAAAACAACAACACAAGTAACCCCAACAACGAGGCAAAATTCACATCAGTAGAATACATTAATATATTGCCCGAAATCATACAACAACAATTCAAGAAGCTAAACATAAATATATCATTCAAAACCAATAACAACATACAAAATAAAATGCAACGTCTGTGATAAACTTCATCGGACAAACTGGACGCACATTCTATGAAAGATTAAACAAACATAAACCAAAAAAAAAACACTAATTCCAATTTTGATTAACACCTGATTAACTAACACCAACCATAATTACACCAACTTGGACAATAACCTAATTCCGATGCACCATTGTAAGAAAGGGAAACAATTAGAAGCAATAGAAGAATTCGAAATATACAAAGCCTATAAAGCAGAAGAAGACAAACTCTTTTCGATTTTATATATTTACTTCATTTCATTTGTTTATATAGTTTAAATACTGTTTTTTTTCTTATTGCAGGTATGTTTCAGTGCAATTCAGTAAAAACCCAGAGAAGTATATCAAGTATCGACCTCACGAAGTCAATGCAATGATAAGTAAATTATTCGATGACTCCGCTTAGGCCAGAAAACTAAAATAAAAATAACCATTTGCTATGATTTCACTTTTGATTTATGAATGCATGTATTTTTATTTGGTCGCAAATGTATTCTATTAATGTCAATATGAAACACAAATAATAATAAATAGAAAACAGTTAAAATGTTTTATCAACGCTACACATATAAATGTATGTATTTTGTTTAAAATTTTTGTATAATGGTCTATCAATATCAAAAGTATTATAAATATTTATTGGTATTTCACAAATACAATGTAGACATCTATCGTCACTAAAAAAAAAACATGAACCACAGATATTTGAATTTGTTTTCCAGTCGTAAAATGAAACTAAACTTATTTACACTTAGAATAATTCAATAGTAAATTTTAATAAAGGTAATTGGTGGAAGGAGCCTCTGGTCTGCCACAAGCTCCAAAATGCTTTCGTTTTACCGGAGTATCAGTTTGTCGGCAATTTTCTATACTAAGAAAACATTCATTTGAATATGTCATGCCATCAGTGCCACACACAGGTTCAAATTCTTTTGGACATATTTTGGCACATCCTTTGAACTGGAACGACGATAAGCAACGTTTGATTGGCACAACGAAAACATGCTTCCCACAGTTTTCCTTTCGCATATGGCATTCTGATTTATAGAACTTATTGTCGGAACCACAAACAAAGTTGGGAGGTTGAGAATCACAGTCTGAATCACAATGTTCGGTAAGTGGACAATTTTTCAGAGAAACTGGTACAACGCGCATATGACAGGTCCTCCGCTTGAATTCGCACATTGAAGGAAACGTGTTTCCATCTGACCCACAAATGGGGCCACTTTCAACATCTTCATATGTGCATCGTTCACCGCAGTCCTTTGGAGATGTTTTCAAGTCAGTACATTGGCCGATATGAGCTAGCTGAACACCTCGCCTGTAAAAAATAATATATAGTATTGAGGTTACATACAATTTGGTTTAAGGAAATTCAAACATACAAGCAAGTAGCGTGCGCAAGTTCACATTCATTGTTGTAAGTCTTGGCGTCGGTGCCACAGAGCTTATCGTTCTGTTTAGACGAAAAAATCGATCCGTACAAATTGTTGAAGTCCTTGCACGGTGGAAGCTGCTTGCATCGATTTAAGCGATTCTTACATTTGTCCATACTTATCTTTTGGATTGACTTTCTTTGGGGACTAGCATTAAAAATAAAGAGTTAAAGAAATAATTGATTAGCATCAAAAGGATAATGACAAATATGCACCCAGTTATTAAGAGAATCGAAGTAGCCCCCCCCCCCCTCTTGATGCATCTTGTGCCAATGACCCTGTAAACGACAACGTACTCACCCACAATTAAGCATTTTTAGTTCACAAAGAGATGAGTATATACTTCCATCGCTTCCGCAAACATACTGGGAAGGTGACTCTGTCTTGGGACACTCAGTAGGACAACTGTCTATTTGATTGCCATTTCTTTCTTGTGACATACAAAATGAAAGTGGAACTTCGAAAATGTGTTTTCCACAGTTCGTTGAACGCATTTTACAAGGGCTAGCATAAAGTCGACCATCTGAGCCACAGGTTGGTCTGGCTACACGCCAACAAGATTCACGGCACATTCTTGTTGATTGGCAGTGTTTACGGGACGTTTTTACCACACCTTGACCGCAGGTGTGCAGCTTCATTTCACATGTTGAATTGTATACGTTGCCGTCGGAGGCACAAACTGGGCCATCCTTTGGGGCGCTCTTGCAGTCAACCGGACAAGATTCTCGAATTGCACTCGTATTACTGCATGGTCCAACGTGAGCTGTTGCTACAGCTGAGATACCAACACGACATGCTTGAACTCTCAGCATGCACCTAAAATAATAATATTAAAAAAAAAATACTGTTGCTTATCATGGTTAGCCAAAGTTCTTGATTTGTTCGTTATAGAAAACGCTTTTTATTATTTTTGTGTTCATATACTTATAAACTTCATTTAATTATGCTATTGCTGTTGGGCATGGGATTAAGCCATTGAAAGCTACTCTTATGTTGAAATTAACTTACTCGACCACACAATTTAAGACATTAAAAAGACCGTCGGGGAAACCACTAGCTGCCCATTAATTACTCAAAAGAAAAGAAAGAAAACATCCAGAACAGGCAAATAACTATCCATAATAAAGCAATGTAAATCAGAACAATGGAAATAAAAGAAACAACTTTTTAGAGATCACGCGCTAGTTAACTCTGTGATTATTGTTAAAATGCCTCAAGTAAGATTTATACGTAAAGGAGGCGTTATAGACGTGACATACAAAAATTAATACTTACTAACTGTTTTAGTTTAATGAAGTGAAAGTAATTAACTTAGTTTTTCTAGAAATATAATAGCTTCTTATTGGACTATTAAAAAATACTTAACGAGGGAATTAATCAAGTCTTATGCTATGAACTAATTTTATTTATCTTTATTTTGCCTATTTCTCATTAAACATAAAAAAAATGAATAAAAGAAAGCCTGTGCTAGTCATACCATAAACCATAAAACTGTGAATTATAATTCTTAACAAAACATAAAAATAGTAGGTATGCATATTTTTTTATGTTTGCTACATAGCCCATGCGCGAAATTTTGTTCGTTTAAACTTTAAAATAACTAATTACATCTTTTAAGAGAGATTGTTCTGTTTGCACTTTTTTTTATTTTGTATTTTTGTACAGAAGTTTGCTAATTTAAGCAAAAAATGTGACTTAGGATTTTCAAAAGATTTAGTAGAAGGTTTTGTTGAAAAGCCCATATTAATTAAAAATGTTTACCATATTCATTGTAATTATGTAGGGTAAAACTATACAAAACGCCACAGTTTACAAGAAGCCCTACTATTCGCTACACAGGTGTAGTTAATCAAACAAAACAAAACCTGTTTAAACTAGTTTTGGTTACTGATCAGTTATAACTGATCTTTTTTCGCCCCGGTGCATTTCCACCGTGTTCGATGTGTATTCAGTGCTCGCACCGGGAGCGCTCTGAATCGCCCCAAGTTTTTTTCGAGTATGACAAGCACCGGAACGCCCCGGGGCTGGTAACATCGAATAAACCTATAAAGAAAGTACAACACATTGGCTTCCTCTTCCTAGTTGTTTGTTTTGAGTTTTGTACTTTGTATACACCAAATTGCAATACCTGGCAGGCGCAAAGCAAAGCGACAAAACATATTGCAAAATTAGATGATGTTATTTTTACAATACATTTCATTTGTTCTTACTTTTTCCTATAAAAAACTCTAAAAAAGAGGGGCGTATTATATAGTCTTACTATAAGTGTGTCTGTTTATGCTAAAACTAAGTAGATATATCACCTATTTAAATATGTCCTTCCGTCTGTACCACAAATGGGATCTTTTTCCGATGGACATCTGTGTTTACAATCAGAACCCTTTGCCCGTTCGCATCCGTCTTTGACCTCCTTGAAAAAAAAAATACAACATGATAGTAAATTATAAAACCGAATGGCCTCAACTCTTAAGACTATTTAACAATCTAGCCAGTAGTAATGTGGCTTTTAACTAAAATATGTGTTAGTGTGCCACAAAAGAAGAACATAATAACATGTATCCGAAAGGCATTATACAAAAAGATCTGCCTATCAATGCAGATTCATCGGTGGTTTCCTTATGTTGGTTCTCTTTCGTGCATTATATTTTAAAAACATTGCTTACGGTGAAATCTTATAAAAAGCTTGCCCGGTCAGAAAGGGAAACCACAGCCATGAACCACAAAGACTGGACACCACCTTTCAATTAGCCGTGAGTCTATGAGGTTTGACGACTTTTTCCTCACACATGCTCGATGAGATGTGAAAACCGCAATACATGTGCCATCATATTGAAGGTGCGCTCGCGCTGTGTGCATAGTGATGCTGTACCGGCAATCTCATTTTTGTGACTTATCACATGCAGCATGGAGGTCTTTACATTGTCTTTTATAGCTTCTTGATTTTTAGTTCAGATGTGTTCCCAATTCCAGAATGTTGTTAAATAATTTGGGTCATTCCTGCTACCAGAATTGGGTTTGTCAGCCATTTGGTAGTAAGGTTAATCATCATGGCACATAATTGTTGAAATTAAATTTATTTAACTATCATAGTATGTTATATTCAGTTCAGAAATAGTTAGTGATGCATTTTTTTAGAACTCACCTTCAACACTCCATTCACTCCATTTCGGGAGCACGTTTTCTTTTTCATTTCACAACTGTTGGCGTAGATCAGACCGTCTGAGCCACAGACTGGTTCTGCCTGAATTGTTGCGGTTGGCGGACAAGATCGTGGGCAGTTGGTGGACGATGCACGGTTTCGTCGCTGCACTATGGTAGATCTATTTCCTGTACTTATTGTTGGCAAGTCATCTGGTTTATATGTATTTGAGATGATTTCACTATTTGTTGTTTTATTCAAATGTTCTAAATATAAATTATTAAGTCTTGTCTCTGCGATGCCATCGGTAGCCGTGATGATTTTAATTCGAGAATCTCAAAATTGAAAAAAATATTATTTTATTTGAGTTAACTTCTATTCTATTTATCTTCATTGGTACAAGAAGAAAACATTTTATTAATTTCCTTGAATAAATTTCGTTAATTTTTTCCCATTTGAAATTATGTACATACATATAGAAAGAAAGCAAGGGAAAATCTTTTTGAAACCGATTATCCTTAGGATAAAAGTAGAGTTATTGCACACTGGCATAGACTTACCACTGTAAATGTCAATAATGAGAGAATGAGACAATTACATTTTGGCATAATCCAGAGGTAAAGCTGTTAACAGAGGTCATAAGTTCAACATCTTTTTTGCCTGGGATTTTTTTTTCAATGATATCATAAAAGAACATTCACATCAGATGAAGAAAAAAAGAAAAAAAAACCTTGGCAATATGTTCTAAAAGTCTAAAGACCAGTTCTGTATGTGGGTACTGTGAATTAATTTCTTCATAACTTTGAGAGTCTTATTTCAGCAAAAATTCCAATTCACATTAGAGCTCAACATTTTAATTACAACGGAAATTCAACTAAACTTCATGCAAAGAAAAAAAAATTCAAACAAAACAATGCCTACAATGGCATTTAGTGTTCCTACAAAAAATCCTTCTTTGCCATGCTGCACCTTAAGAAGGTGCCATGAAAGAAAGTTCACATGGTTTCAATACACTCCTGAGTTAAAACTTGCGAAAGCGTGATAAAATAAAGAGTGAATCCATGTGAAAGAAAAACGATTAAGAGCTGGAGCCTACCTACATATGATGTTCTTAATTTATCAACAAAAATTTTGCAGATAAATTGGAAAGTTGAAAACAAAATGTAGAAAATCTGTTCAACAATTGATTCCATAGGTTGAAAATTCGATCGAAAATAAATAAATGATAGACATTAGAAGTAAGTATCTGTTTTGAAGAATTGTGCAACTTTTTTAGTGAGTTGTTCCCTCGAGTGAAACAAAGATTTCCAAATAAATAAAACAACAGAATACTAGAACGTGAGAAGCTGGAGTCAAGACAAGTTTCACACTTCCAAAAATTAGGAAAAAACATCTTTGTTTTTAGGTCACTTTTAATTAGTTCCCTATTCAAATTATTTATGTGCTATTCGCCACTTATGAACAATAGCGTCTGAAAATCGAAGCGGCAGAGTGCGAACAGCGGCACACAGCATTTACACCATAAAAATACAAGAAAAAAGTGTTCATACACATAAAAGAATATAATTATTTCGAATTTGAAAGCATCCACTCTGAATAGAAATTTGATTTTCAAACGTCAATGAACAACAATTATATCAACACATAACTTAATTATGGTAAATGATGCATACATAAACTAATTCAGCGTGCATTGTGTTGTTTTTGTTTTAAATATACTTAAATTATCTAAGGAATATTTTGAAAATCACAGTCAAATGTGACCCATCAAATTTATATAGATACATATACATATGTGTAAGCACAGTTCTACAAATGGAATTAATTGACAATAATTGTAAATGCATTTTACTGTGGCACCTAAATGGGGTGCTTGGAACAATTAATTGAATCATTGTTAAAGGGTAGACAAGACTTACATTTTGTACATAATATGTATGTCGGTTCGATTAAAAACGACAAACGTTACCGACGTATTATAAATAATGTCGAAAGTCGAAACAAAGAGCAAGCACATTAGACTGCGGATATATCTGAATCAAGTTTTCTTAAGATCATCAGGATCGCATAGAACACACCATATTCCATCTAATGTAATTTCTCTTGACGCTCCGACTTTCGACCGTGAGATGAATATTTAATTGTGTATTTCAAAAAGAATTTATTCGTCTACAAGGAAAATGTTCATTGGGGCCATAAAGTAAACTACAATCTACAATCTACTGCAATGTTTGCGGGACAAGAAAAATTATATTCCTTCGACACACATTTTAAATACAATTATTAAAGAGTTTATTGTTTGTAATATGATATTGGAAATTAGAAAATTTTTACTAACTGCAATATGATAAACACTTTTCGACAAAGATTTGAAAATAATTTTATATATGTCGAGTTCAAAGTTCAATTATTCCTTCCATTTATAGAATAATACTTTTCAAAAATCATTAAAAAAAAAAAAAGAAACAGTCGAAAATAAACAAACTTTTATGTAAAAGATCAAAAATTACCTGCTAATAATTGAACATATTTTGTTGATAAACCGAGCAATATCGTAAAACAAAATAAAATGCGCATTTTAAGGCCGGAACTTGTTTCTGTCTTCTTTTTTTTTTTTTTGGCAAATATACAATGTAACACAGTTATTCAAATAGTTGAAAATCTAACCATATTACAATCAACACCGAATTGATTAAATACTTCACTTTTTTCAACGCATATAATAAATGGTGAGAACGCTATGTATGTTTGCTTAAAAGCTTCTTACATCCGTCTTCTCGAACTACAGATGATTTGATTTTGAGAGCCTATTATAATAACCGATGTTATATTCAAAAACACGGAAAACAGAAACAAAAACACCAATAATATGAAATCCTGTACCAAGTTTCAGACGACGGACGACACACGCTACCGCGATGAGAGAGGTCTCAAGCTTAAATCCAGAATGAGATTTCATTGCCAAGGTTTATTAATTTATAGAGAAAGGCAGAATAGACGATGGAATGAATTGGATCCACATTCGTGTGTGCAGCTGGAAGAGAAAAATAAGAATATACTATGCGGCTTTGGTGTAAACATTATGCGAGGTTCTCTGCTGTCTACTCAGGTCGCGTTCGTCGGTAACCGGGACCTTATACTTTTCATTCTTCTCCTCGAAAGGAATGATAAAAACAAGAAATAATAAAATAAGAAATGCAACAAATTTAGGAAAGCAGAGTGCAAGCTAAAAAGAATGAACTCTTAATAGTAAAAAAAAACTCGTCCGATGTAGAACTTCTGTGATAAAGTTTTAATAGGGCACCAGCACTGTGTGCAATAAAACGGAAGGGGGATGGAGTGAAGCTGGATTTCGGGGAAATGCAGCAACCAAGTAGACATAGACAATCGTCGTCATCAGTTGTTTTTTGTTTGATTGTGAGTAGGATAGGGAAACAGCTCTTTAGCTTCGAAGTCAGAAGCAATTCCACTATATGTGTAAAGTACACATAAGTACATGATATAATAAGCGCATTGCATTCTCTTCTTGTGCATACATTAAAATTGGGATTTACTTTTCGTAGCTCTCTTTTTTATGCTGAAGCAGTCATATTGGATGCTGATGCCAGTGCTGCTTAGTGCTCCTGCTCCTTCGAATGTTGGTGTTGTTACAACTTTAACATCGGTCGACATGATAAACTTCTTAATTTGACTTTTGAGTCTATAGGTGCACAGCACTTATTTGTATAGGTATAGTATAGATATCCAATTCTATACGAATCTATGTAAGTTTCTTTTATACTACATGAACGTATACCTATATGATGTGTCTTTGGACATAGGCCTGATTCCAGTTTCATTAAAATAATACACAATCCTAAACGATTGTGGAGAGAGAGTGAGAAGCTAGAAAAGAACCGAAAAGAGTTGATGACAAATTGTAGGTTTGAGGTGAATCTAAGAAATTGTATATTGTACCTACATTTCCGTGTGGGTATTTGGAACTTGGTGCACAATGGCAATGGATATATATCCTATCGTGCATTGTTTGTTTTTATTTCTTTGAAACATACAAAATATAATTGTTTCTATATAGCTTAACATTCATTTTAAATTAAAAACAAAAACTACATAATTTACAGAATTTTCTTATCTTATTATTATTAAAATTCCTGCCAGATGTCCAGAGATTGATGTTGAAATGATGAATCAACCAATTACCTCATAAATATAAACATATACATAAACGTGTGAATTATTTGCTAAACAATTAGGTATTCTTTGTATTTGCTTCTTGTTATTCTATTCACATTAATTTATTTTCACTCATATAAATCGTTATGTTGTAACGCACATTTTATCATGTGTATAGCTTTACCACACTTTTAATACGGGGCCCGAGATTTATTTTGACGACCCTGATTAAGAATGCCACACGAATCGAATAAATGTTGGGTTGTCAGGATTGTGATGGATCCTCTGTAATTATGAGCTATAAAAATCCAATAATATTAAAAAGTAAAGGCATTCCTGTTTTTATTGGTTGATCATCTATTTGGTCTATCGTCTACCCACTGGAAACATCAATTATTACAAAAAATCAAGTGGAGCTTAAGTATAAGAATGTTTTAGGGTCAACAGCTTTCAGTTTAAGATCGTTGTTCAACACATCCACCACAATCGAAAAAGAATTATCACAAAATCCTTCTGCTATCGATTTTTTCTTTGTAAACTGAAGATTCTTTCCCGGAATGCCTGTCTTACCCGTGCCTTTGTTCACTATCTTCTATCCCCACCTTAACTCCTTTATTCTATCCCTAATCTTGAAGCTTATCAATTTTTAAATGAATTGTTGAATTAAATCGACGGTTCTACAACCAAATTAACTACATACATATAGGACTCTCTTAATGCAAAGTAAATATTAAGCTAAGCTGAGCTTGTTGTCGCATAAATCTTTACGCCAAGTTACAAGGTTGAAGGGTGAAGGAAGAAAATAATATGTGGTTCATATGAATCAATCGAAACATGTGCATATACATATAGCTGTCGATAGACCTAAAAGCGTTTCCATTGCGTGTGGAAAGAGAAATAGCTCCAACAATTAGTTGGAATGATTCATCATTTGAATCTTGTGCTGGTAGATACTTTTTATTGAGTAACGGATCATATTATCATATTAGGTAGGCGTAATAACTCATAATGATATTAGTTGTCACTAGTGAATCCGGACTAAGAATACCGGATTATCAATCCCAAGTCTCAGAATGACAAACACAGCAATGACTCTCATTATAATGACGGACTTTTACAAGATTGAGAGTCAGTTTTTACGTACGCAATATATCCATAGAATTTTGTTAAATCATAAAAGGGCACGGTACAGGATCGAACTCAAGAACATTCTTAACCCCCCATAACTTTTGAACCCATAGAGTTAGAAGCTTCAAATTTGAAATACGTATTGACTTCATGGAGACAAAGGTCTTGTAATAAAAATAATTTTGTGGAACCACTACTTCCTAAGTAAAAAGTAAAAAAAGCAAATATTTCAAAAACCGTAATTGACTGACTGATCACCAAAATTATGAAGCACTTCTAACAATGGGGCCTATAATCGGCGAGATCTCTTATTCTTTTATTCTATTTTATACAGAATCTTGAAATTAGGAACTATGGGAGGTTTTAGGGTGTATACATAGGAAATAATCGAAAATTTCAATTTTTTCATTCAGGAGGCGTGGCATCCGCCCACTTTCTAAAAATGGTCGTAGGATGTTGAATTTTGTTTTTTTTAAGTTCATGACACTTCCATGAGTAACTTTCTTTACTGGTTTCACAATGAAGCCTTGGGTTCTAATTAAGTTGACAACCTACCTACCTATTATTTATTTATAAATTGGCAGAGTTATTTTATATTGTTAAAGTTTGCAAATTGCTAGCTGATTTAGTGCATTTTGGGGTTCACGCTTCCATAAAAAAAATTTGCAAAAAGATGTAAAATCAGGACAAAAACATATAATATGAAAAAAAAGCCAAGTTCTCTTTTGTGCAAACAACACTACGTGAAAAGTCAGCCACAAAAAGTAATGAGATCTAGAAGAACGCCAGCTAAGATTAAGCTGGGTCTCCGAATTTTTCGTAACCCCTCAATAGTTCGGAAACCCAATTTAATCATAGTTTAGAGGTTCCTAATTTCAGTGGTGGTGTGAGCGTACTTTTTACAAAAACCATGCCGAAGAATGAAAGGCTGGGGGATAAACCAGCCATTAACGAGCTCTTTCCGCTTGCCCCGGCAAGCGGCTCTGCCGGGTTTGTCAGCTTGCAAATTCGAGGTCCATGCTTCCATTCCATAAAAAAAAAACTTTGCAAAAAGATGGACTTGATCATTTTCATTCAAACTCAGTTCTGGGCTCAGTTTTTTTTCCTTTAATATTGTTGTATAATCTTCTATGATTTAAAATATTCAGTATAACACTTTTACTTGTTAAGAACTTGGCGTTCTTGTAGATCTCATTACTTTTGGTGGCTGACTTTTTATACAGTGTTGTTCGCTCATAAGAGAACTTGGCTCTTTTTTTACAATTTATGTTTTTGTTCTGAAAATTATTTCTTAAATAAATTATTGAATTCCAAATTTTAGCAAATAATTAATGGATGCTCCAATCTTTATCCAGGAAAATAAGCAAAAACCAGGAAAAATTGCGGCAGCTATCTGATTTGCACACAATTTACAACCGTGTACGCGTTTTAATTCTCGCATATTGTGAAGGCCATTTAAACCTTAGATACATGAAAAACGGTGGGACGGGCGGGCGATAGCGGCTGAGTGCCAAAACACATGGTATGACTTTTGGGTTCGAAAGTAGCTAACGTTTGTGAAAGGAAATTTCTTCACAGTAGTTGTTTTGACTTGTATTTTAGACCTACCTACATTTTCTTTTATTCTTGTTTAATTTAACTGAGTTTTCTGATACAATTCATCGTATCAAGATGAATAAACAGAAAAGAAAATCAATTTCCAATTGACAGAGAGAGAGAATTGAGATGGATGTGTCCAAGTTGAAATGCAATTGAATTTTACCATGCACTCTTGTAACTACGTGATTGACTGACTTTTGATGTTAATTTTCATTCGTTGAAAAGACCTAGAATTAATGCAAATTAAATAATAAATGTGTATTAGGATGGTATTTATCCGTGGTAATTTGATAAAAATTGTATTTTCTTTTATTAGACAACTTTTTAAATGTTGTTTTGTCAAGAAGCAGATAAACTTTCTTTGGGAGAAATTTTCTTTATGTGGCTTACAAAAAGGTGGCTTTTGTTGTACCAAAGTACCGTTCGCTTTTAGCCGGAACTAACAATGTGCATAGGCAAGTGCAGTTGAGTTGAGGCTATTCCCAAAACCAGAAAAGCCGACTAATATGCAATGCGTTGCGGGATGTAGTATAATGAAATAGGCTATCTTCTTTGTTATAGGTACTATAGCAAACACCGATACTCAACTTGCAAGATGGTTTATTACTCTCATATCATGATGTTTTTTAAGCTCCAAATTAGATCTTCAGCACCGAAAGGTTCAAACATATCGTTTTGTTTGCCTATAGTAAAATATATTTTTCTAGGTCATAGTCGGAAGTTGTTTGACAAAAAAAAAAAAAAAACAAATTATGATAATTTATAACTTTGAAAATAATAAACAATGAAGAAGGCCCCAACAAAATGGAAAGTGTTTGTTCCTTTGATACATAGATAATTTTAGGTTTACTCTTGGTTTTAGTGAGTAAGAAAGAAAACTTGTTTAGAGTTTAGTATGCAAATTTTATGTTTATGTTCAATATTACATGGTTTTTTTAATTCTTTTGTGCAGTAGCATTAAGAAGTTATTATACCTACACTTGTGCTCATGGAAAATTTAAAAAAGCACTTTCATCAAAATGTTTAACTAATTTATTAAATAAATTAAGCAATAGTTGGCATTAATCAATTAATTAATTTCATTTATTTTTATCAGATTAAATTAATCATTAATTAGAATAATCATGATTAAAAAAGTACTCTTAATCATGATTATTGACGTTAAATTAATCTATAATAATAAAAATTGATTAACTTGATTAAAAACTAATAGATACATAAATTCCATACACGTAATTCGACAGGCATAATTTGAGATGTTATTCCTGGTCATATTCTAAGAAAAAAACTGTTCTACAGATTATGATTATGATCTTTGATATCACTTATTGACGATTTAAAAAAAGGTTAACTGTGGTGTTCCCTAACAAAATGTTCGTACTTTAAACTGTTCAAAAATAAAAAAAAAATAATAAACAAAAAAGACGTATTAACATGTGTTCCCAAAAACCCGTTCTTTTTATGATAATTGGGAAAATCTGAAACAGATATAAAATAGAATTTTGGGTTATTTTACTTAATTTAATTGCAGTACTTGGAAATTGGAGTGGTTTTCCAAAAATTGATAGTTTTTAGGTAATGTTGAAGATTATGCATTATACATTCATGAAGACGGTTGAAAGTAGGTGTACTTATGCCTACCTGACTTGCTGGCATCCTTTACAAATTACTGTAGCTGAATGAAATGAAAACAGTTGAATTTGAACCATTTTTATTAAAATTTTGTATGGCAAAATAACACGACTAGCAGTCCATGTATGTCCATGACTCACGTATCATGCTCTCTCTATAATGGTTTATTGCTATATAAGCAAAAAGAGAGAGGGGGAACTTGAGGGAATCTCAGCCAATGCTAAGTACCTCATCCCCTCTCCGGTGTTATCGTAGTGAATAGGCCATAAAATTGAAGTCTATGAAATTAGAATGAGGAATGTTTACATTTTGGATTAAGTAGTTGTTTTACTATACACAATTCCATCGCAGCGATATCGCAACCATTCAGTGCACACTTGCGACATTTTATCACAGGTTTCAATCTTTTGAGTTTGAGTTTGTCTTTCAACCATGGAGGTTTACATGAAGAAACAAATTATATTCGCTTACCTCGTGTATAAAAATTATGTTCGTAATAAAAAGAAACGCCGTAACTGGGTGCATCCGTTTAATGAGTAGACTATCGGTTAACAAAAGGACTGTTTCATACATCGTTTCAAAATATGATACAAAATCTATATCATTTTTTAAAACTATTTTTGAATGAGTGTAAGATATTTTGATGAGTTGGCTGGCGGTCAAAGTTTCATTTGATATTAAAACAAAACATTATTAAACATTTTTTTCTTTATATTTTCATTCATTCAAATTATCCCTCCAATTATCGTCCGATTGCACTTACGTCCCTTCTTTCTAAGGTCATGGAAACGCTGATAAATTATCAGCTCAAGAAATATCTCGAAGACCGAAAGCTTCTTAATGACCGGCAGTACGGCTTTCGCAGCAACAGGTCCACTGGTGATTTGATGGTTTATCTCACCGAACAGTGGAACAAATCTTTACATCGTTTTGGAGAAAGTAAGATTGTTGCACTTGATATTTCAAAGGCATTTGATAAAGTCTGGCATCTTGCTCTTTTATCGAAAATGCGTGCTTTCGGTATCGATGAATCCCTTCTTCGTTGGATTAGAAACTTTCTTTCGAACCGTTCAATACAAGTTGTATTGGACGGGTTCAAGTCTGAAACACACAATATAAATGCTGGTGTGCCCCAGGGCTCCGTTTTGTCTCCGACCCTCTTTATCATTTTTATTAATGATCTCTTGTCTGTTACTTCTAATCCAATAAATTGTTTCGCTGACGATAGTACCCTTAGCTTCTCATATTCGTTCCCAGATTCACATCCCTCCTCTTCGGATGTGGAACTGCAACGGCAAAATATGATGAGCTCATTAAACTCTGACTTAAACAGCATTGTACAATGGGGAATTAAAAACCGTGTAGAGTTTAATGCTTCGAAAACTCAATGCTGTCTTGTATCGTTGAAGCGAGATATACCCCCCTTGCCACTGTCCATGAGTGGCACTTGCATCAAGGAGACCGAGCATCTCGAGATTCTCGGTATGTGCATCACTGACCACCTCTTGTGGACCGAGCACATACGCGATGTCGCCAAAAATGCCGCAAGATGTTTGGGTTTCTTGAGACGGTGCAAGAAATATTTCTCCCCGTCTGATCTGGCTATTATCTATAAAACCTATATTCGTCCAAAGCTTGAGTACAATTCACATCTCTGGGCTGGTGCTCCAGCTACTTACTTAAGCCTCTTGGATGGAATACAAAAAAGAGCTGTAAAAATGATTGGTGATAGAGAGATCACTAACTCATTCACTTCATTGGAACACCGTCGTAACGTCTCGTGTCTCTCCTTGTTTTATCGTTACTTCCACGGCAATTGCTCTAGTGAAATAGCCAGTTGCATTCCTCCCCTTAAAGAATTCAACCGTAATACTCGCGCTTCAAGGAATGCCCATCAGTTTACCCTCGAGCCCAACTTCGGTCGTACGCTCAAGTATAGAGAATCGTTCTTCAGCCGTACAACGCGAATGTGGAACTCTCTTCCACACTCTGTCTTTCCCGATCATTGCAGTGTTCAGGAATTTAAAACCAATGTACACCGGCACCTCCTCTCCAACCCCTACCCTCTTTCCTAATGCACTCACTGTGTCTATGGCATAATAAGGGTATACGAACCCCTTGAGTGTGTGCATATTATAAAAAAAAAAAAAAAAAAAGGAAGATATTTTGTGCTTGGTGCTTGGACGATGGACATGCAATGAATTTGCGCATCGGATATATTCCATAATAAATCGTCACTAATAATTAATTCCATGAAAACTCCTGTATTTTCTTATCCACACAAAAAATTAATACCAGTAAAAATTCTTTGAGTTGAATTAACAAATAAATTGCTTTAAGAATACAAGGAAACAACAACACGATATACAAAAAAAAACAAACGTCAAACTCATCGCGCGACTAAGTTGAAAAATGTTCTACTTTTGGGCGACTAGTCCGGCGACGAACGACGCATTGTGTTGCCAATGGGCGACTGCCATACAAATTTCTCATTTTTGACAGCTGTCATTTTAGTCGCCGGGCGACTGCATTCTGTTCAGCTCTTTAAGCTATTCACACACGGCCTAAGTGTAAATCAACCATTAGCTTTGTTGAAAATATGTTTCATATTTAATTCCATACTGTTCCTCCGTTGTCAAAACGCAAGTGATTCGAAAGCTTGGCTGATACTGTAACGCGGTCGCAAAATTTTTTAATAAAATACATTTTAAACGGATAATTCCTTAAGCAATCGTAATGCGTGTACTATAAAAAACAAATTTAACATTTGTGAAGTATGTAAACATAGTAAATTTATTCGAAATGTTAAAATTAAAACGGTGAAATCCAAAAAGAAAATTTACTATCTTGAAATCGTCTAGGACTTTAGGGTGAAAAAATAATTTTCTCCGCCCGTCTGTTCTAATTCACATCGACCACTGTTGTTTCTCACTCCAACCCGCGAAAGGAAAAGAGAAAGAGTTTTTTGAGTGCTCGATTTGGTTTGGTGAAGTGACATTTCGGACGATTTTCTCACACAAATACGTCTAACGAAAAATAAAAATAAAACGGAAGATATGATAAACGAATTAATAAAATAAACGGAAGATACACAAACACACTCATGTTTGTCCAAGATAAATAATTTCCTGTGTAGTGTTGTCTGCCCATTTTGTTTTGTTTTAACTTTATTTCATTCATTAAATTAATATCAGTATTGTTAATCAAGATAAGTGTAAAACAACTGAACGATTTGTATGTTTCATTTGGACGTGCAATATCTGAAAAGCACTGATCACTGGCCAAAAGAGGGAAGTGTGAAGAGATAAACAAAAAATAAAATAAAATAAAAATGGCGACAAGTCGTACTCGAATTCAACAATCAAAGAATATCAGTTCGATTCTCTCGAAGCTGCAAGGTGCTTTCTCAGATGCCTGTGGACCACAGAAGATGTCAACCGACAAGAAAACACTAGAAAAGACCTGGAAGCTAATGGACAAAGTCGTTAAGCTCTGTCAGCAGCCAAAGATGAATCTTAAGAACAGTCCACCATTTATTCTGGACATCCTGCCCGACACGTATCAACGTCTGCGACTCATATATTCCAAGAATGAGGATCAGATGCACATTTTACATCAGAATGAGCATTTTAATGTTTTTATTAATAACTTAATGAGAAAATGCAAGCAGGCCATCAAATTATTCAAAGAAGGCAAGGAGAAGATGTTTGACGAAAACTCGCACTATCGTAGGAATTTAACTAAACTCAGTTTGGTTTTTTCGCACATGCTATCCGAGCTCAAAGCGATATTCCCCAATGGAGTATTCGCCGGAGACCAGTTCCGGATTACAAAAGCAGATGCCGCCGAGTTCTGGAAATTCAATTTTGGAAACAGGTAAACAACGTCAAATCGTTTCGACATGTATTTCCCACAAAAGAAGGCGTTTTAAAAAAATTTAAACGAATACAATAATATTTAGTTTCGGTTATTTTTTTTTTATATTTGTTTACAATTCAGCCAATAACAACTCAACATTGAATTAAACAAAAAATAATAAATCTATGAGTGTCAGGCAAAAATTTCAGTATCTCCATAATATACCCTCATAGGTGTTAGATGTTTGGTTCGTTATACATTATACCTTTGTTATCATCCAAATAATATTCATAGCCTACCGTTAGGTTAGGTTAAGTTAAGGCTCTTTTTTATTTAAAATTGAGAAAAGAATGTAATGTTAATTTACGGTGGAGTCGAGTATTAATCAATACATTCCTTTGGTTTTTTAGCACATTAGTGCCATGGAAAATATTTCGACAAGAACTCAACAAAGTGCACCCTATATCGTCAGGCCTCGAAGCAATGGCACTTAAAACAACAATTGATTTAACGTGCAATGATTATATATCAAATTTTGAATTTGATGTTTTTACTCGATTATTTCAACCATGGGTGACCTTGCTCAGAAATTGGCAAATATTAGCGGTTACCCATCCAGGATACGTTGCATTTCTAACATATGATGAAGTTAAAGCCAGATTACAAAGGTACATCCACAAAGCTGGTAGTTACGTTTTCAGGTATGCAATTTAAGAAACAAAAAGTATATTTGAAAATATACTTCAATTTAATTTTTTAATTGTATTTCAGATTATCGTGTACAAGATTGGGACAGTGGGCAATAGGTTACGTAACAAGTGATGGTGAAATATTACAAACAATTCCGCAAAACAAATCGCTATGCCAAGCGCTTTTAGATGGACACCGGTAAGAATTTGTGATCACTGATCACCATAACCATCAAACAACTAGTTTTCTATATTCTAACATATGTTTTAGGGAGGGATTTTATTTGTATCCAGATGGGCAACCTTATAATCCTGATCTCTCATCGGCTGTCCAAAGTCCGACTGAAGATCATATTACAGTAACACAGGAGCAGTATGAATTGTATTGTGAAATGGGTAATTTACATTTTTTTTTTTTTTGGAATGATATAATCTAAAGAATTTTAAATACATTTTTAGGAAGCACATTTCAGCTTTGTAAGATATGCGCTGAAAATGATAAAGACATTCGAATCGAACCATGCGGTCATTTGCTGTGCACGCCCTGTCTTACATCATGGCAAGTTGACTCCGAAGGACAGGTATTGAAAAAATTACTTATTTTAAAAGCATGTTATTCCAATTAATATGTAATCTTATGCAGGGCTGTCCGTTCTGTAGAGCAGAAATTAAAGGAACCGAACAAATAGTCGTCGATGCATTTGATCCAAGAAAACAGCACAATAGAAATTCAACAAATGGACGACACCTAAATGTTGAGGACGATGACACAGAGGTATAGTTAGCATCAAATTTCATATACGATTTGTTTCTTCTATTATCATTTTGTTTGTATCTCAAACAAAACAAGTTAGCTCTAAGTACATACATAGATTAATTAAATATTTAAATAGAAAATATTTCATGCACATAAAATCTTTTTTTCAAATCAAAAGAAGAAGGGTAATATCAGTTATTGCTCGCGAGATTTGTTAGTTTTTTTTTTCATGCATTTAATTGTTTGTCTTTTAGGCCGTGTGAATTGCGTTAAAATGTGTATTAAAACTTGACGTTTGGTTAAAACTTGACACTAGCATGGTGAATAAAATGGGTTAAAATTTATCCTGCTGTGGAGCAGGTTAAATGGGTTAAAATTTTGACGTGTTTTTATTTCTCATGAATGATAGAGAAGTTTGCTTCAATTTTGTTGTTCTGTTCTTCTACGGTTTATTTAGTTCTATGTAATAACTTATTAATAATTGCATTGATATTTCAAGAGATTAAAATAAAATTCTTTAAATTCATCATATTTTAAAATCGAAAAACGAAATAATTGTTCTTTGTTTTGAGAATGATAACAGATGTCAGCTGTGAAAACATGTTTTGCAGTGTTACCACACGGAAAATTATCCAAAACGGAAAATTTTTGTTTGAAGATTTTCTTACTATTGCTTCAAAATATCATATTACCACTGCAAAATCTTGAAAAATTAATAAAACAAAGTTTGTTTGTTATTTTTAGTGACTTTTCATGAAATTTGTTGCTTAAAGTTTGGTTTTGTACACAAAATTAATTTACCTAGAAGAATAAAAACATTTTTTGTTGAGGGAAATTTCTTAAATCATGAGACAATTTTCTTAGTACTACGCAGAAATGTTGGTTACAAAAATCCGTTTTAACGCAATTCACACAACAAATGGCTAAATTTGTTCCCTTTTTTAACCAAACGTCAAGTTTTAATACACATTTTAACGCAATTCACACCCCGCCGCCTTAATTTAATTTGTGCTAAAACTGTGTTCGTTTGCTTTCTTAAATCACTAATTTATTATTTATTGTTCTTTACTCATTATATAATTAAATATATATACAGTTTGGCATTTATATATATAAAAAAAACAATATATTTTGTGTAAATAGTTAATTTTTTTTTTTAATTTATAAGTTAATTCTTCACATCTTCATACAAACACTTCATTATTAATAGAAAAACATAAGAAAAAAGGCAAAATAGTTGTTCCTTGCTACGTTGTCTCAATGATTCAAAAATACATACATACATATATGAATAATCAGTAATATATAAAAATAAAAAAAAAATTAAATAAAAACGTAGTACTATTTGTGCTTCCAAAGATAATTTTTATCAATCATTTGAAGATGCTGCTCGTAGACATTAAGTTCACCTGAACCTAAAAACTCCAAACAACATCCACTAAAATAGTAATACCTTATGCTAATAACATCTTATATAATTATTCAATACCATTATTTATGAGACTGTGCTATTTAAACAAAATGAGTTTTACACTTAAATACAAGTACAATGTTATTGTGTATGACTTATTGTTTTGCTTAGTATATTATTATTTTTTTATTTATGGACCTATCACGGATGGCAATTCCACAAAAAAACGAAATAAATTAATAAAAATAAGACAAATTGTTTTGTTTCCTAGAAAGTTTTCAAAGTTGCCACACTACATTGGTCTGCCATCCACTGTCATTATTTCATTTCTAAATTTATTTGTATACAAAAATACGAATGTTGTTAAAAGCTTTTTTTATAAAAAAAAAAGATAAGTTGATAATTTAATTTAAAAATTTATTCTTAGAATTTAGAGAAGTGAAATAATAAATTTAATAAAAATGAATTTTACTGTACAAAGATTTTTAATTTCGTTTTCTAGATTTGTTTGTAGGTTAAACAAAAGTTGTTTTATTATTTATTATTTTTTTTTTCAGAATATAGCATTTTTGTTTGTGATTTTATTTTTTGTTTGACTTTTAGATTTGGCCGGCATGAAAATGATTGCAGTTGTATTTGGCATGTTTTGAATATTGCAATATCGTCATTATTTGCAACATGTTATGCTCAAAATATGGCTTATATTCGAATCTTCACTGAATTTCGAGCCGAATGTTCTTTTGAATGAATTGCTTTTAACATTTTTTAAAATCTCAGATCAAGAACTTGGTCGACCTATGAAAAAAAGAGTGCTTATTTCAAATTATAAAGGAACAATCACCAGCAAATGTTGTGTTACTTCAAAATTCAAAAACTATTTGGAGAAACGAAGTTTATAAAAATAAAATAAGCTTCTACGCTTTTGAACAGAATATAAATTTTAGATTTCCCATCTATTTTTTGCTCTAGGATTTTGGAGAATTCAACATTGCGACTTCATCTTTGCACGCTCTCAGCAATAGCATGGGCACTACATCTCGTTCGGAGAAGCCAAGTCCCCATTCTTCACCACGCTTGAATCGCCGCAGCACTACACCCAGCTTAATGGCTGTTCAAAATGATCTTTATTCTGGACACCAACCAACACTTTCAATACCCGTTTCCCAAGCTCACCCCCAACCAACGGCGCCCCCTTTGCACGTTGTAAATGGAGCAGCAGCCAATAGCGGAGGGAAAGTGTCAAATTTATCTTCTTCTTCCTCTTGCGTTAATGCAGTTGGTTCTTCAGCAGCTAAATCCACAAATCGTATGAGTGCCCCGGCAATGGGAACAAGCTCAACAATGTCATCTTCTAGCACAAATAATAAACCATTCGCAAAGGCTATGTCAACGGAAAACAACGAAAATTGCAATTCTTCATATGCCGTATTGCAAAATCCAAATAATGGCCATCATAACCCTGTTGCTCCCCCCTTACCACCGAGAAAATCTTCACCAGGTATAGATAACACAACAAAGCAACAGCAGCAGGGGAAACCACTTTCAGCTGGGTTACCGTCAAGTGTTGCCTCAAGTTTGGTGAATTTGACAAGCTTTCCTCTTCAGTCATGCAGTCTGAGCAAAAGCTCCGAAAACATAACCACCGCAATTGAAGTACCAAAAACCACAGCCCCGCCGATTCCACGTCACAATCAAACTCACAAGAACGTTGATTCCCTCGCCGATGACATGAGAAACCATCGAAATTCAAACTCAACTCCAGGTAGCACAGCTTCAAAAGTCATTCCACCAGCACAACGTTCAATTACAGACGATGATATTGTAGGACCGGCTGAAACTATATCTGGCATAATTGACACCAGACCATTAGAAGCCAGAGTTCCGGTCAACATCTCAACAACAGCTGAAAATAACGAAATTTCGGCCGAAATTAGCAATAGTGTCTACCACACGAAATCTACGTCGGTAACACCAAATCCCTACACCAAAAATGTGCGTTACAATCCACAAGCCTTTCCCAACTCAGTCTCAAGCCAACACATAGCATCTTCATCATCAACAAATGAATCGGGTGCTATTGATTCGCAGAATCCACTGTTATACGAAAATGTGACAATCAATAACAAAGACTGCAATGTGCCATATGAAAATATCAATTTGGAGTACATAGCTCGACTCATGAATGAAGGCTATTCAAAAGAGAATGCCATCACAGCACTGGGCATATCAAGAAACAACATAGAAATGGCTTGTGATATTCTACACGAATTTGTTTCCAAGAGTAGTATTTAAAAGAGCAACGGTTAATATTTGTTGATATTCAAAAATTACATAAAAGACGCATAAACCACAAAATATCTTGATAAACACAATTAACCTCGTATTCGTTCATTCACACCCCTCTCCTATACATCATCTATTCTAATATTATTGAACACATATATTATATCAATACATATAACCATATTTTTACTACGCTGAACATAGGATTATTGAATAGAAAAATTATAATTTTGTAAATATTTATTGAGAATCATAGTTCTCAAATGCAACACAATTTTTTTAAAAGAGTGTCTTTTGTGTTCTTTCATTTTTTCTATCAGTTTTTGCCTTTGCTATATGTATTTTAATTAACCTCAAGTTTTTACGCATTAATTAAAGTTAAAATTAAGTTTGATAGTGCTTGCGTTTTCGAAATTAGAAAAATGAAACAAACTACCTTCTCTTTCTAACTTCTTATTTGAGAGCTCAGATCATCTGAAGTCATTCCACGCTTGTGAGTCTATGTTTTTGAAATGCACAATATTATATCGCATAACAATAGGGGAGAGGGGGGCACCTTAGGACAGTCAAATCCTGAAACATATCGTTGTTCATGGTTTTACCTGTACTAAATATGATATCCTATTCATTTTCCTTAATTCAAATTTGTGTATATATAAATATTTTTAAAAATCACTTCAAGTTTCCCAATCTACCCTTCTGGGGAGGCACATTTCGACAGGCATGGGGCTGTTTTGAACTTGTCTTGAACAAATACACTACAGTTGTTTATATGTTTTTATTTACAAAAAATTAATTAATTCCAAACATTTTATCAAATAAAAGATAAATTTTAAAAAGGAGAAGAAAGAGAAAAACAGAAAAAAATCAATACAATCTCATCAAATTCATTCAAATAAAAGTAAATTATTATAAATGTGAAAACTTAATAAAATAAATTCTCATCAAGTTTAAAGCCGAAAGGTCATAAAAGGTGTGAACATACCACCTGATGTATGAGAAGTACATGTCAAAACTGCCCTCGTGCATTAACCAAAAGTGACCTGAGATTGAGTAAAAACTAAAAACTTTAAATTTTCTAATAACATTGTAAATTGTTAATTATCTTTGTCGGATCTCATCACATAGGAAATAAACATAACTTGAAAGTTCTTTTCACTTCAATCGTGAGCGAAATTTATGATTTAAATACTTACATCTTGGAGAAAACAAAAATACATCTGCCTTCTAGAAACACACTGTTACTTTGAAATTGTTTGTGTATTGGTATCCTTCCAATATTAAGCAGATGGTTGTTTGTTATCGTGCTGCCACTATAATATAATTTTTTGGGTAGTAAAAACTTTTTGTTTATGTACTTTTTTTAAAGTTGTCCCAAACTGCCCCCTCTCCCCTAACTAATATAACTCTGTACTTTTAACGTTTTATCTATTAGTTTTTGATTAACGAAGTAAGTTAAGTTATTTATACATAAAATAAATGTTTGTATGTTCAAACATACAGGCATACATTTACCATGACACTCAAAACCCAAGATATCACCAATACGCAATATTTAATCATCTCTCTCATAATTATTGTACTCATTAACAGTGTAAAAATACTTATTTAACTCTATATTAAGGATAAGTATTCAATACATTTATTACAACATTAAATCATGGTAATGCTATACCCTCGTATTATAAATAAAACCGTGTAATTCGCTAAGCAACAACAACAACAACAAAAAATACAACCTGGGTGACATTTATTTCTCTACTTGTTGTGGAAGGAGTTCAAAAACTTTGTTTTATATTCTCTAAGTACAAAGTACTAATTCAGGCAATCAATAATTGCTTCAAAGGATTTAAATATTAAATATTTAATAAATAAGAATTTTGAGTTTCTTGTATACTTTTTCCTACTCCATTGGATCAGTCAGTCATTTAATCATATACCTACATAATAAAACCGTAAATTCTTATCATTAAATCTGTTGTTTTGTTTTGTGGAAAAGCAATTGTTGCAGAAGGTATGAAATCCTGCTACTGTTGGTAAGTGTTTAAATATTATAAATATTTTCACGATCAGTTAGATTCTAGTTCCTGGAGTCCTACTTGTTTTTAGCTAAATATATAAATACATTTTATTTTCCAAAGTTACTTTTTGGATTTGACATATACATTTCACAGCACTTCGCACATGAATGTAACGAACTTCAGATGCATATTAGCACTGGAGACTGAGGCCTTCTGCCGTTTTGGATTTGTATTCATATAATGTATGCATTAACGTTCCAATTCTGCTAACATACAATTTATTGTGCTTCTAACTGCCTACATTGATGTTTCTATCAAAGTTTATGAATAATACATACATACTAAAACAGTACACTTTTTCAAGATTTGATTTTCCTTATTTTTATTTTTGTAGTTCCCGAATAAGTCTGATTTCAGTGAATTAAATCCAACTTGGAAAAAGGCAAATTACACAGTAGTACCATTTTAAAAAACGCTCAAATTTTAGTCATCTCATTATCAAAAGTTGTAAATGATTTCATTTGTTAAATGGAAACCTCGTTAATCAAATATTTTCCGAAAATTAAATTTCAAAATATTCCAAGTCGGTAGAAAAAATAATAAAATTGCAAAAATGTATTCACGAGATATGCTTCCTTAGCCGGCGACATTAAAAAAAAATAAAAACGGATTGGATGATTGAAAGCTTACATTTTAATTGCGTTTGCGTGGCATTCTTATTTCTTACCACATATCAGAAACATTTAGTTTCCTTTTTCCTTTTCTCTCTGATCTGTGATTTTTGCATTTCATGTTTTTGGAGTTTTCTTTTTTTATGCTGACGTTTAATTTTTTACAACATGCGCAATATTACACTCCGTAATCGGCCCAATCGAGGTAGCCGTCGGAGCGGAATTTTCTCCGGTTTCCTCCGAATCGGAGACATTTTGCTTGTCGGAGAACCACCTCGAAGCATCTGTATAATTATCGCTAGTAGATGAGTTGTAAATCTACCATTCTCGACTGAAGTCTAGTCACTTGTATTTGAAGAAAAAGTGCAAGCAACATCTTTGGGCAATACTTAAAGCAATTGGCCCATTTCATCTGTTTAAAAATTGTACCACACTTCTTACCCATAAATCACTCATAAAAATAGTATTAACTTTTAGGCATATCTTTTTGCTTGAACAAATTGATCAATTGTGAATCTACTCTTGGAATTAAAGAGAATCTAAAACGGGGTTTCCAACACACTTAAGACTTAAGTTGAATGAGTATGCTGTATGCATGGATTCGCGGCGAATCATCAGCGAGTTTGACATTTTTCAATTATTGCTTTCGCTTTTGCCTTCTTCGTTTTGAATTCGACCAATTAACGGATTCGATGAAATCCGACAGCTTTTAATTGGCGGATTCACAGGCGAAAGAGTGAAATAGTCAAACCAAAAGTGTTACATATATCACTGGAATATTGTGTAACGGCAGATGGCAACGCTTACTCTGAGTAAGAAAAGGAGAGGGAGCAAAAACTATCAACTCTCAACAAAAACGTCATTCAATATCTGACTTCCACCAAGTTCGGACAATATTTTGATCGCGCTATATAATTTGACTGATTGTTGTTTTTTTTTTTTTTTTAATTAATTAATTAATCTAAATTAATAAATTGTTAAGAGGATTGAATTGTTTTAAAATTGGAAGTTTTTTTTTCGCTCCGCCGCGAATTCGTTAATATGGAAAAACGAAGCGAGGCGAATTTGAAAGGTCGAATTGAAAACGTTCCGCCATAATTAGGCCCCAGAATTCGGTTAATTCACGTTAAAACGGATTACCAGGAATAAAAAGTCCAGGAACGGATAACGGACAACTGTCACTAACCAAACCGTTTCAAGTAATCCAATTAAAAAACTCTAAAATCTTCGACTTTGCAGCACTACAAAAAACAATTCGATTTTTCGATTATTTTTATGAAATTTATATTTTTTTTCCATAAGACAATATACAATTTAATTGGATACGTATCTCACACTTTGCGCATTTTTGTTCCATATTTCATCTAAGGCTATGAGTAATTAAATTTCGTTCATGTGTTTAATAGATAAGTAACAAAAGATAAATGGTAAGTGAAGAATCTCATATAGCCCCATTCGATTTAATTCTTCAATCTTCCACATTATATTTTGATAAGCCAAGGTTTCTGTAGATAATATCGTTGTTGAGTCGATTCTAATTATGTACCTGTATACATGTATGTAATAGTTATAGGCGAATATAAATTTAATGTTTTGATAATTTTTTTTTTTATTTTACTTCAATTATTTGTATATTTTTTTCTTTATAATCATTTTGCTGTGTATTTTTGCTTAATTATTATTTGTAAATTATTTTGTTTCAGTTGACGAGCAGTATTCAGGCATGTTTATGAAGATGGCGCCAAGAGTTGCTGTTTTTTTTAATTAGTATTTTAAATTAACCAATATTGTATTTGCTGTATCGACTTCTTTTTACTCAACTAATGATCCTGCAACGAACAAAATAACGTTAAATGCAAATGAATAAATTAAAAAAAAAAAAATATTGTAAATATTATATACCAGGAATTCTGTAAAGACGAGCTTGAGGAGAAAATCCCTTGCCCTGTGGGCCTTTAGGAGCCCGAGTGACGATAAGACGTGGTAAAGAATCATCAGTTGTGCTATTGAGTTTTAACCGAGATATGAGTCGGTCAGGCCTTTCATTTATTTTAACTACATTGCAGGCTGACGATTTTCCATTTCTCTGCGAATTTGAAAATTTGCTGTTTTTTTTTTTTTTTTAATTATTCATTGAATAAATTTACCTGATTAGTAACTACCGAAAATTCAACAGTATCTCCAGGATGCAACGCTGCAGTACTGCCTTGGACTTCAGACATGTGGAAAAAGAGCTTTTTGCCTTCCTCTATTTCATAATTCAAAAACCCAAACTGACCCTTAATGGAATCGACAGTAGCACGCTTCTTTTGTCGAACGGCAGTTATTTCAGCTGCACGTCCTGTCTCATCAATTTTAAAAGTTACTAAATCGTTCTTTTGTAAAAGATCCCTTCGGTTAGTCAAACTAGTTATACCAAACTCATGCTGTGATACAGTAACCCCTTTATCGTTAAGAATTTCAACTAGACCAGCATATTCTTGTTGATCTGGATTAATGCAGCGCAACGGCCGAGCAACCACACCATTGTAAATTGGTTCCAAGACCGACGGTTGTTTTATTGAGCCTTTTGGTAAAGTACGAACATTCTCAGCTGGTAAACAATTGCCCGATGCTGAAGTGTTGCCATTTGGAGACAATGTATATTCAACTTCCTGTCCTAATTCTAGCCAATTAGGATTTCCAACGTAGTTGCTAAAATGGAAAAATACTTCTTCGTCATGCGATAAAGTTTCAATGAATCCGAAATTTTCTTTTATAACGGCAATGAATCCTCGATAAGTGTGGCCCGGTTCGGCAAGGTTATTATTTTCAGTTTTAAAATCTTCGATTTTTGGAGCACTGAATCCATTTTGGTTACCACCGTTTGCCACTGCTTCGTCAGATTGATTGTTTTGGTTCGTTGCATTGTGTTGCAGTTGATTTATATTAACAGCAATGAATTCTTTGTTTCTTTTTACCTATTTATCATATTTAATAATAATAAACAATAATAATACTATAACTGAAATATTTTTACAAATATTACCAAACATATGTCAAAGCGAACTCGATCGCCAATTCTTGGTGGTTTTTCGCAGTCTTTGAGAAAATACATAATAGTCTTTTTGCTGTCACCGTGGTCGTATGTTATAACACCACCTTCCACTCGATCTTGTGACTTAACTGGGCTTTTAGGTGCTTCACGGGTAACATAACCTATGTTTGTTTTTAATTTAAAATAAGTATTTATAATTTTCAAATTAATTGATATGATTTCATTACCTTCAATATTGCTTGCCATCAAAGTTTCAAACTGAACCGTATTTGGTGGAAGATATTTAATTCGAATTGCATTTAAACGCGAGTTATTATAAGTAATCCCAGGTTCTTGAACACAAGTAAATTCCACTTCATCTCCAAGGGCTATTTCGCGGCTCTACGATCGAAATGCAAAAGAAAATTTGTTAATCAATCGAAAACTACAAAATAACAACGTACAGTATCCAGAACTTCTGTAAAGTGGAAGAATAAACGAACGTTGCGTTCAACGCAGCGCAGAAAACCAAAACCATCTTTAAGTGATGAAACAATTCCTTGTTCACGCTTTTCGCCAGAAACTTTAAAAGTTTCATCGAGCAAGGATATTGAGGTTGCCCTTTGGAGCTGATCCCGTCTATCAGTAGCTAGCAAAAATTGAACCCAATCGCCATGGCGCAAAGTAAAATCCCCTTTCTGAAATTTTTGATAATTAAAAGATTGGTTTCAATATTGTATTCACAAAACATACTTGATCCTTGTCTCCGAAAGGAACCTCATCTTCAGAGTAATCAGCTGCTCGGAAACGAATACGTCCAGGAAGTGGATCGCTAGTTTGACGCGCTGGATTGTTTCGATCCAATGGCTTCAAAACCTGTCCCTTGTAAATTGATGAATCAACATCTTCAAAAATAACTGAACCTGGTGGTAAGCGAGTTATGTTGCAAGCAAATTCTCGTCCCTAGAAAAGAAAATTATTATTTTTTTTTTTTTTCAAACATCGAGCATGGGGATTATTTTTACGTTTCTTGTTTGAATGGTAAACTCTACATCATCTCCTGGGCGCAATTCAACATTGCCTTCAGCTTCAGAAAAATGAAAGAATATTTCCTTCACAACGTCAGCTCTTTCAATAAAGCCAAATGACTCTTTCATCGAGCATACAACACCGCGATACTTAACTGGCTGTGCTGGGTTCTCTAGACGAATATGGCAAGCACCTAAATTTCCTCTGTAATTTAAATTTAATTCCATTTTAAGGCGTTATTTGTATGAAGGTTTTAATGTTGATTTTGTTTATGATATAACCTTTACCTTTGGTTAGTAGCAATCTGAAAGCTGACCTTATCGCCAGCTCTGAGATTGACATTGCCCTCTACATCGTCTTTGGTATAGGGTAAAAAGAAACATTCTCCACGGTTTTCATAGCTTATACGGCCTGTAGTTTCGTTCGAAGCTAAAAGATTATTAACGCAATCAGTTCGCAATTCAGTTGTTACAGTTCCAGTAACGCGCTCTTCAGATAGAACCTTGTAAAATGAAACTTAAATTTTTTGTTCAAGCACCTTAAGTGACTATTATTCTTACAACTTCGGGAGCAATTTTTGAAACTTGACTGGCTATTGGCTTGCCAGTTCTTCGATCATAAGTCATTTCAAATTCAACAGGATCACCAATTTTCAAATGATCGATGTTACCACTAAATTGCGAAAAATGAAAGAAAAGACGTGCCTGCCGTTCACAGCACTGTATAAATCCGTACGAATGCTATAAAAGTTATTTGTTAGTCACCATAATTAACATCCATATTGAAAAAAAAAACTACCAAAAGTTTCTCAATGATACCCGTCTCGCGAGTTGTTTGACTAGAATCATTGTTGCCAGTAGTGCTTGGTGCTCCAAATGATGATGAAGACGAATTACCAGTTGTATTAATACCATTCGACAAAACGCTATTAGACGAAAATACCCCAATCGTATTTTGCTCCTCATTTGCATCAAAAATACCAATTGTACTTTGGGGTTGCGGTGGTGGTCCCAAAGTTGAGTCAAGAGTAAAAGTTCCTATTGGTGGGAAACTTGTTGGCATGTTGAGGTTTCTCATGGTGCTCATGAAGAAAGCATCATCGTTTGGACCATTATCGTAATTTTCGTAAATTTCTGTTGAAGGAATTATGGTACATAAAAACTTAGACAATTAATTTAACACACAAATAAAAACAATTCGAAAATATTAAAAATTAAAAATGACTCAGATAACGGATAGACATTTAGAATTTTTTAAATTTTGTTGAGTGATTGATGTTTGTAAGGTTCAATTAAAGTGCTCGTTTTACTGTATCAACAAAAGGAATTGAAGAGAGGCAATTGATGTTGCCGCTGAAAGAACGTTGACCTTACTTAGGTACAAGAAGAAATGATTTTTAACAAAAATTACTTTTGCATACTTAATTTAAAGACTTTTCGGTACGTTTTTTTTTTTTTTTAAGTTTGAAACGATACCAAGTAGAGGCATTTCTCTCTAGGCGAGCTGCTCCCAGCTCCCAGCTCAATGTAGTGTCTTTCAGGTCTTTGCCATTGAAAAAGCAACTGAAAGGCACATCATAAAAAGCTAAGCTCCTCGGAGATTACTTTTTTCGTAGCCAGCCAGGCTGCTATCAAGGCCTTAGCCAGTGAGACCACAAGATCAAAGGCAGTTTTAAACTGTAGGAAGGAGTTAAATAGAATCTGCCACACTAACCAGGTTAAGCTCTGCTGGGTTCCTGGACACAGCAATATAGAAGGGAACGAAATAGTAGATGAACTAGCCAGGAAAGGGTCAGAAGCAGATACAAGTAGTAGCGACCATTCAATAGTCCCGATTGGGGTACTCGAGAGGAAGAACACCTGGAAATCCAGGGACCTGGACCAGGGCCTGATTCGATCGCTGAGTAAAAGGAACATTAAAATGCTGATAGGTGTACTAACGGGTCATTGCGCCACTGGCATAATCGCCAACAAAATAGGGGCTTTTGCACCCGATTTCTGTAGGAGCTGTCAGGATGAAGAGGAAATAGAAACCATTAAACACCTGCTCTGTGACTGTCCGAAGCTCCAAACTAACCACCTCCGTCAGTTCGGGAACAATTTTGTTGGGGAACTGGATGATCTAGCACAGGTCTCAATGTCAAACATGAGTAAAGGTTCACTCTGTGCACACCCCTTGTTACCTAACCTAACCTATGCATTCAAAAAATAAAGAGTACATAAGAGTAGGTAATTTTTACATACCTTCTAGGGCTCTATAACTCTTAGCTTGAGTATTCATATTCGAGGGAACTCTTTCAATGCCGATTCTTTCGCACACGTTGGCTACTTAAAAGTGAATAATACTCAATACAGCAGTTCCTGATAATTACTTAATTGCTTTTTAAACACGAAATTCGTTAGTTAACCGATTTAATTTGATTTTTACTTTATTTATATTTTTTACTTTCGTAGGTTAAATATTTTGTTAATGATTTAATTTTTAATTTTAATTTAAAAATTCTTTAAGCAAGGCCATAGAAAATTAAAACAATTATATATGCTGAACAAAGTTAAGGAGGTCGAAAGGTACGTAAGAATTTTTTTTTTCTTTTTTTTTGTTTAATTTGAGATAAATTTAATATTTAATAAATCCATTTATTATATTATTTTAATCGATTTAGTTGCAATGTATTCTTTTTGATTTTGATTTAGAATGTAGTAATTTTTGTTTTTATTCTATTATTTATAATATTTTGTTCATGTTTTGCAATGTTGATGTCACAATGAGAAGTTTTCGTTATATCTTATGAATATAAATTATTTCTTTTTTTTTCTTGATGAGAACCACTATTATTAAATATATATGTATTTCTATTATTTGTTTAAAGATTGCAAAGTCTTTTAATTTACCTAAGAGTTATGTTTTTTTTTTATATATATAATATATATGTATCGAAGTCCTTTAAGATATCACGTATTTGTTTCAATGTTCTTTTTTTAATTTAATTTTTGCTTCATTTATTCTTAGTTGTAATTAATAATAAATTTATAATAATTATCACAGTGATGTTAATTTTTTATGTTGCATAAACTTTGTTTGTTTTGTTTTTTTCTGTCTATTTGAATCCTTTTCACTCACGCAATTCACACGCACATATATACATTCACATATAATGTATATATATATGAATATATAACTAGAACTTTTTTTGTTTAAATTTAATAAGTAAAAATGCCTTATATTATTCCGTTTTTATTGTTTCCGTTTTTTAGTGTATTTTGTATTTTTTATGTTTTCTTTATTTTTTTTTTTGCTTATAGTTAGTTATATTTTCAACAGTCCGCACTTGTCTTGTTAGTTTGCTTCTTACAATTTTTTTTTTTTTTTTGTATAAATCTTATGATAATTTTTTTTATTTTTATCTTTGTACTTTTATTCTTTTCTGTTCAGTGTGAATTTGAATAAATATAAGTTTTTAAGACCTAATTTTTCAGGATAACAGTGGGTGTGTGTGTTTTGTTTCTTGTCCTAAGACGTTTTGTTTTTAGAATCACCGTTTGTGTTTTTTAAGAAAAAACAAAAAACTTATTTTATTTCTTTCCGTCGTTGGCATCTATTTTAAAGTTTTTGCTTTTATTTTACAGTTACTGTTGATTATATATATATGTAATTATGTACTTTATTTTTATTTTATCTTTTAAAGCAAAAAACTTTTGAACTTAACACTTTTATTAACAATGATCCTTTGTTCCTTTGAAATAATATATTTTCAATATTATAGATATATTTGAGGTTGAATAAAATTACTATGTATGCTGCTTTATTTTTTTGTTATTTTTCGAAAGATGTGTGCTGTTGGATTGTGACTTGTAACTAGTATTTTGTTTGTTTTGCTTTTTTTTAAAGAATGGATAGTTTGGACTTCAAATTTAAAAATTATTTGGTCATAGATTTTTTTTTTAAATTGTGTGTTGTTTGATATTGAAGAACAGCAAGGTTCTTGTTTTTTTTTCGACACTTTTATCACTTTTATTCTTAGTTTTTGAGTATTGAGATTATGGGGGGATAGGTATTTTTTTTGTAATGATTCTGTAGCGTTTAACTCCAAGAAAATGGAGAACTACACGAATATGGTAATATATTAATTTCTAACGACACTTTTTTGTTGCGTTTAAAAGAAAACAAAACTCTATTTGGAAAATAAATGTTTTAACACTAAACTTTTAAAGTTTGGTTTACTTATTTGCTTTAAGTGTTTTTTTTTTTTTTGGCTTCAGTTGCGGTTGCTACTTAATTTTGAAAAAAAAAATGAGTTTGGTTGGCTTGTTTTTGAGTTCTTCGAGTTAATTTCCAAAGGGCGGAAATCTAACAACGCTTTTAAAGGAAGTTAGCTTAACTTTTTTTTATTATTTGATGATTTTTAGTTTTGATGATGAAAATAGTGTGATGTCAAAACGGAGATTTAGTTACAAAAGCTGAAAAGAAATACATATATTAAAGAAAATGTTGATTATAGGATATTTTTTTATAATACAGTAGAAATTCGAAAACATGAACGCACTGCAACATGAACAATTAGGAAAGATGAATGCTATTTTTCCAACAGTCAAGTCTACTATAAATCAGTTTTTTTTTTTAATGTCTAATAATTCATTTATGTCCAATCATTATTTTATGTTTTTATTGTTTTTTTTTTTTTTTTTTTCAAAAATAAAAAGGATTGTATTTTGATACCAAGATAGCTTTGTATTTTTCTTGTACTAGTTTTCGAAACTTGGAAGATTACCAATTCAAAAAGGTGAATGTGGCTTATTTTGTATAAAATAAATAAATAAATAGAGTGGCTCGACAGCTCTTGAAGAGACAAGGCCTAAGTGGCTTACTCTCATCAACAATTCTCTGAGTGCGTATGAAGAATTGAGGGGACCTAGAATTTAACACCGATTCCGAACGGCAAAGTTGAGAAGCACTTTTTCATGACAGATTGATACTTTAAGTTTTGTCAGTTCTTCGCAGTGCGCGTGGAAGATGAAATAAAAACTTTATTGGCTTAGAAGCCAACGCACCTAATCACTAAGCCACGAACACTTATATTGTATCCGTTTATCTTTTCGAGATTCTACTGTATGTGTTTTTTAAACGAATTTGTAAGTCTCAACAGCCTCTGGCATCCTTTGTTTTGCTGCGGTCATTACAATATGACCACTTTGAACTTAATTTTACAGAGGAGCGTAGGTAAAAATGGCGGCCATGAGCAGTCTTACTCGGTGGCCCAATTAGCGCTGCAGTGTCCGTTTTTTTTTTTTTTCATAAACTTGTCCTGTAATTGAGAAAGAGATCTCCTCTAGCTTAAGTTCGATTGTTTGTGATCTCAAAGTCGGAGAGAAACAGTTACATACAGTTACAGAAGGCGCTTAAGGTACGCCTCAAAGTCACATACCAGTGTCCGGTGCATGTTGCACAGATCCTCGCTATGTCTTGTCTTGACCTTCGTATTAGGTTATTTGTATGTATATTAGGTATGTTGTTTAAAAATTAGAAAATATTGTCCTTCATAACACTAAGAGAAATGTTGGGGCCACTTTACTTTAAGGGATCATTTTCGTATATTTTTGTTAGCTGAGCTGTCAAATAATGAGGAAACAACTTCAGGTTGAAGAATATTAGTGCTGGCAGACGATTAATATTTTACCCAATATAAGAATCGGGTGTTATTTTAAAATTATGCATTTGTCATGAGAAAATGTATTTTAACACGAGTATAAGTAATAGTATCAAATTTCAATATATTTTCTAACGTGCGGTGAATGGCGTTTAAATATCTTCAAAGGGAAATATTTCATAAAATTCCGTATCCAAAAATATCCTAAAATTATATGAAGTCTGCCAGTACTAAAAATGACGTTTACTAGTGAATTCTTAGCAAAAAGTTCGAAACCATTGGCGACTTGAAATTCAAATGTTGACCCTTCCTGCGATTATGCTATGAGGGGCTGCGCCTTGTCGGGACAACTCGACAGCCTGTTCATTACTCTCAAAGCCGCTATGCCCCGAAGCCAGATAAAAGTGACACAGTCCAATCTTCATGCTCGCGAGCTCACTTCTGCTTATTTTAATTTGATAAAACATTAATTAGTAATAAAAGAAAATTTCTGTTAAAAATAACTTGGAGCTTTTATAATCGTTTCTTTCAATTATAAGGAAAAGATTTGGAAAGAGGACGAACAATTCAAGTTGCTTGTTTTATGAGTGCCAAACACACAACTTTTAAGGCCCATTTGCGTTACCCTTTGAGCTGTCTACAACGCCTCTTTACAAAATAAGAAAGAAAACTATAACAACTATAACTTGATATAATGATGGTCATTGAGCTGTTGGACTGCTTATATTTTGAAAAGTGTAAAATCGACTAGGAAATAAAAAACGACCTGTTTGGCCTTATCATTTTATCACGACAATTTACTATTGTTTATCTTTTTGGTCAAATTAAACTGGTAGTGGTTGTAATAATTTTAGAGTTCAGATTTACTCGATCCAGAAGCTAGCTTTTGTTCTGATCCTTTCACCTCTTGCAAATGAATTCACCCATTAATCTTATAGTTTCATTTTTGCAACGATTTACACGACAAAAAAAAAAACAAAAAAAATACGCTATACGAGAACTGTACATAGAAATTTAACACAAAGCAAAGCAATAGCATCCGTCTGTAGCACCCGCAGAACGAAGCACCACACAAATATGTCAATCAGCGACGATGAAGACGGCTCGGTAGGTACCTACTGACAATATATACGTTGCAAAGTATCGATTTCTTCCTTATGAACAGAAATAGAAAAAATCATCTTGAAATGTATCGCAGTCATAAATTAAAATTTGATAGTATTTCACTTGAACATCGTTTTGCAATTGGAACCCATATCCTAATATTTAAAGGAAAAGAATCAAATAAGGAAAGTATTCACTGTGAAAATTTTTTATGGAAG
This sequence comes from Sphaerophoria rueppellii, assembly GCA_920937365.1. Classification (NCBI taxonomy): domain Eukaryota; kingdom Metazoa; phylum Arthropoda; class Insecta; order Diptera; family Syrphidae; genus Sphaerophoria; species Sphaerophoria rueppellii. The sequence continues at coordinate 125,018,335 of CAKKXW010000001.1, forward strand.
TAGGGTATATCAGTGTTTTTTTTTTCTTTACAGGTACTCGTCGATAAAGAGAAAGAAAAAGGTATGTCGCTTTGATTGCAGTTTTTTCAGATCGGTTTTTCCTGATAATATATATGAAATTTTGGTTTATGGATTTTAAAGCAGTATTAAGCGATTGTAAGACCATTGAAAACAGTTAATTTTAATTGCAAGTTGGACACAACACAGGCAAAAAGTTTTAATTAAAAAATTGTTCAACCAATACGTACCACGACACAGCACAACACTGACGACATGACGCCATTTTCGTGTTTTCTATATTTTCTCTTTTCATCATTTCGATCACGAAAATTAAATTTTCGAATATTAAAGGTGACGACTGACTACAACTTTTATTGATGAAAAATGTTTGAGTTATTTGTTTTTAAGGCATAAGAGCACTTACACCTAGAGAAAAATGCGGTTTTGCAAAAAGTGTTCAAACATGATGAAAACACTAGTTTTGTCTTTGTATGTATACTGCTCTAGTATTATCACGGCGCTGAACTTTGTGTTGGGAACTCGCCCTGTTATTGGCGCTAGTAGTTATTCGATCGTACATGCCTTGTGGGAGAGCTTTTTTACTCCAAAGGGTGCTGTTCAGGAATAAACATCTAAAATGGCTTTAAAAAATATACTACACCACAATCTTTTCACAACACTATTACCTGCTTTTCGAATGGCTGAAGCACTGATCACGTTATAACAAGATAGTTATAACAAGATTGGAAACCTACCCACGTTTTACCCTCCAAATACCTCAAAACTTTTTTTTTCGTACACACATACTCTTGCAGCAAACTTGCTTTTTATTATGTAGGCAATTGTATCATTATTACAAGAAAACGTATACTCTTAAAGCTAACCTGCTCCCTTAGCTTGTAGGCAAATGTCATTTTGACAGCAACCTTTCCCATCTTGTTATAACCACTGATCAGTTATTTTTTTTTATTGTGATTCAGCCTTTAACAATTTTAGTATATAAGCTACGGTAACCCTTGCCAATTGTTTCTTTCACACAACCTTTGTATATTAATTTAACAGGTATAATCGAAATGGAATTCGACTGAAGCGCCAACTGGTAACAAGCAGAGATAACAAATAACACAAGGCAATAGCGGGGTTTAGATGGTCCAACATGGTTGGACAACATGGTTTGACAACAGCAATGTTTGATCATCTAAACGCTAAAACAACCGCTTGACAAACCATGTTGGATGGTTTTTAAATTTTTTTAAAAACTTGCTGGTTTGTCATACCATCCAACGTGTGTAAACAGATGTTGGACAAACCTGAAAAATGAAAATATGGGGAATTCCCCTCATTCACTAATTTTTCATTTAAATTATGTGTTTACTGTGCGGTCTATTCGAAATGTCGGCAATTACAAATAACGAGTTTTGGAAATACGAGTTCAAGAAAAATAACCACACTGATGTTGGACAACATCGTACATTGTGTAAACGCAAAGTTTATTTTTTCATCCAACCATGTTGTCCAACCATGTTGAACCATGTAAACCCCGCTAATGGAAATATGGAATTCCTCTGCAGATAGAGGAGATATGAATATCTCATTTTCCCTGTACTGCATTATTCGATTTGAACAAAGTATAAACAACAGAATTTTATTAATACAATGCACGGTGTAAAGAAATTAAAAAAAAAATGTCACTTCCACTCCGCCTCCGCCTAGCCACTGGCCATTGATTTGGCGTCAATGCAAAAGAACCGCTGTTATTATTAGCACTGTCGCCAACCAACTTTGTATATCTATTTGATATTATGATTATTCATATAAAAAGAGTAACTGCGACCTGGCACTCGATTGTGGTGCCATCTTGAGACCTGGCACAGTGCTGTTCTTTTACATAAGTTTGGTATAGGGTTTTTTTTTTGGGTTTGATGTAGCACAAAATATCGAAAACACCATTCATGATAATACTTGCTGATTCCATTACAATGCACCAACTGTTCAAAATTTCTTCTCAAGTCAAATATTATCAATTTCTTATCGTTATCACTGGATTATTTCTATAAAGTCCTTTTACGATTTGATTAGGCCGTGGTGTAAAGTGCAATTTGTTTGAGTTACATACGTGACATCTATCTAAAAGTGTTAAAAATGAAATTTGGGCAGCTAATCGGAGCTATAGACGAAGGAACTTCGTCTGCTAGGTTTATGATATTCAAAGCCGGAACGGATGAAATTGTTTGCTACCATCAGATGAGCGTGCCCCAAATATATCCTCAAGAAGGTTGGGTTGAACAGGATCCACTACTTATAATTTCTGTCGTCAAAAACTGTATTGATGAAGCACTAAAAAAGCTTATTGAACTCGGAGGAAGAGTGACAGTATGCTTGATTACACCTACATGTTATTTCTATGAAAATTTACCCTACTCTTTTAGGATATAGTGGCTGTAGGAGTTACGAATCAAAGAGAATCTACAGTTGTGTGGGACAAAAACACCGGAAAACCGCTACACAATGTCATTATCTGGCTGGATATGCGGACTTCAACTACCGTTGACCAATTGATGGAAAGCATCCCAAACAAATCTTTCAACAAAAACTATCTGAAACCACTTTGTGGCCTGCCACTATCTCCTTACTTTTCTGCTTTAAAACTGCGTTGGTTAAAGGACAATGTACCAGACGTTGCAAGAGCCATGAAGAATGGCACTTGTCTTTTCGGGACAGTAGATTCTTGGTTGATATGGAATATAACTGGGGGTCTTCATATAACTGACGTTACGAACGCCTCTCGCACTATGCTTATGAACATTGAGACTCTTCAATGGGATCCTCATTTACTTAAGTTCTTCGATCTTCCGCGCAGTATTTTACCTGAAATACATTCCAGCGCTGAAGTGTATGGAACCGTTGCTTGGCCATCCCTTAAAGGAATCCCCGTAGCAGCATGTTTGGGAGATCAGCAGGCTGCTTTAGTCGGACAGCAGTGCTTGCATAGAGGACAAGCTAAAGCAACTTATGGAACGGGCTGCTTCTTGCTCTATAACACTGGCAATTCGATCGTCAGTTCAGCACACGGTTTGCTTACGACAGTAGGTTATCAGTTGGGAAAAACTGCAAACCCGTTTTATGCATTGGAAGGTAGTGTTGCAATAGCTGGGGCGGCTTTTAACTGGTTAAAGGATAATCTGGGTGTGGTAGGAGACTTTAATGAGATTGAAAAAATGGCAAGCTTGGTTGGTAATTGCGGGGATGTTTATTTTGTGCCTGCGTTTAGTGGATTGTATGCCCCTTACTGGAATCAGGAAGCTAGAGGGTAATTTTATTTGTCAGTTTATTTATTCTTTATTTACCCAAATCATTGATTCTAAAGGGTGATTTGTGGAATAAGCGAAGAAACAACCAGTGAACACATTGTACGCGCAGCCTTAGAGGCTGTATGCTTCCAAGTACGGGATATTCTAGATGCAATGAATAAAGATTGCGGGATTCCTTTGACAAAGTTGAAAGTCGATGGCGGTATGACGGCTAACAAACTGCTTTTACAAACTCAAGCTGATCTAGTAGGAATAAATGTAATCCGACCGAAAATTGCTGAAACAACATCTCTTGTATGTAACACTGTATAGTGTATACTTTTGGAAATAATTTTATGTTAATCGTTGTAGGGAGTTGCCTTGGCCGCTTACAAAGCTATTTCAGATGCTGATATCGATACACCTGTATCAGATGCGGACGGAAATACCATGTTTCAACCATTGATTAGCGAATACGAACGAGATGTGCGATACTCTAAGTGGAAAATGGCGGTGGAGCGTTCATTTGGATGGGATTCGTGTCATTCAGACGTACGGAACTTATCTTCTTCGTTTTAATATCAATCAATAATAAAATGATAATTGTGATGGTTACTTTTTTTTCATTATGGTTATTATGTCTTTATAAGTGCAACGATTTTGTTCATTTTTAAAATTATAAAAAAAAAAAACAAAAAATGTCCAAATAAATAACGAATAAACATAACTATGTATAAATTTGATATTTGTTTGTTTGTTTATGAGAGTATTAAGCATTTCATGTTTTAATTCTAGTGCTGTTCTTCAGCCAACCCGGGCTGATCGATTTCATTTAATATTCCACCAGCTGCCTCTTCACCATCGACTCCAATAAAAGGTCTAACCTCTGCTGGTGCAATTGCAACAAGCTGTATAGGAATCGGGTTGCCACCTAAATATTCAAAAAATAAAATAACCGGAAAGGCGTATTAAATAAATTTAAACCTACTAGCGTCGAGCTCCAAAGGAGGATCGGCGTTAGCCTCAGCCAAATTCGTTACAGACTTGGACTTAACACACTGGAAATCTACGTGACGACTTTTGGCTTCTTCCTTTTCCCAGGACATGTGGATAAAGGGACGCTGAACATAGCTGTAAATGACCTACAAAAATGCAATGTTTTATAGCCCCTGGAAAACAAACAAAAACAACAAATTTACTTCTGCTCGACCCCCTGGGCGTTTTCGAACTTTTTCCTTATGTGTTGGATATCCTTCAATTCCGCAGCGTATCTTCTTTAAGCCACGATCCTTCATAACTTGTTTAGCCACGTCTCGATTCTCTATGTATTTGAAAAATCTGTGCATTGCTGTGCTGTGAACAGCTGCAAGAATAAAGCAGGCGCTACAACTTATATTGCTTTTTTTGTTAAACAAAACCTACTTTGACAGTATTCCTCGCCCATCTGAGGAGGAAACTCTTCATCCCAATCGACAACATCATCATCCAGCAATACAACAACATGACACTCCCGGTCTCCCCTCTGTGCAGATGCAACCATCAATGGCAAGACTAACTCTTCGAGAAACACTTCAAATTGCTCTCGGGCACCCTCATTGCTCAGCTCATGTAGAAGTCCCCCTGCGACCAATGCAAACAAAAAATGAAAGATACAAGTTAATCATCAGATATAACTTACTTAGATTTTGGCAGCGTACTGTTGTAGCATCAAATGGGATCAATAAATAGTCGCATGCTTCCTTAAGTTCGGGCACCGAAACCGAAGGCGGACATTTAATAATTCCATTTTTATAATATTCCAAAATTGCTCGGAACACTGTGTGTGAAATTCCCTCGGCAACCTCGTACTCTCCCCTCTCATTCGGATGAACGAACTCGAAACCCGAACTAAACATAGTGCCGAGCATTGTATTCCTGTGGGCAGTTACTAGAGCTGGGTCAACAATAAAGCGCACATTGTCAACCAGCAAGGTGATACGTTCGCCTGGGGCAGGTTTCGACGGACCTGCCGTAACTGCTCCGGAATTTCCTTGCTGGAGGGAAACTTTGACTTCATTCTTCGATATAGCTCCACCCGAACTACAAAGCACATTACTAACGTTTCCCCCACCCTTTTGCTGTAGTAAAAGTTGTGGTTGAAGTTTGCTATTTATCCCTCGGTTCATGTATGATGTGCTCCTATGAAAAAAAGAACATTTGACTTAAGAGTGCAACGCTTATTTCTTTGAAAAGAACAATAATGTCTGAATGTGATGGACGAGAGAATCCTTAAATTGAAAATATTATTTTCAGTTGATTTTTTCAAGGAATTGTAGAAGTCATTGGGTAAGTCCATCAGAACACTGGGAGGATGTCCTTTTAAGTTACTGCTACTATTTACTACAGCGCTTAAAATGCAATGATGTATGTATGCGAGAGAATAGAAAAATTACCTTCAGCAGACATAGTAGGGGGAAACAAACCGAAAAGATAGATCCTACATAATAGCCTCAGAAAAAAATTCTTACCTATTGCGATTCTTAAGAATTCTACGACGTCTTTCCTCGGTCTCATTGTATTCTTCAATGCTACTGCTGCTGCTGTAGGATGCTTCGTCCTGTTTGCTTTTGGAATTGCTGCTCGAGTTTTGGCTTGTTGACATTTTTAAGTTGTTTGTTGCCTTAGAGATGTTGCTGCTTTTAGTGAAAATTCCTCTTGCGCTAGTTTTTCTGGCAATGAGAAAGTACGAAAGGTAGGAACACCAATTTAGATTCACCAGCCTGGCAAGTTGTTTAGGTTTTCAAGGCAGTTGAGAGTTAATTGCTACCGAACATATATAGACTATTTAAGACTTTAAGCAAAAGCAAATTCTGTATGTATATAATTTTATTATTAAAAATTTGAAAGTTTGGTAAAAAAGTTAAAAGAATTTTGCTTTTCACAAAAAAATCTCTTTCTTTTGTGCAAAATTTCTTTGATATATTTTTTCCGTCTAGACTGTGAAATCACAATAGCATGGTAATGAGTCACAGTAGCAGGGAAGACACTTGATCAAATCTTTAGTATCAAACGTAAAGAGCTGAACAGAATGCGTCGCCTCGTCCGGCCGCCGGCAGCGACGACTACATTGAAAGCTATCAAAAATGTGAAATTTGTATGGAAGTCGCCCATTAACAACAAAACGCGTCGTTCGTCGCCCGACTAGTTGAAACTTATTTCAACTTAGTCGTGCGACAAGTTTGACGTTTGTGTTTTTTTTTTTTTTAATTCAACTCAAGGAATTTATACTGATACTAATTTTTTGTGTGGTTAAGAAAAAACACAGTACACAGAATACAAGGTATTATATTCCCGATTTTCTTCCCCCAAAGTTCGCGCATATGTCACATTTCAGAGACCTAAATGTCAAAATACAACAAAAATTGTTGTTGTGTTATCGGCATTTCTTTTTGTGCCTTTCGCGAATATGTCACATTTCAGAGACCAAATGTCAAAATACAACAAAAATTGTTGTTGTGCTTTTTCTCACTTCTGTCATCTTGGTCTCTGAGAGATGCGCAATATAATACCTTGTATTCTGTGAGGTTTTAATGGAATTAGTTAGAAAAAACAAAATATTATGGAATACATCCGACACGCTAATTCATTGCATGCACCAAACAAAAAATATCTTCTTCATCTTTTAATTTAAATGGATCAAAAAATAAAGAAAAATAATTTGATAATGTTTTGTTTTGTGTTTTGATAGGCATTTTTGATAGCCCGTCGCGCGGCTGCATTGTGTTCACAAATTTCTCAGCGATTTGAGAAGCGATTTTTTCAAAGCTGTCATTTTCGTCGGCGAGCGACTGGCAACTGCATTCTGTTCAGCTCTTAAGGGTAAAGGAACAGGTCAAGACAACCATTTCTATCGCAGAAAGATTTGAATAGGAGTTAAAAACTAGTTTTTCTTGCCACATGAATTTGACCTCTTTGAATTGAGGCCCACTACCTAAGGCCTTGTGTGGATTGCGTTAAAATGTGTATTAAAACTTGACGTTTGGTTAAAAAAAGAACAAATTAAGCCCTTTGCTGTGTGAATTGCGTTAAAAGGGATATTTCTCACCAACATTTCTGTGTAGAATTAGGAAATTTCCCTCATGATTTAAGAAATTTCCCTCAACAAAAAATGTGTTTATTCTTTTAGGTAAAATAATTTAGTGTACAAGACCAAACTTAACCCAATAAATGTCATGAAAAGTCGCTAAAGATAACAAATAAACTCTGTTTTATTCATTTTTTTTCGATTTTGCAATGGTAATTTGATATTTTGAAGCTACAATAAAATATCTTCAAACGAAAATTTACCTTTTTGGATGATTGGTTTTTTCCGTGTGGAAGCACTGCAAGACATGTCTTCACAGCTGATGCTATTACATGACGACTCATGAGTCGTGACTCTTTTCGAACTACGTTGGTGCAAAAGGGATTCAAAATTCGAAAATTTGAAAAGGAAAATAATTTGCCCGGTGAGCCGCAGGTAAATTTTTATACCACTCATTTTTGAAGTTCCTCACTTCTCATTCAATATTTTGTTTTATTTAAATTCATCTTGTTTCCATTTCACTTGTATACCTTGCTATTTGAAAGTGTGAGACAGAATATTTTCCATTTCATTTCAAGGACATCTGAATTCAAGATGGATGCCAAAATTTGAGTCATGACTTAAGAGTCATGGTGTAATAGTGCTCGACTTAAGGGATGGAATTTCGAAAAAGAGTCATGACTCATGAGTCATCGTGTAATAGCAGTCTTAGGGATGTTTATAAATTTTTTCCATCGCAGAGGGAGCTGGTCATTCTTTCAATGATTTTATATGGTAAATGTCAAAATCTGTCAGTGACAGAAGAATTAAGTTTTCATTTGGATTGTTTTCTTGGTATTTTGTTAACTTTACTTCACTTGTCAGTTACAAGAACACAACTTATTAAATGTTATTATTAGTATTTCGTTGATCCACATTTCAGAGCCTACTCACGATTGTACAACTGGCAATAGAATTATCTACATATTGCAGTGAATTAACAATTGGTTGAAGACTTCATTGTTTTATAGAATTAAAAGTCGGTGCTGAACCACAGATCAGCTGAAAAACAAATTTCATACACAAGCGAATAGATACAAAGATGTGATATAAAACACGTTAATTGCCAACATTCTTCACAAGTTCTCAAGAAAACGATGGGAAATAAGTATAATGTTATTAGGGTTAATTATACAATTTATGTTCGTTTTTGTTTTACGTAAACAAAGTTTAATCGTACCATAAGTTACTGACAAATAATTTCCAATAACGATTTTACAATAGATGGCGCTACCTGCTAATCAATAAACTTCTGTGCTCCATAGGATTTTAACAATTATTGACAACTTAATTGTTCTTCTTCAATACTTACACTATTTGAAGTTCTTGTAATATTTTAGTTATCATTATTGTAACAAATATTCAATGAAATAATTAATAATAATTCGCTGCGCAGCATCTTCGTTTATCCACAAAAATATATCATCCCACCTACGGCGAATTCAGCCCAAAAAGTAATTAGTCCTCTTAAAGAGAACAGTGACATCTCGTGTCAAAATTTGCATCACATCTTAGCCCAAAAGTCCAGTGGAAAATGTAAAGAAAAATGGAGTCAAATTAATGATGGCGACTGTCTATCGTCTTGTAAATATTAAAAATCAACTCTAAATAAAATTTACACGGACAATTTTTTCAACCCATAACAACCGAATTCAAATTAAAAACATTGTTGTGAATCGTATTTAAATAAATATTCTTGTGCGCCCCTTAACAAACCCCTTGTTTCGATGTGCAAAATGTGCAAAATCAACGTAATGCATTTCTTCTCTGACTAAACTAAACTATGGCGGGGATAACTTGAGAGCGACGAAGAACACAAGAATTTTGTAAATGTTGTGTTGTGTATTGTTTACTTGACTTTTTATGTTTAATTTAATTCCAAAAGTTTGCAAATATCCTAGAGAATATTTCTAATGACCGTTATCTTATTATAATAATCGCGAAACCAATGAAAATTTACCCGAAAAGTTGAAAAAACAAATTTTTTAATTTGACAACTCTCGTTCACTCGATTGAAACGCAGAAAACAGAAAAAAAAAGCAGAAATACTAAAATATTTTTTCTGTTGCAGCAGGAGTGTGCGATGGAATATCAAAAGGCAGTGAATCTTCAACTGAGAAAAACAATTCCATTTTGTTAAAACTTCTTTTGCATTTTTGCCCCAATCCAGAATTTATACATACAAAAAAAAAAAAAAAAAACAATTTTGTAAATAAAAGTCGTGAGTGTCGCGAAACTCATTCAAGGAAAATACACTTTGGTATCTACATAGAGGTAGATAGATGTACACTTGTTCCATCGTTGCCGTTTTCGTTGTCGTTTGTCGTCTTTTCGTTCACCTCCACCAATAAGTTGTGGAGGGGTGATTTTAGCCGCATTGAGAAAGTGTTATAAGCGCGGGTGGTGCAAGTACTAAGCACTGGGACATAGACGAAAAAAAAAAAAAAAACAAAACATACTCCAATACTGGGTTGTGTTGCTTTGCAAGATCAGCAGCTGATCTACCAAAGAGCTTTCAAAAACGCTATTCTGAATAATGTAATGTAAGTAATAGTTAGGTTTTGACCTTCTGGATGTTTTTTGAAACATTGTTTCTTCTTTTCAACAGGTATATTAGCGAAACAAACCCCGCGCCCTCCTTTCCACACAATAAGCGACGGGGCAACAATAGTCCATGTCTATATGGAATTCAAATGAAGATTGTCATCTTTACAGAAATAGTCAAATAAAATCATCATTTATGTTTAATCATACACCAAAATGTCACAAAGAGGTAAACGAGGTAACAATCACCGATTAGAGAGCGATCCACAGCCGCCACCGACGAAGCGCCGCAAAGGACGACCTCCCAATGGATCGGCGACGCTGGTAGGAGCGAATGTGGCTGCTGCTGCCACAAGTTCCAAAACGTTGGCATCATCAAGCAATATCAATGAAAATGACCATAGCATTGAAGGAACTAACCCAGGAACGGGTCCAGGGGCAGTTGCAGCTAGCAATAGCTTGGGGAAATCATTGCCACCGCCTTTGCCCATGGCATCAGCGTCTAGCACATCACAACAACTATTATCCTCGTCATCGACCAAGCTGATATCTTCGGTAACGTCATCATCGACAACGGCGACAGCAATCGGATCGAGCGGTAGTGCAGGGACATCTTCGGTGCCGTGGCAAGCAAGATCAGTTGCCGATATCAAGATCTCGAGCATATACAATCGGAGTTCAACAGAAGCACCTGCGGAACTTTACAGGTTTGTTTCGCTTTAATTCAAGTTATAATGCAATGCTGATTTAAAATTTTCAAATTACAGAAAAGATCTCATAAGCGCAATGAAATTACCCGACTCCGAGCCATTGGCTGTTCATGAATACTTGGTTGTCAACGACCAATGGAAACAAGAATGGGAGAAGGGTGTCCAAGTGCCGGTAAATCCAGACTCGCTACCGGAACCATCTGTGTTTGTAATGCCGCAGCCAATTGTGCAGCCGGCGCACGATTTCAAACTGTAAGTAGTTTTCATTTCTATATTTCTAATAAGTTTTAAATTGTTATTAAAATTGATATATTGAATAGTTCATATTGAAGCTCCTTCATAACACAAGTATAACAATATTGAAAGTTATTATAAATCTCAATATGGCTATACCCATACAAATCATCTTTGAGCTAGCAGAGGAAAGGGTGAGAGTAACCACATCAAGGGGTACCCCACAGGCCGTTCATGAGCGGCATACTCTCTAAATTGAAATCAAGTGGAATAAAAATTATAGCCTACGCTGATGATCTTGCATTACTAGCGACTACTGGCAAGTTCCTACCCACTATCAGTGAACAAACCGAATATGCCCTCTCATTGGTAAGTAAATGGACTAGGAACTGTGGGCTGACAGTCAATCCAGCTAAAACAGAACTAGTGCTATTTACTAACAAACGCAAATTCCTGATTTTAAAATACCTTCAATTGAAGGCCGCTCTCTTAAAATCTCTGATCATGCAAAGTATCTCGGTGTGATCTTAGACAAAAAACTAAACTGGGGTCTGAACACCAGAGATACATTAAAAAAAGCATCGATCGCCTTTTAGTCCTGCAATAGAATTTTCGGAAAACTTGGGAATCAAACCCTAAAATTATCGGATGGATGTATTCGGCAATAATTAGACCAATACTAACCTATGGTAATTTGGTTTGATGGAAAGCTTTCGAAAAGAGCACGAACCTGAAAACTTTGACAAAGACTTGCGTGCACTGGCATTACGGGGGCAATGAGATCCACTCCAACTGCGGGACTGGAACTTATACTCAAACTAATACCCCTAGACTTCTTTGTTCTTTGTCTGGAAAAACAGTTCCATAGGACATGCCCAGATCCTTCATAAAGTTATGGGTTATAGTACTACCCGAACTTGATTTTCATAAACCATACCAGGCTACCATTCCAAGCAGAGAGGAATGGATAACATACCATACTCCAGTGAATCGTCAATAGCTATCTATACTTATGGTTCTAAGAGGGACAAGGTGTAGGGGCAAGCTTCTATTCTGAATCTCCGCCTCGCTTAGGCTTGCAGACTACAGTAGCGTCTTCCAAGCGGAAGTCCTGGCAGTGACAACAGCTGCTAAAAAGGTAATAAAAGCGATTACTGCAACTGGGGTAAAATCAAAGCTTGTTTCATGCTGCCGCGAAGAGCTCAAGGTTCTTGGCGCACAGCACAGCATTAGACTCTGCTGGGGCCCAAGCCACAGCGATATACAGGCAACGAGAAATCCGATGAATTAGGAAGATTAGGGTCAACGCTTGACATAAGCCAAGCTCAGCTAGTTAGCACCCCTACCTTATATTTAAAACAGGAAATCTCAAAAAGAATAACTATCAAGGCCGATGAAAGGTGGAACCTTCTTGACACCTGTGGCACTACAAGAAAGATCTGGCCCTGTTTTAGCAAACAAAGGACGGAAAGAATTATGCAACTACACAAGGGATCACTTCGATCTCTTGTAAGCATAATTACCGGACATAATCTGTTAGGTTATCATATGAAATAGATGAGAATCAGTTCAGAAGATCTATGCAGAGGATGCGGTGACGAGGAGGTGCATGAAGACACTTCGCACTTTCTGTGTCACTGTCCCGCACTCTCCCACCAAAGGAAGAAATTGCTCGGCAACTGAATTTCATCAAATCCTCTAAATAGCTTGATTAACTGAACACATGGGTTTTTCTTATTAGCTTGAGTAGCAATACTCACGGTTATCACAATGGATCGGTATTGATCTAAGTGTGACGGTAACGACATCAACTGTCAGCCCCTTAACCTAACCTAACCTATGGCTATACCCCAGAATCTTTCGTGGAAATACATACCATCTTTTACTATAGCTTCCAAACTACTAACTAGTGTAGAACTGTATTACCGATTTGGTACCAGGGTATGTAGGTGTATATTTTTTCGAGGAGGGAGGAGATATGTTATGCGCTATCTGCGAAAATAAAATTGAAATTAAAGAAGGAAATAATAGGAACTTATTATGTACATATTTGAGAACTCCCAGACGGGCAAAACTCCTTATGTAAAAATATTACCATTCACATTTAGAAGCCTGTGCTAAATTGAACAACACGAACTTTTCTGGAAGACAGTGAATCTTGACTTCTTATCAAACAAGCGGAAGTTGAGCAGGAATAGTACACCGCAAGGTTATAAACTTCTCGTCTCTCGCCTTTAAATCGCTTCAAGTTGAAGGATAATCTATAGGAGTACAATTGATTGGTCCCAGTAAACGTTCTTCCTTATTTATTCATCATATTATGTTCATCAGATAAAATTTTCATTAAAAATAAGTAACGTTAAGTATGGATATATTTGAAATATAAAATTGACTTCTTTATTGTAGCATATTTCAAACTCAAATTAAATTAGTACATTATTGAATGTAAAGAGGCCAAATCATATTTTCTGAATGGTACTCACGTTTCCGTACTTAAGTAAACGAATGCAAGTATTTGTCGGAAGGCTCAGTTTCGTACAGATTTCGATTAATTGGCGGTGGGTGCGTACGGGAGAAACTTTGATATTTCTTTCTGTATACCTTTATCACAATAAATTCTCACGTCCGATCTTGGTACTTCCTTTCGAGTATGGATTGTTGTTTGGCCTTAAGTCGACTAATTCTTGGTGTTAACTTTTGACCTAGCTTGAATAAATCATAATTCTGCTTAACGCATTAGACGTTGTGATCTTTTAGGTCCAATAAATTCTTGCAAAATTAATCAACTTCTTATTACATTTGGTTTAACAATTGTCACTCATTGTTACAATACTATTACTTTGTAAAGACATTACATTTCTTTTACGAGATGATTAAGACAAAAGACCATTAATCCAATCCAATTACGATGTCCGTAGCTTAGTGGTTAGGTGCGTTGGCTGCTAAGCAGAACGTCGTGGTTTCGAGTCCTACTCGTGCCCATAGTTTTTATTTCATCTTTCACGGGCACTGCCTCTTGCGAAGAACTTTCAAAACTTCCAAGAGCATAATCTGTCATGAAAAAGTGATGCTCAACTCTACCTTTCAGAATCGGCGTTAAATTGTAGGTCCTTAAATTCTTCACACGCACCTAAAAAATTGTAGATGAGAGTATGCCACTTAGCCATTCATCCAATGCATTTTCAATCGGAATAACAATAATTGATTGATTGAAGACATTGAAGTTTGAATAATAAAATACATTTTGTAGGAATAATAACACCTGAGGCTTTGAAGGGTTTCTTCTAAGTTTTACTTCATGAGATAGCACAATATGTATATCAAAAATCTGAGAACCAATCACTATCTTGTGACATATAATTTATGCCAAAATCGAAGAGGGCAAATGTTTCTCAAACTCAAACTCTTTCTCAGAATAATCAGGAAAAGCCCTTTATACAAACAAAAAAGGATGCACACTATAATAATGTTAAATTTTATATTTTTTCAGTCCGAAAAATCGATATTTAAGAATAACCAAGGATGACTCCTATGACTCCGAATTACACTACCTTACAAATGTGGTAACTTTAGCTGAAAATACCTGTGCCTACGACGTCGACCAAGTCGATGATTCTTGGTTGAACTTACTTAACAAAGAAAGGGTTTTATCCGGTGCTTCGCCAATAACATCAGATCAATTTGAACGTGTTATCGAAGAATTAGAGGTAGGTTGTATCCCTACATATATTTGTATAGTTTTGAAAATTTGAAACATTTCTTTTGCCTTAGGTACGATGTTGGGAACAAATTCAAGTCATATTAAAAAACGAAGACGGTCTCGGCATTGAATACGATGAGAATGTTATTTGTGATGTATGCCGATCACCTGATTCAGAGGAGGCAAATGAAATGGTATTCTGTGATAATTGCAATATATGTGTACACCAGGCGTGTTATGGTATTACAGCCATCCCATCAGGTAATTAAACTAAATGTGTAAATATATTGTTTGGAAAAACTTAAACTTTTTTTCGTTATAATTTAAATAGGCCAATGGCTATGTCGAACTTGTTCGATGGATATTAAGCCAGGTTGTGTTCTTTGTCCGAACAAGGGTGGCGCAATGAAATCAACAAGGTCTGGTAAAAATTGGGCTCACGTTTCGTGTGCCCTGTGGATACCAGAAGTAAGTATTGGATGTGTGGATCGCATGGAACCAATTACGAAAATCTCAAGCATTCCGCAAAGTCGATGGGCTTTGATTTGTGTATTGTGTAAAGAACGTGTGGGAGCTTGCATTCAATGTTCGGTAAAGACATGTAAGACAGCCTATCATGTTACTTGTGCATTTCAACATGGCCTGGAAATGCGGGCAATTATTGAAGAGGGCAATGCCGAAGACGGGGTTAAGCTGCGCTCATACTGTTTGAAACACAGTTTGGGTAGTAAAGGCAAAAAAGGAAACCAAAAATCATCAAATAACAATGGAATTTGTTCTGGCGGCGATGATGACGATGGCCGCCGACGAAAAAGCAGGAAGGATATGACATCTGAAGAACGCAATCATGTGAGGGCTCTCCGGCATCAGGTACGTTTTGTTTTTAATTTGTATATTTGTTGTTTATATTATTGTAAAAAAAATTATTAAATATAATCATTTATAAACTATTTTTATAGGAAGTGGAAGCTGAATTTGATAAATATGTGAATGTCAGAGACATAAGCTGCCATCTTTTTGAGTGTGATGAAGATGCAATAACTAGCATTTACAACTACTGGAAATTAAAACGAAAATCCCGTAACAACCATGAGCTGATTCCTCCTAAATCAGAAGATGTTGAATTGATTGTCCGCAAACAAGAGCAAGCTGATCAGGAAAACCACAAGCTCTTTGTGCATTTGCGTCAAGATTTGGAAAGAGTTCGAAATCTCTGCTACATGGTTAGTCGAAGGGAAAAACTATCGCGTTCATTATTTAGGTTGCGTGAACAAATATTTTATAAGCAAATTAACGTGTTAACTGATGAAAGCATCATTAACACGGTAGAATACGATGAAAATCTTACAAATGCAGTAACATACGCAAACGACGGTCAATCTCTTTATGATAGGTTTTATACAAGCTCAAATTATCAAGGTGACCAATCGTTTTTAACTTTAGAGGAAAATAGACAGAAGGCGCTAGGGGAGAACAGAAGTGGTAGGTCACAGGTTTCTTTGGGTGTGGCAAGTACAGCGGTGGCTGGCTCAAGGGTTTCTTCGTCAAATGTAAATCGCAAGAAATCAATATCTCCCTACAAGAAAATTAATGTAAATGGGGCAAAAGCGACACGTCGCAATGGAGGGGATAGTCATAAAGCAAATAGTAGTGTTTCACAATCATCGTCGTCGTCCAGTGGCTCTTCAGGTTCATCTGGTTCGTCTGGATCATCATCTTCTTCAGCGTCTTCAGTTTCTTCAGCATCCTCTGCTTCATCAGCCAGTGAAAATGAGTCAGGCAAAAAGAAAACTACACCACCCAAACAGCGTAAAAAGCAGAGCTATTTGTGTTCCGTAGAAATGCGTCAAAAACGAAGAAGAAGTAGTGCTGCTGCATCGGCTGCTGCAGCTGCTTTACCAGGGTCAAGTTCAAGCGATGAAGAAGATAAAAAACAGCAATCGCACAAACGTAGGAATAATTTCTTGTCTCAAATGCAAAAGGAACTTGAAAAGGATAAGGGCGCTATGTCCTCAAGCAATGAAAGTGAAGAACTAATTCCGTTAAAAAATCTCGACAGTTCTAGTAAAAATGTCAATCGAAAAACAAAAACCAAAATTTACTCAGATAGCGATAGTTCAATTTCGACTTCGGAAGAAGACAAGGATAAAAACGAAAGCAATATAAGCGATTATCAAACCAATGTTCGAACAAAGGCAGCTATGAAGGAATTCACGTTGCAACAGTCGATACAAAAGCAAAAGAAGGAAGCTGCAGCAGCCAAAGCTAAAGAAAGTGTCGCAAATGCTAAAGAAAACAAAAATAAGGAAAAATCTAAAACAAAACCAAAAGAAACAGGAAAAGAACTGCCAAGCGAGAGCTCGAATAAAGAAAAGAAAGATGAAAGGAATATTAAGAAAAATAAGAACCAAGAACACACTAAATCGTCCGACAGACAAAAGTTTGCTTCTGATTTGTTGGTAGTTCCACAAAGGCAGGCAGCCAAAAAAGCCTCGGAAAATATGCGATCAACAAACAGTTATTCAACAACTGGCAATGCATCATCAACAGGCCCTGGGCCTAATAAAAAGGACTCTCGAGAGGAGCGAGAAAGTGATCGAACGCAGGGAGGACCTGTTCGCGACAAAGAAAAGGAACGGGAACGAGACAAGGAAAAATCAAAAGACAATCCGAGCAATACCATTGGGAGGACTGATGAGAAGATTCGCCACAAAGAAAAAGAGAGAGAAAAGGAGAAACCAATCGAAAAAGCTATTGGAAAACGTGGGAGACCTCCAAAGAATTCAAATAGAGATGAAGTAACAACTTCAAAAGATATGGTGTCTCCACGACTTGAAAAGGTAATTGCCAAGTCGGAAAACAGTTCAAAAGCGGGCAGCAGTAACACAAGTAAAATAACATCTGAATTACCAAATAGTGTAAAATCACCGACGGACATGACCAAAAATAATATTCTTGTAGCATACGTGCCTCAAAGGCAGGCAGCAAAGAAAGCTGCCGAACAGCTTAAGAGCGGTGGAATTATTAAAAATCCCGTTACTGATATGGCAACCGACGAAAAAGAACTCAAAGACAAGGAAATAAAATTAAAATCTCCAGAAAGCCATAAAAAACACTCGTCGACTTCAAACGAGTCAAGTGTTCTTAAACCAAGAAGATTATCTAAAGAGATGATTGCTAAGGAGCCACCAAAGGAATCAGGTTCTGTAACAAGAACAACAAGCACCCGAAAATCCAAAGACTCAAATACAGACATTGCCAAGGAAGCTACAGAATCAGAAAGTAAACATTTAACGCCGGTCTCGGAACCTCCAGTTTCAGTTCCAGTTACAGAATCAGAACATGAAGGTGTTTTGCGGTCTGGAGCAGCAATACAAACAAAACCAAAAGCAAATATTTCGCCAGTTAAGGAATTAAGCCAAGCCCTTGAACCATCGACATTAGCACTTGAACCAAAATCTTCTAAAGAAGTAACTGTGACAAGAGCAAAAACACCTCCGTTGTCTTCTTTAGTGGAAAAGAACACGGAACTTCCTGAAAAAGCAGGAAATCGACGATCACCTGTACAAAATGTTAATCTTACTTCGACTTCCGAATCTAGTAGTTCATCTTCGTCGTCTTGCACTACAAGTTCTTCGGAAGAAAGTGAGATTGAAGAAAACCGTATACCGACCTCAGGTCGTAAAGTGTCTAAAGGAAGCATTGGGGAAAAACAAACAAAAAGAGTATCGCAAGATGAAGTGCCTAAATCGCCATCATCATTGTTAGTTAAATCGCCTGGACTCTCAACAGTGCCGAACGAAAGTAAAACCAAGGTCAGCAGTATAATAGAAAGCAAAGAATCCCCTAAAATAGCCGACACATTGCCTTTGCGAACAGATTCGCAGCCAATACCAATAGAAGAAAAGAAATCATTTTCCATACCAATTGTCCTCGACGACGATGACGACGAGGATGAAGTTCTTCGCAATGAAAATGAAAATAAAGAGAAAGATGCATTAGTACCTCAGACAATAGAAATCGAAGATGATGAAATAACGAAAATCTCGCCCGCATCACCAAACCTTGAAGAAGAAATCACACAAAGAAAAGCCGAATTGGTGTCCTCGGCATCCATATTTAATATCGCTGGCACGAATTCAAGTCTCTCGACAACTCAGAACAAATCGCATCGCAATTTTGGTTCTTTAGATAAGTTATTAAACAAAAAAGAACAAGAACTTATTGGCAATACTAGTAACGCAATCGACGAGATGAAATCCAGCATTTCAATAGCAGAAGGCGGTATTAGTAATGTGGGATGTGACACTTTTATGAATGAACTAAAAGAACCACAAGAAGACCCCACAAAAGAGGAAAGAATTCCAACACCTTCAATAGAGGAGGAATGCAATCGTTCCATTCGAGTTGAAGAGCCGGATATCATAGAGCTCGATTCAAACTCTGAGCAAAGTTTGAAAATTGATTCGAATGAACCCCAACCTCAAGAAGATGAGGGTCAAGATAATGTAAGCGAGAAACCACCACAAACTCCACCGCTCCCCACGGGCAATGAGGAATCTCAAAAACTTTTTGAACAATCCCCTGCCACCCCATCAGCACACCATCTACATCGAACGTCTCCATTTGATCGATCTTCTGAAATGAATTTGCTGGAAAATATTCCAGAGCAGGACGATAATGAAGATGAAGAGGATGATGACGACGATGCAACCGCTGCACTTCCTGAATTTGCGTTTAGTCAAGTACCTGATTTGGATTGTTCTGAAACTACGCAAAAAGCATCCCACGAGGTCCATAAGGAAGATGATAGTGCATTGACTATGAATCTGGTTAAGAAACTCCGTCAATCTCAATCGCAGAAACGCAATCATAATAAGTGTGATGATGTTCCAACAGACTTTGGGCCCCCTCCGACACCGGCCATACCAACAACATTCCCTTACAACCACCATTCAGATGATATATTTCAGCAAAAGGAGAATTCGGCTCCTACAACGCAACAAAAAGAAGATAATCTACTTTCGGAAGATAAATCAACAGCAGATATACCCACAATGTCCCAACTCACAAACAACAATTCTTCTAGCCTCATTGTGCCATTTTCGGAAAATGCCATTAACTTTCTTGATAAATCAGTCACCCATCCTTCCATGGTGCAATTCAATCCCTCAATTCCATCCTCCAATGATCAACAGCAGCAACAAGTTGCACACAACACAATGCAAGAATCTGTGACAAACGATGGAGGTTCAATGTTCCTTAATGATACAGATATATCTGATCAAAAAAAGAAAACCCCACAGGCAACAATCAATAACACCGAATGTTTCAATAAATTGGGCGATTTCAAAGAGCCTGATTTCGTGGATCTTCATGTGTCAAAAGAAACCTCTATGGATTTCACCACAAACCCGGAGTCGGTCTATGACGAAAACACTCGTATGCAGTCACCTTATATGAATCCAAACGACAAGTGGAACGAAAATGATTTAATTCAGACAAGGAGATCTGTTTCCACCTCTCCAAGTTCTGTGTCAGAGTCCAATGATATTCCTCAGTTGGGTCATTGCAATAAACCAAATCAACTGCCACAAGAGATGCTGCAGCAGCAACAGCAACACCAACACCAACACCAACAACAACAACAACAACAACAACAACAACAGCAGCAAGATTGTAGCTTGTTATCGAGTCAGAAGAGTCATTTTGGAGGAGGTCTTGATACATTTGGAAGTACACTGAATTCCCAGTTTAATTCCATTGGCCAGCAGAATAATTCCCAAAATATGGTGAATGGGATCGATGTACTGGGTTCTTATAGTTTTGGACAACAACAGCATCCATCACAACAACAGCAGCAGGCTAGTCAAAACCAATACAATGGTCCAGTGAGTTTATTCCATGCTCCACCACCACACGCAAACGTTCCTAATCACATGAACCAAATTTCATTTCCAACACCTGGGCCGGTATTGTTTCCTTCGGCTGGGTTGGCTGGAAATGTTCCGCAAAGCAGAGCATCACAGTCGCAACAACAAAGTTCTTCCATTTTTGGAGTCAATCGCCAGAATCACCAACAAGATATATCAGCGTCTTCTTTTATGACTCCCATGTCAACTGGTAACGGAGGAGTGGGTGGTGGTGCTACTTTTACTTCGTCATCGCACAATCTTGCACTTACTGCTGCAATAGTATCAACTTCCGGAGTTACGTTGGACCACCATTCCCCACAAAACCATCAGTTTAATACTGCACCAACACATTTTAATTCTCTGCTTGAACTTATGCCTCCTACGCCAAATTTAAATAATAAGGAATCACCCTCGAAACGCACATCGGCTAGATTTAGCCAACAACAACAAACACAGCAGCAGCAACTTCAGCAACCGTCGATTCTTCCACGTAAATCGCCACAAATGCACAAAAGCCCTGGCAAGAGTCCTCGTCAAATGGAACTTTTAAGCAAGCAATTGGGACCAAAAAGCTCAAGCGCGAAATTTGAGGGACAAACCACAACGGGTAGGCAAAGAAAAAATTCTGCCCGTGGAACTGGAACTGGTCGGGGTCGTGGACGGGGACGAGGAAGAGGAGGACGCTTATCGTCGAACACACAAATTCCAGTTGCCATCGAATACACAAACACACATATTGTTAATAATCTCGTTGGAACTCCATACGATTTTAGCTATGAGGAAGATATGGTATCATCGAATATGGAAAACCTTCAATCTTTACGTGATCGTAGACGTTCTTCCGATTTTCGAGGTAACCTTCAGCAAAATACCACTCCGGAACAGCAAAAATTCTCAAGTCCAACATACACGTGTAAAATGCGAAGCAATACCCAGTCAACGACATCCAATAATTGTAACAATCGACAAGCAGATCACAAAACTCCAACACAAAGTAACATATCCACTCAAAACAACGACGTTGCAATGTTGCATAGTATTGTGAGGCCGGTACTTCCTGGTCCCGTTGATATGCGTACCTACAATCTTGATTTTGAAGCACAACATTCTTCTGCCAGTCAAGAAGCCTACAATAATAATCTACTTGGAGCTTTCGATTCAGGAACAGCTGATCAAACGTTGCCCGAAATCGACGAAGAAGTTGAAAAAGAATTCCAATCAGCCCTTAAGGCAAGTGGCACTGGTATTCGTCTTAATCAAAACAGCCAACCGACTAACACACCTGATGTTGTGATGCCTGCTGAACTGCAAACGTCTATGGAAACAACATCTGAAGAAATTTCTATCGATTCGGACACTACAAACACGAAAGTATCGCTGTCTGACTCTAGAAACCAATTGAAGCTGAAAATAAAAGGCCCTCTGGCTTATCCGGATATGTACAATTCGACGAGTTTAAATGTTCAACAGTCATCTGCCCATGTTCCTGTATCCCAAGTCACTATTGGAAGCGGAAGTTCTTCAGTTGCTACCGGTGGTACTGGCATCCGTCGCATGCGGAAAAAGGAATTGTTACAGTATTGGGGTCAGAAGGAAACTAATCCTGATGATGCAGTTGGCCTACCGCAATCAGCCGAAAAACAAGCAAGTTCTTCTGACACTATGATCAGTCGTTGCGTTGGCATACCGAAAGCTATTGATTCCATGCTATCAATCCCCACAAAAGACGATTACAAAGGTTACAATAGCATCGAAACAGTATCGAAGAGGAAAAAGTGTGGCTCAAGAGAGCTGCGTCAACTGGATATGAGCTACGATGTGGCAGAAGGTAATCCTGAGCGACGGCGCAGTGGTTGTTCGACAGGGAGCAATTTATCGGCAAGCAATGAAACCGGTATCAAAACAACGGGCAAGCGACGCGGACGTAGTAAAACACTTGAATCCGAAGAAGAACTTACCCCAAAGCTAAAGATAAAAATTCGTAAAAAGTCACCGGTGGGAGTATCGACTGGTAATAGTGGTGCAAGCACATCGACAAATATGCGCATTGTATCTTGTCCGCCCAAAAAGCGTCATACCTCAGGCTATGCAATTCCTTCGTTCGAAATGCTCCGAAGGGAAAGTATGAATTATCGCAAAAAGGTGATGGCCGATTTCGGTGAAGATGACGAGGAAAAACCAAGCTTGGTCAATGCAGAAACAATCCCAGCTACAGCGCATGGTTCCAAAAAGAAGTCATCGAAACAGAAAAAAGAACACAAAAAGAAGAAAAAACAAGACAAACACATTCAAGTTATTGAAAACAATGCATCTGATGCTGCACCAAAACTTATCATTCGTTTTGGAAAACGAAAGGTCGAAGAAGATATTGTCACAGATGTACTAGAAGAAAGTGGTAAAATTTCAGAGACATCTGCACCTATAGTGCCCATTCGACTGAAGCTGGCTCGGAATTCTGATGGTGGAGGATATGTGATTGGAAACAATCAAAAGCAAGCACAACATTCGTCTGACACGCATCCAAACCAAATGACAGACAATAAATCAGAAAGTGATAGATTGTCCGCAGATTCAATGCAAACTACGAACACAAATCAACCAGTTCCTCCGCTTATATTAAGGACCAACTTTAATTGTGAACAAAATGCGACTGACACAAGTGCGGGTCACAACTATAACGGCGACCAAAATAAAACGCAAACGTGTCCGGCGACGCCTTTAGCAGTACCTCCTGAATCATCCACAAACGCTGAAACAGAAACTAATGCAGCTTTAAAAGATCATTCCGCTGCTACGGCTGAGCTTGCGACAACAACAGCGTCTGCAAATAATTCGATTGTCATACCCACTACTAACGACTGCAGCTTACTTCCACTGAACAAAGACTGTGAAGTTAGATGATAATCCCACTGTATTTAAGTCCTCTGTTAAATAATCCTTTAAGTTTAACGCCTTTATATTTTTATTTCTCTACCCATTTCTATTTTCCAATATTTATCAAACAAACAAAAATTATTTAATTAATTTATATTCGAGTTATAATAAATTCATTATAATTACCGCCTTCCAAAACAAATATTATGTTTATGTATGTATAGTGATCCCTAGAAATAACGAAGGTGAGCGAAAAACAAACAAAAATCAATTTTGTTTCCTTATAGTCAAATGCATGGATTTATATACGTTAAATATATAAATATATCTTTGTATAAACACAAAATCAAGTTTTAAAATTAATCTATGCATCAGGACATGTTTCGTCATAATTAAAATGCATAGGAAAAAAGCTGAGTGCTTTCTGAAACAATTGTGCGTATGTTTGAATGTTGTCTTTTTTATGTTGAATGTCGGTGTGTAAGCTAAAAACATTAGAGTGTTGTTTGTAAATTCTTTAGTAGTTGTACATTTTTCAATGTGTATCTATGTGTATAAGTAAACTCAACAAATTTAAATTAAATTAAGAAATTAACAAACAAAAACATCAAAAATCATTAAAAATATATTACATATAAGTAACTTTAATTAAAATACATATTAAAACAACAACTACAAAAAAAAAAAAAAAAAACACAAAATAACACAATTTTAAATAAGAATCTTGAAAAAAATCTTTAACTAATTAGGTTTAGAGTAGAAGATTTTCTGTATAATTTTATTCTCAGCTTTAGGGCCTTAGATTATGATAAATGTTTTCTTTTCTATCTTGATATGATTTGTTAATTCCTTTGATTTAAGAATAAAAGTATTGTTTCTGAATTGAAAACCTGCAGAAATAGCTTCACAAAATTGAAAAAAAAAGATATTATTTATTTTTTATTATTAATTTTATTTATTTCTCTTGTTTTTGTTTGGCCAGAGGCCGGCGGAAAGTGCATTCACATACATACATCGCGGATTGACTTATATTATTATAAATACATTTTAACTATTTATTTTTTGCTTATGTTTGTTTTGATGTGATACACATTCATGCAATTATTAACAGAACACATTGTTTTTTTTTTTTTTTTGATTGGCCAAAATAAGAATATCAGTAAATATAAAGTTAAATGCGTCTTTCCTCTTAATATTAGTGTGCCAAATATGTTTAATTTATTTTGCTGCAAAAGAATGGAATTCCATTTTAAACGACAGTACTTTGCATAAACACAAAAGTATTATCTGCAACTCTTCGTTTTTTTTTTTTTTTTTTAACTCCAATAAGGCTAAAAACATACCGAAGCGGACAAAACGTCTTTTTGTCTAACTACAAAAAATCGGGTCTTTGTGTCCATTGCTCAACACACACCGAAAAAGACACGACACGACAAAAAGTCTTGTTCGCTCGTCGGTTGCAGTAAGTACGTACATGGGGTTCTATAGAAGCAAACACACCGAAGAAGACAAATAAGTCCGGGACAAAATGTCAACACCTTAAACTATACACTGTCTTATGAACAACACAAACAAATAGAAATCGACAGTAAAACGTGTCAGTTGTATAGGTTGCATAGGAGCAACACACACCGAAGCGGACAAAGACAAGACATTTCTTCTTCGTCGGCCTCGGTGTGGGGAAGAATACGACACGACTTTTTGTCGAAAGACAAAAAGAAATTTTGTTCGCTTCGGTGTGTTTTTAGCCTAATACCACGGAGGACTTTGAGCACTTTTTCAGTAAGGAAAAAACCTGCAGTTTTCGAAGTCAATTTTTTGTATCAACACGTTTCTTTTACTTCCTTTTTCATCCCACACTCAATACAAATATATCTTACTGTCCATAGAAAATAAAAGCAAAACAAAAGAGTAGACAACAACAACTGTAAATATATACATACGAAAATCATTTCTTTGTTTAATTTATTTCTTAAACCGAAAACAGAACAAAATACATATAATAATAAAGTCATTAGTAAAATTTTTAATATAAAATCTTAAATACAAAATGAAAAAAAAATCTAGTTAAAAAATCATCATTTAACAGACAGAAACCACAATGTTTTAGCAAATACTAAAAAAAAAAACAATACAAAATACAAAAAAAAACGTGCTCTTCACATTCAAAATGTTAAGATCTTTTACAATATAATAATGTAAGTACAATACTCTCATAACAAAAAAAAAAAAACAAAACAAAAATTAAATATATACATACATAGATATAGATTCTTTGTAAATATATGATTTATATCAATAGCATATATATATTAAAAGCACTATAAATATATATGTACATTGAAATTTAAGCTATACAAAGAAATTAACACTAAATTCGATATAAGCGATAAATCGGAGGATCTTTAATAATTTAAGGCACAGAATCATGTAATAAGTGTTTAAATATTGTAAACACGATGTGCATGTATGTAAGATTTTAGAAAAGAAAGCAAAACTTTTGTGTAATAAAATTAGAATGTAAGTAGTTATAATATTAATGATTAATTATAATTAACCACAACTTTGTATATTTAAAATTATAATTCACCAATATTGTTTTTATATTATTATTACACATTTCTTTTTTATTAGTTTGAAAACAAAATATATATATATTACGTAATTTAAAAGAAAAAAAAAATAGAAAAAAAGAACTTGTCTGTTAATTATAGAAAATAATAATGAAAGAAAACAAATCAATCTTAAGCAGTAAAAATAATTATATTGAATGGAAAAAATGTAAAATAATTTACAAACATTTCAGAAAAAAAGTACTTTTAAGTTGTATTATAAATACAAAAAAAAAAAAATATAGAAAGAATTATGGCTACAAAAATGATGTGTATTTTCATTACCGACTTTTTTGCAGGACGCATAGTAAAGTAAACTTCCTACTAAATAAGAACCTGGCTAAAAATTCTTTCTTTCTTGATATTGAAAAAAACAAAAGAAAGATTACGACTGGGTTCTGGGTTGCATACATTTCCTCCTATATTTAAATAAATAATAAAGTTGAAATTCACATTTTTTTAGGCCGTGTTTGAATTTTCTTTAAACATTTTCTTATGAGTTTGCGGAAAATAGAGGAACTCTCATAAAAACATACGAACGCAGTTGCCTGATCCACTGGTCATGTGTCATTTTTAGCTGCTTATAAGATAAGTTTCACGACTTAGGACAGTTATTAGGTGATTGTTCGATTCCTTGTGTAGAGTTTAATTTTAATGTAGGCATACATAATAGGTAGTGTCCCCGTAGCTAGTGGTTCCGGTTAGGTCGCGCTGGCTGCTAAGCATTGTAATAGCGTTTTTTGTGGTTCGATCCGAACTCGTGCCCACGATTCTGAATTCGTTCATCTTGCACGAGACACTGTCTCTTGCGAAGAACTGACAAAACGTTACGAGATTTGAAGTCGGATCAAAAACAGATCACGCTTACTGCACACATTTGCCATACGGACTCGCCGCCTGTTTACAATACGTAGATACCCTCAATGTCATTCACTCGCAATCTGCATATGATGTTTTATCAAATACATAGACATTCAGGCCATTAGGCTCATCAAAGATGTGTTTGCATGTTCGTTTGTATCCGTAATCGGACAGTCTGAGCCCCATACAAAAAATCCCGTCATCGTGCCATACTTTAAATGAGGAATAAAAGATAAAACCAAGACAAATAAGATTCGCTTGGTCGACGTGAATTTAGTTATCCGGAAAGGCCGCGCATACATGTTGCAATGTGGTGATTGACGATGAAATGTCTCCATCATCACGGATTCTATTCCTGTTTCTTTCATTTCATTTATAATAAAGCACATTGCTTTAGTTCATAATGAAATCTAGTTTGCGCGATACTTTCCGCAGGTTGAAAGCATGCAAACCAAGGTATATTTCTACATCTAAAATAAGGACGCGTGATATTCAGCCCAATCGAGGTAACCGTCGGAGCGGAATTTTCTCCGATTTCCTCCGAATCGGAGACATTGTGCCTGTCGGAGAACTACCTCGAAGCAAAATTCGAAGGAAATCGGAGAAAATTCCGCTCCGACGGTTACCTCGATAAGGCCAATTAAAGAAACAGGAATAGAATCCGTGATGATGGAGATATTTCACCACATTACAACAGGTATTGCGGCCTTTCCGGCTCACTAAATTCACGCCGACCAAGCGAATCTTATTCGTCTTGGTTTTATCTTTTATTCCTCATTTAAAATGTTAGTGGGCGCATGACAACCGTCTCAGGAACATGTGTAAGTGCGTTCCTTCATTTTTCGAAAATTGGAATGGTAGGTAAACCTACTAGGTATCTACATCGACATAACGTATATTGGAATACATTGATTATGAAGATGATCATAAGCGGTACCTATACGAAATTTAATTCTGAGTTTTCGTGACAAGAAAATTGAATACTAAGATGTTTCTGAAGTAGATCCACACTAATAGCGTTTTTTTTTTTGTCGTCCGGAACTGTTCCGAACGATTCTGAATTCGTTCACTTGGCACAAAATGACCGTTCTTGTTCTAGATAGAACAGAAAAACGATTCCGAATTTGAAGTCGGAATCAAAAACAGAATCACGCATACATGCACACATTTGCACATACGTACTCGCCGACAATGTCATGTCATCTGCAATTCTGCATATGGTGTTTTACAAATACATAGACATTCAACCATCAGAGGCCAAAAAATGTGTTTGCATGTTCGTTTGGTATCCGGAATCGGACAGTTCTGTGTACCGATTCCGGATTACCAAAAAAAAAAAACGCCATAACGAGAGTTTATTTTGCTGCCGACATTTAGTAACCACCTTGTCCCAATTACTAATTAAAACAGACTTATTTGTTCGACAATCAAAGGGTCTTTAAGTTCTTTTTTTTCCCACTGATTATTCGTTAACTTACTACGACGCACCTCTGTAAAATCTTAAATTATTAGTTATAATTGAACTAGTTTTTGTCGTCTTTTTTTATTTTATAATGTTAATTTCGCATCTAAATGTTTTATTTTTAGAAATATACGATTTGCATTGCAAGTTTTACCATCAACTCTCCAGGTTAGCCATACTTAACATACTAAAAGCAGGTGATTAAGGAAGAACCGAAAGCGTCATATTGTAAGTTCCACTGCAGAGTTCCAAGAATCCATTTAAGTGCTTCAAAAGTCAATTCCCGAAAAAGGTTTTAGGTACTTTGTCCATGTCCAGTAATTTTTTCAGCATTGAACTCCAACACAAAAGTAATTATTTGAATAACTCTAATTACAACTTATTAGTTGGTGCAAAAAGAAAAGAAAAGGACGCACAATTTATGGAAATGAATCAAACCAATTTCAGCTTGTGGAAAGACCTCGTTATTTGTTGGCAGCGTACATTCACATTTTACAGCCAACATCCAGTGGCAGATTTAATGTTGAGAGTGCCGTTGGCAAGCATCTAATAGGCGCCCCTATATTAAAAATGACTCGTTCGACCGACACCACTGTACCGCGTGATCTTAAGAGTTGGAAAACCAAGTTGTCAAGTCGAATTGGCATACTGAGTTGACAAACCGAGTTAACTATGTAAGTGGAATTGCTCAGGGTCAGGATCGATTTTATTTTCAACATAAATGTAAGTGGCAAGTGCGCTGTGAGTTCATACGTATTCTACTTTAACAACCGCACGTATGAACTAGCATTATGTGGCAGTTGTGAAAATACTGTGCCCGCGCGTCCCTTTGTATACTAGCGCCCCTAGGTAAATACCTCCTTTGCATTTAGGATAACATGTCAATATAGGTCTTCTGCTTTCGAAATAACAACAAACACGTCTTGGTTTAATTTGTTTTATTAATTACATAATTTTTAATAATTTACTTTAAAATAAATTTTGTTAATAGGTATGCATTTAAAAAACTTTACATTTCATTCCCTTGCCATATGCTTTGAATTATTATAATATTATTATCATAAACATTTCATATTTCATCTCCTAACAATTTCAATATTACTGACTTCCGCCCTTGAACATCTGCTACGATTTTTTTAAATACTCATTTTTTTTTTAAATTACCATGAATACGTGTATGTTTGAAAACATACAAAAAGTATTGATCGGTTTAGTAGACATTTTCACATTTACATACGATAAAACAATCAAAGTTTCTTACTTTATTTCTTTTATAATAATACATTGTTTAAATTTACCTTTCAATTTAACTGAACTCAGGCATTTGAAATATCATATGGGTAATAGCATATAGGTGTACGTTGTCTGATTTTCTTTGAGTTGCCATTTTGTTTAACATTAAATTTAAGACAAACAGTGTTGCAGTATTTTTCACTTTTATCGATTTTTCGCTTTCATTGATCAAATACAAAGATAGTTTATTGTTTATTTATTTTTATTTTTTTTTTTACTGCAGTGCCTTTCTGTTATAAAAATAGTAGATCTTTCTTTAAAATTGTTCACTACAAGGAGGTTTATTTAAATTTGTCTATTTTTTTATCAATTTTTTTTGCTTTTGTTTCTGCACATAGGTATGTTAAGTCTTGACCAGTTTTAGTTCAATTTATAGATAGATATAACTTTGTTGTCGCTTTTATACAAAAAAATGAGCCTGACAACAATTTGATGCAAATATTAATTTCAAGGGAAATTAATTATTGTATAATTGTTATTTATTAATTTCATTTGTTTGTTGCCGACATGAAACGTTTATTCAAAAAAAAAAAAAAAAAAATAGGTAACTTACTTAAAAAATGAGCTAAGAAAAGATTGAGTGAAAAAAGTTTATAAAAACATTAAAGGAAAAGGAAACGAAGATCTGTTGCTAAGGCAGCGCTCTATCGAAAAATAGAATTATATGGCTTCAGTTTCAGAGTTGAAATCCCTGCAAGCAGCTTTCTATTGCAAGAAGGGGTGAAGATACCTTAACAAACGAACTTTAAATACCTGCCTGTTAAAACTGATGAAACGCTGCTGAGTAGGGTCTTAAATTTTTGTATTTTACATTGTAAACTTAATGCTCTAAGGAATTAACACTGTCTTTTAATTTTATTTTGTGCTTACTTTTTAATTTTGTTTCTCTAATGATTGCATATGGGTTCATTAACTTGAATCAAAGAGTTAAACATTTAATAAAGATTATTAACCGGCATTACTTACAATTAAAAAAAAAATCTAACACTTTCAGAGACAATTTTACTTTCAAGAATTACATAAGTGTTATGATTTTTTTTAAAGTTAATAGTTTTAGTATATTTATTAAAGTAAACAGGTGTGCTTTTTTACAGATCTTGAACTAATTTCTCTTTTTCGGATTAATAATTATCTATTACATAAATATTTTGTTTCTGAATCTTTCGATCTCTCTCGCTTGTCTCTTTGGTTTTTCATTTTGATAAGTTAAACTGTAAGGTTATCTATGACAAGAAAAAACCACCCCGCATTGGATACACGTTAAAAGAAATATTGTTAATAATTCCATACCATTTTTGCGTGTATAGATTTTAAGCTGCTTAAGTTTTAATTTTAAACTTATTCAATGTAAATATCTTCGATTGGATATGCTGTCTCAATGAACTTTTGGTAAAAACGTTGAAATGCCCTCCTGAAATGAAAGCAAGACAAATAAACTTATTTGGAATATATTTTGTTAGTCTTTTTTTTTTTTTATTTAAGTATTATGGCTATACATATCT
Organism: Sphaerophoria rueppellii; assembly: GCA_920937365.1. Classification (NCBI taxonomy): domain Eukaryota; kingdom Metazoa; phylum Arthropoda; class Insecta; order Diptera; family Syrphidae; genus Sphaerophoria; species Sphaerophoria rueppellii. The sequence continues at coordinate 125,049,434 of CAKKXW010000001.1, forward strand.
CCATTTACTCTAAAAGTACCTAAAAGCAAAATTTGCAAAGCTATGTACAAGTACAGTTAAAAAATATCCTTCCTCTGTACTATCGTAACTTTTATGCGTTATTGTGATATTTATACGATGGCTGCTTTAAAGGCTCAGAAAGAGGTTGGTTCATAAGGAATATCCTCAAGAAATAAGCAATGCTTCGTTTTTGTTTTAATCGGATAACAAAGATACTTTTTTGAATGCGGCTCCAATTATTTCTTTTATATTTTCTGAAGGTATTTGCCTTTGAATATTTTAGAGTCGAATACGACGTCCATGAATAGTTTCAAACAACCTTTCTTCCAAATTCCTTTTAGATCATGTGTGATATTTTGAAAAACAGCACATTTGTTCCTAAATTTTCTTATTTTATTGATTTAACTTACCCTACAGCTTCGGCTACGGGCCTTGTTGAGTCAGATCCCTTGAAAACATGGCATGCAAATCTTTGAACTGTTGGATGCTTTGTTATGAATCCAATGAAACGGTGGTCGCGTGGGTGGAAAGCGCAGAAGGAAACATTTTTAAGGGAATAGAAATAATCTATGCATGGTTTCTTATCCTTTTTGGTCTGAAACGAGCTCTAATTTAGATTAAACATTCGACAGCATGTATATCAAATACACATACTTTTGGCCCAGAACGATCAACCATACGCAATCCCTGATCTGATACTTCCAAAATGCAAATCTGACCAGTTGGGGAGTTTCCATACTCACCAACAATCTTACGAACAGCTTGGCAAACAACACCAGTACCTTTATGAGCTAAGGTTTCAACCGAACCTAAATATCCGAGCAAATAGCGTTCCTTTTTGACCTGCTGAGCTGTTGGATCGAAATCATTGTAATCTAGATCGACAGCATAAGCCGATGGGAATATTCCCTGTCTTCCAGTACGAATATTGACACCTTCACACCAAAGGTCATCAGCCTCTTTCTGCACGTAGATTGCATCACCTATTTCAACTTCAATTTCGTCATGATGGCGAGGGATAAATTTGTGGAGTCCTCGATGAGTTGCCTCGAGCATTTCCAACTGCCCGAATGGAACACCGCCAAATGGAGTAGGAAAGGGGGATTGGGAAACTGGCGAGGGCATTTGCGGGGACATACTTTTAAAATCATTCGGAGAATGAGCAGTGCTATGTCCACTATCCACATCTCCCAAGCTTTGCAATCGTTCTGAATCAGGGCTCGAGTCTTCGTCCAAAAGGTATCCACACTTAAGTGAGAGGAATGTCCTTTGGTTTGTTCCTCCCACATACTGTTGTTGTTGAGAAGGTAGAATAGTCTGACCTCCAGAACGATTTCCCGATTGCATTTCATCAGCTAGGGACATTTGTCCCAGGAGATGTAAAATGGAAGCTAAGAGGTGCAACATGCGGGAAATTGAATGCATTTAATGGGTTGTTGGATAAAGAAATCAATTCTTGAACAAACTGCACTTACATTTTTTGTTTTTTGGAATTTCGGGAAGTTTTCGTCTTCTCCTTTGTGTACTAGGGGGAGGAAAAAATCCACTCTGTTCCGGAAGTGTGGTAAAAGGTGTGTCAAGATTGTCATTTTTTGGGATTATTTTCAAGCCATCTCCTATTTCGTCATCTTCAACTACTTGACATGGATTCCGTGTTTTTCCCATATTTTCCAATGACAGTATTGTTTGAGGAACACATCCATCTTCCAAGTCCGAAGAGTCGCTTTTTGACGAGGGTGAATCTTCCAGGTAATCATTTGGAATGAGGCTAAGTAGTATCGAAGAGAAAAAACATACGCTAAATAAATTTCTCACAAAAAAAACAACTTATTTTTGTTATAAAATGCGTAGAACTGAACCAGGAGGAATTTTTGGAAAAAAAAACTTACGAATAAAAAGACTGTGTATTGTTTTTGGTGAAGTTTGTGGTAGGTATCTGCTCAAATGGCCTGCGAAATTCTTCGAATTCACTGTCTGCCATTGTTGGAAATGTTGAACAAAATGCTTTTTTTGATGCAACTCAAACTAGCCCCCGTTTTTAATGTTAATATTACTTAACAATTCGAATTTCTTGACAGCCGAATCGAATTGAATTGATGGCAAAATTAAAAAAAGAAAACAAATTCACACTCACTATACCGAGAGCTTTGTATTTTGAATGAAAATCGATAACTTCCCCTGTGCCGTCGTCGTCGTTGACGGTCGCCCGACTGTACGATTTACTTAATCATAGTCTTATGCGTGTTTATGCAGGGGTGTTTATAGCAGGTTTTTGCAAGGAACGTCATAAGGGCATGAAGCTGTTATAAAAGCTCTGCCATAAAAACCGATGAATGGCGGCGAAGACGTTTTAATGTCATGCGCAATGCAAACAAGCGGTTTATGTGTTGAAACCTAAATTGCAAATTACTGCAAGAAGTTGAATATTTTGCTGTATTTTTTGAACGTTTTTCGAAATATGTGGGAACTGTTAACTTTTACTATTTGGGCGCATTTGAGCTAGTCTCTAAATAAATCGAAGTTCTTATCAATAATTTTGGAAACCGATATCCAAAATAGGTACATGTTCACGTCCACGTATCAACTGTTAAGTTTAATTCTAAGTCGACGAGACGACGAGATTCAGAAAAGTTGACATTCAATACGAAAAACCATTCAACTTGCAAAATGGGTTTGTGGCCAACTCGCCTCATATGTCAAGTTTTTCGAAAATCAACTCAAAGAAGGTATAGATTAATGGCGTTTTTCATTGGTGAGCTGAAAGTTTCTGAGGCCTGTTGTTGCTTCGCAACTAAATTCTTTTCTACGTAGTCGGGAAGTCACCCTGACGTACAACCCCTAACCTGGAGTACCATAAGCACTTGATGTGACTCCAAGTGCAAGAGCCGGAAAAACCTCACCTTTTACGGCCTGGGCTTCAAAAAAGTCGAAGTAGCCCGTAAAGGTGTTCACCAAGTAGTTCGGCCTAACTGGAACTGAAGACGCCACCGTTGATTCCAAAAAAAGAAATTCATTTGCTGCCGTCCCTTGATGGGAGAGCCTTGGTGGGAACACTCCTTCGTTGTGGGGTAATTAGTAGTAACAGTCCTGACCTGTCGACAATGGGAGGCCCTTCTGCGAAAATAAGTTTCGCGATCGTATAGCTCTAAGCTTCATATAGTAGTAGTTACCGTAAGCCACTCCGCCACGTCCAGGCTTACCCCAAGATATAAAAGCAAACTCTACGGGTTGTACAACGACATGGACCTAGCCAGAAAGCCAGAAGGGTCAAGGTGCAGAGACTCAGATGGCTCGGTCATTTAGAGCAGATGGACACCAATTTTCCGGCCCGGAAAGCCTTCGACACTATTCCCTAGGGACGTAGGAGCAGAGGAAGACCACGCCTCAGGTGGCGCACTTAAGTGGAAGAGGACTACAACCAACTTGGAGTGCAAAACTGCTAGTAGCTAGGGACCGAGCTGTCAGGCGGAGACTGTCGATTGAGCCCCAAGTCCACAACGGACTGTAGCGCCACCTTAAGTAATTAAGTAAGATTTGAAAGTTAAAAACAGCGTTCAGTTGAGCAAAAATGACAGTTCGGATTCTGAAATCTGAAAAGAAGCGAATTTCCCATCTGATTTTAAAAATAGAAGTTTTTTTTTTGGATTCCAGATTGCCAATTATTATTAACGCCATAATCATCACAGCAAACAATTTAGAAATTCAGGCGAGCCACTCACTTACTCATATGTATTTCTAGCGAATCATTTGCTATGGTGAATATTAGTGCATTTCACTCAGTCCCCACGGTTAGAAATTGCTGAATTTCCGCACATTTCAAAGAGTCGTAAACGGTGAACACGTAAATACGGATGGAGTTGATGTTCATAACTTTTATACAGTATGGAAGTTTCTATCACATGTAAATATTTAATCGACAATTGTGTAGCAATCGGGCGCTACATATACAACACTTTATCGATGCTAGTGAAATTCACTCCAACGATCAACTTCAATCCGTTAAACTGATCCCGCTTCACTTTATTCTGTTGAGGACGGAGCTGTAGACAAATCTCAATAACTCACTATTCCCTGATCCCTGTTCCCTGGTTGTTTATTAACGTATTCACAATTTGGAAAAACCATTCAAAACCGTTAATAAATGTCATCTTATTGAAAACAAAAATGGGCTTATTTTTGGTGAAATCAATAAATTTAAGCCAGATGCAACCTACCTTTTAGTTTAGTCATTGAAGACGAAGGGAATGCATTGATACATTTTCAAATAATGAAATTGTCTGCTGCCTTTTCCTAAAAACTGAAAATTTCATTGAAGCATTGAGTGCATTTTGTATAAAGTAGAAAAAAAGGATTACTCACCTGGATTTCTTTTAACTTTGTTAAGCTCATTATCAGTTGACTAATTTGACAGCCTTCGGTTTTTCAATGTTTTCGCAGAAATATTGAAATGAAAACAAACACACTCTATCATTTAATTGTCTATAGAAATAAAAATAAAGCGGTGTGATAGCTCTTGAAGAGCCAAGGCCTAAGTGGCTTACTCTCATCAACAATTCTCTAGGTGCGTGTGAAGAATTGAGGGGATCTACAATTTAACGTCGATACCGAACGGCAAAGTTGAGAAGCACTTTTTCATGACAGATTGATACTCTTGGAAGTTTTGTCAGTTATTCGCAAGAGGCAGTGGCCGTGAAAGATGAAATAAAAGCTATGGGCACGAGTAGGACTCGAACCCATGACGTTCTGCTTAGCAGCCAACGCACCTAACCACTAAGCTACGGACACTACCTACTACTACTTAATTGTCTATACCGCTAAAAAATAGCTCATTTAACGCCGATTACTATTTTTTGAACCTTGACTCAACCATCATCCATTCATCCAACCGGAATTGGATAAGAGAATGTCTAGTTTTATAATAGCTTTTAAGCGAAGAAGAACAAATACATTAAATAGCTAACCGAAGAACCTCCATCCCCATCAAAACTAACTGCCCGACAACATTATCCATCCTCCCACCTTCACACTTTACCCTTCTTAAATTACATTAAACACCCCCGATGACGACGACAAGACTATTGAATAGATCCTAGAATAACCATTTACCAAAGTGAAAATCAACAAGATTTATTCAGTGATTCAGTAATATATGTATTCCTTACTCCATTTCAATTGATAAGGAGCAAGGCCATTATGGAGATGTATTTAACTGTATGTGTGTTTGGTCGTTATACTTCTAACCAGCATCGTTTTAGCTTAAGATGAGGCTCCCTCTCGTCCTGCTTGTGTTCCATCGTGTACTGTGCGTAACATAGTCAAGAAGAGGGAGAGACGAGAGGGAATGGCGAAACAATAAAGTCCTGATTTTGCTTGATTCGGCCAATCAAAGCTACAAGTTGTTTCTTCACTTTCCATGAAGATGAAAAATATGCTTCAGGCCGGGAAGTCAAGGTATCTAATTGATGACTTGGAAGTGATGTGCGGTAGAACGGGAAGCGGTATCGGTGTGTAGGTGGTGACTATGAGAATATACTATACATTTGTATAATACTACAAATGCACTGCTGTAAAATTGAAGACTCTTTTCGAGTCTTTAAATGTATCTTATCGAGAGATTCCCCTTCGTACCCGCAGGGACATGGTTTCCTTTCAAAGGGATACAAAGTTTGAAGTTGTTTGTTGTTTTTTTTTGTGTGTGCATGCATTGTGGGATTTTGATCAATGACGACTTACGCAATGAATATGGCTTGTCTATAAAAGGACGTCTTTTTTCTGTATAGCAGCAGTCAGGTTACAGCATCCGTTCGGAACAGTTTTAAGACGTGTATTTTTAAAATCAGTACAGTGTTATTTATTTGTTTGAAGTCATCTTAGTTTACTGTGCTAGAATGAGTGGATCAGGCAAAGGACTCTTAGGATTGTGGTTATATAGAAGCGGTGAACAGGAGTGGTCCGTTAAGCAAGGAAGTCCCTTACACAAGAAACCAATTACTAACAATTGTCCACCCCTACAACCCATTCCCCCTATACCTAAAATAACTAAAAAAAAATAAACTTATTAAACCTATCACTTATAATTCATAAATAACCTAAATGTATCACTTAAAACAACAAAAACCACCACACAATAATTACCAAATTACTATCAAATACATAAACTTCCATTCAGTATATAGAGAGAGAGAGACAATCTCGAATAGTCACCAATATCCATACCCAATATAATAACATTATTCATATTCTCATCTCCTATCTCTCAATTCACCTAATTTTAAAATAAAAAAGTAATATTCCTTAAAAGAAATATATTCCATACTCACTCATAGATAAATTAATCTTCCATATTCAATAAATAAATTTAAACAATATAATAAAACAAAAAACAAAAACATCATATCCCAAAAATCCACCCAACACAGAAAAAAATAATTATAAACACCAAAATAAATAAACCTTTAAGATCGCTCAATTAAAATTAAAAAGTATACGTCCTTTTTAAAAACATAATCTAAAACATCAACTCCCCCATCCAACCTAATAAACCCCTACGCCATCCACAACAATATACAACACACCATAATTCCTACTCACACTAACATGACAAAAACATCACCCAAACACACAATTTATCACATCCCATCTTCTCTCTCTGATCGCTACCACTCAGGAGAGAGATGTGAGCAATATCTGTATGCACATATTTTCATCAAAGATATAGCGCGCAATAAATGCTCTCTCTCTTCTTCTATTTGCTCACTCTCGATAGAAGTGTAAGTGAGAAAAAAAAATAAAAACCTCCCCATAGATAGAGATAGAGATATATATATATATAGAGAGATCTGTGTGTGTGTGTGATGAGTGATGATTCTATAATGAGATATAGAGTAGATGAGAGTGAGAGAGATAGAGTGAAGGAGTGTACTTCGTTTTCTGTTCATTCGTCTTTCACAGCGATTTCTTCGAGTCTACTCGGCCGATTGCAATGAAATTTGGTACACATAATACACAAATGTTTTCATATTTTTAAGATAAAAAGTTTCGAAGTTATGAAGTTACTCGCCTGATGCTCTAACTGTGCCAAGTTTGAGCTTAGCCGTAGGAAGGGCTATTGTTTTTTTTTTTTTTATATTTGTATGACAATGAGACATAATTTTTATTCAAAGTTAAACTTTTGTTTGGTATATAAGAACAGACAATGTATTTGACTTATTATTAGTTTTTTCTTAGGGTCTTATTCATTTCATAAGAATATTGCAATTAAATCAATATATATTAAAAAAAAAAACAGATTGACGCGACAGCTCTTGAAGAGCCAATACATACTCTCATAATCAATTCTCTTAGTGTGGCGTGTGAACATTTGAAGTGATTCCGCATCACTGCTTTTTTCGCGATGCTGATGCTCATGCAGGTGTTGCTGATGCGATGCTGATCAGCTGACGAGAAAAGTGATACGAAAATCTGCGTTCGTGAACGTTTGACTTTGAATGTTTGGGCATCATAACTGCAGTGATACGTTTATGAACTTATACATAATTTACCGCTGATTCCGAACGGCAAAGTTGAGAAACACTTTTCTCATCACAGGAATCACTGAAATAAAATTAATTCTCTAATATTCCTATTCCCATACTTTAATCCAATAACCCAAAACTTTTCCTATAGTAAACTAAACCACAACTTTTTAAATCCACCAACGACACTAAAACAATCCAACACCCACTACCACAATATGTGTCCTACCCCCAACTTACTACAAAAATAAATACTTATCATTAACAACCAACAAAAAATTTAAACCATCCACCAAACCAAATAATAATATTTAAATAAAAAACAAACTATTACACAAACTCAAACATACTCCACAAACTATAAATCCCACCCCAAATTACCCAAAAACCCCATAAACCCTATAAGACTCACCATATTAACAAAAAAACTAACCCCGCTACTCACGAAGTCTATCTACACTCTCGTTATTCCCTCTTACAACCCAATTCCTCCCATATATTAAAAAACATCAATCTCTCTATCACTCTTCTCTCAAAACACACCCAATCCCCCCACCCCCATTTATTTCACCCTCGGTTCTTGTGGTCTATGTAATCTCCCTATGTGTGTAGACATTCCAAATCTGATATAATACCACCCACATTTTAATAAAAAAACTAAATCAATCCTTACAAATCATACCACCACAATCTCATATATATAAACGTGTGTAGAGTGTGTGTATCACTAAATTAATATTATTTAGTGAACGATGAAATCGCTAAATCTTCTAGCTCGAAAGTGTAACGCAAGAGAGAAGATTTTAGATGAGATGTGTATGAATGTACTCTCTCTCTTCTCTCTCCTCCCCCTCGCTCTACTTGATATCTACTGGCATATTAACATCAGTTTAAGTAATAGTTTAAAATTTGCAGCTTTTTGTAGCAAACAGAAAGTATATGTAAAGCCTGAACTACATCGGAACATAAAGTGCCAAAAAGTACAAAACAGTGGAAGTTATGTTTTGTACTGCTTCTACAAATGCATATCTGAATATCTCCCACTCATTTTTATAAAGTTAGCGTGAAAAAAACTTGACCATGATCGAGCTTTCACTGTGCACAAAGTTCTCAATACGAATACGAATACTTTTGTGTACTTTTTAAACTTTGTGTTTCGATGTAGTTCAGCCTTAACCCTCGCTGTGGAGTACACGACTCTGGCTACGCGCTCGCCGCAAGCGGCTCGACAACGATTGGGTATACATTTAAAACTCAAAATGTCCTCAAAAGGGAAATATTTAAAAAAATTCCCGCCCGAGAAAATTCCATAAATATACGCAGTTTGCCAGTACTAATAAAGACATTTAATCGTGAATTCTGTGCAAAAAGTGCAATTTTATTTAATTAATAAAAAATAGAAATATTAGTTTCCGACAGCAGGTGGCCATGGTTCAGAGGATAGAGTAGTCGATTGCTAAGCCAAACGCTGCGGGTTCAAGCCCCAGCTTCGGCAGTAAGCATTCTTTTTCTACAAAAATCGCCAGCTTATCTGAGGCCACCTGTGCGATAATATGAGACAATATAAATCTATGTCTCCTCCTCTGTGCCACGTAGGTTTCTGTTATGTGTTCTTTCCTTCTATGTGTCTATCTGTCTCTCTCTGTTGTATTAATGTCTTGTTCTGTCTCAGCCGATGGCCTCAGTCGCCAGTGCTGTATGTGTCTGTAGTTCGTTGCATTTATGTGCGAAGTACTGTGATGTCAATAGTCAATAGTCAATAGTTTCCGACAAAAACAAATCACTTTATTTGTGCTTTACTTACGCGTATCAATCGATTTTCATTTTCATCTTCAAATTCAGAATCCGGTAAAGGAAAGTAGAAAAGTCCTGACTACAAAAAACAAAATTCAAAAAAAAAAAAGAAAAGAAAATGGATGAAGAAATGGATACTGAAAAGACAAATTTAATCGCATTACTATTTTGTTAGGAAGCAGAAGACTTCAAAAACTTTTGAGTGTGAATTTAAGGAGTGACATGAGTTAAGATTTACATAGGTTTGGATGTTCATTTCTAATTTCTGACCACAGATTTTACTCAAATTTCACCAAAAACATGTTTTCTAAAAAAAAATCCTCCACACCATTGATACGCTTTTGTCAATAACGTATGCAAGCCTTTTTTAAAGTTTATAAACTATTTTTAAGAACAAAAAAAAAACTGTCCATAAAGATTTCTAATATAAAAGAAAGAAAGAATTTCATTACTACATACATACCTACTGCATACATTACTACAAATGCAATGAAAGTGTACACCAGGACGTATACGTGCTTTTTTGAAGATTGTTTTTATTTTGTACGCTTGTTTTTACTTTTTGTTTGTGTACCTTCATGTTTAATATATTTTGGAAAAAGCTTGTTTCACCGATCATCTGCCTCAAACAAGACAAGAATGAGCAATGATCCTTATGAGATTTATTGGACTATTGAATATTCTTATAAATGTTTATGCATACCGTTAGACGAGAAATAAACATTTTGTAAGCACTTAACTTTTGGATTGATTTCTCTCGACAAGGATCATACTTCATGCAAATATTTATTTCAGACAAGAAAAAAACGATTGCAAGCATGAAAAAAAGCACACAAATTTGACTGACACCGATATATTTTCGAAACATAAATTGTAAATTGTTTATATACGGTAGTATCTCGTGCATATTGTTTTCGTTTAGAGATTAAAATAAATTCAAATAGTAGTTGTACCGCTTTATTTATTAGTTAGCCATAATTAAACACAAAAACATTGTTTTCTAGATTTTGGTGACATGGTTTGGTTCCCGAGGAAGATCTCGGATTTGGACAAGGCTCAAAACGTATTAATGTACGGCTCGGAGTTGGACGCTGATCACCCTGGATTTAAGGACCCTGTCTATAGAAAAAGAAGGGAACAGTTTAGTGCGATTGCTAATTCGTATAAGCAGTGAGTTGTTATTATTATTTCTCTTTTCGCTAAAATATTACAGGCAAATATACTTACAGTGGGAATGCAATACCACGCGTTCAATATACAGCTGAAGAAATCAAAACATGGTATGTAACTGGAAACCATATGTATGAAAATAAATTGAAAAAATTGCACACACTTTTAAACACAGGGGTACAGTTTTTGTCGAATTGCAGCGGCTTTACATCGAACATGCAGTACCTGAATATTTGGAGAATTGGCCAGACTTGGTCAAATATTGTGGCTATCGCGAGGACAACTTGCCCCAATTACAAGACGTCAGTGCATATTTGAAACGTAAAACTGGATTTCAACTAAGACCTGTTGCCGGTTACCTCTCTCCTAGAGATTTTCTTTCTGGACTCGCATTTCGGGTGTTCCATTGTACCCAGTATATTCGGCATTCATCAGATCCGTTTTATACTCCCGAGCCGTAATATTTTCTGTGCTTTGAAAATACCTTATTTAATTAAATTTATTTTGTTTTTCTTGTTAAGTGATTGTTGTCATGAACTTTTAGGCCACATGCCATTGTTGGCAAATCCAAGTTTTGCCCAGTTTTCTCAAGAAATTGGACTTGCTTCATTGGGAGCGTCAGATGCTGATATTGAAAAGCTTGCAACTGTAATTTGAAAAGAAAAAAGCATTTAAAATATTTTAACCGTACTTGCTGCTTCAACATTGTAGCTCTATTTTTTCACTGTGGAATTCGGGCTTTGCTTGCAACCAGATAAATCCTTCAAGGTTTATGGGGCTGGACTTCTGAGCTCAATAGCTGAGCTTACACATGCTATCCAGGCAGTTGATAAAATTAAAAAGTTTGATCCTGAAATAACTTGCAAGGAGGAGTGCATCATCACTTCTTACCAGAATGCATATTATTACACCGATTCATTTGAAGAAGCAAAAGAAAAGATGAGGTAGATAGTTATTATAAATGCGACAAGTGTTGCATACTCATGTTTTGTTGTCAGAGAATTTGCAGATAGTATTCAACGGCCATTTGGGGTAAGATACAATGCTTATACCCAAAGTGTTGAAGTCTTGTCAAATGCCCAAAAAATCACAGCTGTTGTTTCTGAATTGAAAGGAGACCTTAGCATTGTATTTTCTGCTTTGAAAAAAATATCTGCTCAGGACAATAATTTGGATCTCGAAGCGGTTACTAACATGATCCAAACAAGTCTCAATGTAACACCTAAATATTTCTCATTTTATGTAAACGTTAATTTTTTATTGCTCATTAAACAGGTTTGTGGAGATAAGAGTCCAATAAATACCATAAGTCCTGATAACTCCGACAATTCCCAGAATTCAATTGAAGACCACTTCACAAAATAATTTTAATGCCAAACAAAAGCTTACCATTTAAAGGGACCATTTAAAGGAATCAAAAGGCTGTTTGACAGTTAATATGTAAAATAAATGTTTATCAAATTGTTTGTATGTATATAAGTTTAACACATATACAAACCATGTTTTAATTCAAATTAAATAATTCCGCTTCATTAAAAAATAAAATCTTAATCTTATTTAGCTTCTTATTTTGAGTATTTAAAAAAAATCTATATTTACATTTTTATTACCTACTCACTACTGCAATAGTTAAAAAGGCACGCTTGGGGCTCACATATCGCATATTGAAGAAACATTAGTTAAATTAGATTTATAATACATATTGCTAAATCAATCCTCTTGTTCATCTCAATAGGATATTTAAAAAAAAATTCACACAATTCTAAGCACAGTCTTATAGGCTGGTTGTAGCTTATCAGAAATACGGTAAAATATTAGGCCCAATCGAGGTAACCGTCGGAGCGGAATTTTCTCCGATTTCCTCGAATCTGCCTGTCGGAGAACTATCTCGAAGCAAAATTCGGAGGAAATCGGAGAAAATTCCGCTCCGACGGTTACCTCGATAGGGCCGATTAGGTAATGCACTTTGACGAATACTTGTTTGAACTATTTTTTTCAAAAACAATTAAAAATCTTAGTTAGAAAATTTTTCTGAACAACTGATTCCAAAAACTTAAGAGATATTCCATTTCGTTTTTTTGTTTGTTGATTTTCTTCTGTTCGGATTGCATCAGAAATATTTTTTCTGATGAAATTTTTTGGCTAATGTTGCTATTGCAACAATTTGAAAAAAAAAAACGCAAATAACCAGCAAAATTTATTCAAGAGCAAAATGTTAAAGTCACTTTTAATTTCGGAAGCAAAATTATTGGTTACTATAAACAACAATCAGAAAAATGTTTCAAGTTCCAACTGTTATATTTTTTTTTTCTGATGGATTATTCTGATAGCTATAACCAGCCCATTAGTAAGGGCCAGTTTTAGCGTTAATAGAAAAAGCAAAACATGATGATTCTGAATTTTTTTCCTGTAGTAATTAGGAATATTCCTTTTTGAAATGCTGATAGATATCTGTCAGACGGAGTTATATAAATACGAAACATTGCAACGATTCGTTTAATTTTTTTACACAAATCCATCACCTGTTCAGAAAAATGAATATCCGTCTGGAAAATGCAAATGAATATATGTATAACAAAAAAAAAAAAAAATATTTGAGTATTTTCATGTAATCAAAAGAAAAATTAGTTAAATATCCATTCGAACATTTTTCTGGATTGATTTCGATATTCGCGGATTTCTATCTCTGCCGTTTTAATTTCATGTACCTACTACCTACATATACCCACAGGGAGCGTTTTTCAAAAACACAGAATTTTTGTGTACCTAGACCTACTGTTCTTTCAAGGTGAGTACATCACTATTCACATGAGCACGACCAACGAACGACGATGGAATAAAGAAAAGTGATTTTAGATACGTTTGAAGCCGTATTTCCTTTCAAATTCTCAAAAAAACTATACAAGTAAAGTTAAAATTTGATTTATGATCCATAAATTTACTTTTTAATCTTAAATGTTAATAAACTTGAGAAAACAATTTTATTCGTCACGAAAAGGAATCTAGTTGATTAGAACTGCCAAACTCTATTCGCGTTCCACATCATCCACACTCCCAAGTCCCAACGAACAAAATGTTCTCGCGAACCTCAAAAATTATTCTTGCTTTGTGTTTCGGTTGTTAATTCGCGACGAATTAAAAACTCGCTGAAACTGAAAGAAATGTCAACATCGACGAATTTTCGTTCATTCGTTGGTAGTTGTCCGTGCTCATGTGAAAAGTGCTTAGTTTGATTTTGCAGCGCAAAAGACTTTCATTCTGAACTAAGCAACACTCAACAGAGTTTGGTGGCAGCGCTGCTCGTAAGAGATGAAGACAAACTTTGACTCTAGCCCAACTATTGAAATAGCTTACATCCCTGCTAGGTACGCCCGAAAAGCACATACAAGCCAATAAACTAGTTTTTCTGGGGCACCGTAATCAAGTGTAAGGTTATGAACCTAAAAAAGTTCATTGTTTTTCCAAAATTCTTATAAGAACAAGTTGATCAATTAAGATCTCGGAGAAATACGCTCTCTCATCTCCCAAGTCCCAACTGTTTTGCCTATGTCTCTTCACATTTTTGTTATCATTGAATTGGACACTTTTCTATATAAATACATTTTCTTATCATCTAAGTTCATTCTGATGTGAACATCACTTACATTCGCTTGTATGGTTCCATTTCATTAGAAGTCTGTACTTTTGTTTTTATTAAAAATCTTTGTTTTATTGCGAACAACATAAACGAAATTCAACTGGAATTCTATAAAAATGGTTTTACAAAAAACCGTGAGGTGGAAAATTTTGTTAAATTAAAAGTAAAAATATAAAGTTGTATTGTTTTTTAATCAAAAGGTATGTGAAACTCATGTACATTATCACCGGAACGCTTACATCAAAGGCAGACGTTTGTGCAACAGTTGATCAAGTAAGACTCGCTCCCAGAGTTGAAATTAAGGGCGTGCTCAAAATAAAAAAGCTTAATCATTCAATTAAGGATTTTCTCAAGAATTTGAAGGAGTTCGGAAAGGCTTATTTTGTCATAGATCCTCTGTGTATATTTCAGCTACCGTCATACATTCTCAGCATACCCACAAGGCTGCTATGGGATGACTTTTTATGAACTTAATTCTATTACTAAATATAAAATTATTATTAAGGCTTGTGGGAATGCACTGTCCTAATAAAAACCTAGTTTAGATTATTTTGGATAAAATATGCAAAAAAAAGTGATAGAACAGCAATTTTCGTTCTGTATACCGTTCGATTGGGGGAAAAACAGAGGTTTTTGGTTGAATTTGTTTTATAGTTGCTAAAAAAAAAATTAAAAAAAAACAATCTCATTTTTGGAATAAAAAACAAAACTATGAAAACATCATCGAAAAGGTAGGTAAATGAATGATTAAAATTGACCTTAGATGGAATTTTTACTTTTATTTCCTTATCAAAGACAAAAACCTTAACATCGAAAGCTGTACTTTTGAAATGAGCTTTTAGTACAAAATTTTCAAGCAGCTGCATGAACACATTTCCGGTTTTTGAACGTATTCATTATTTTTCTCTTTCCGTTAAATCATACATATAACGGAAAATTCTTAGAAGTAAATTTGTTTGCAAATAAAGAAGTGTTTTAAAAATAGCGTGACATACAAATTGGTATACATTCTTTTGCAACGTTTATCGGAGACTAACTGTTTTGATATTTTTTCGTCGTCGTCAGTTTTATCCTTGATCAAAGTACCTTTCTGTATACATTGTTTGGAACAGTGTTGCCGGAGAGAAATTTTGTAGAGCAATACACAAACCAAAAAATAGTGGTATTTTAAGAAAAATAGTAGTACCACCTTTGAAAAGCTTTTAAATTTAAAAAAATGCATCAATTATCTGTTTAAAAGTTTATTTGTAAGAGCTTTACAAAAACCAAAAAAACCAAGTCTAAATAAATAAATTCTTAAAAAAAAAATAACAATAATTTATATTTATTTAAAAAATAATAAGTCTTTCTTACCTTTTTTGGAATAAATCACAATTAATTAATTAAAAATATATTATTTAATATAATATTTAATAAAGAAACAAACCTGAGCACTGAAATGTAATTTTTACTTTTTATTATTATTATTATTCCATTTTAATGTATGGAAACAATTTCTGATAATAAATGAGAACAAAAACATAAAATGTAAAAAAGAGCCAAGTTCTCTTATGAGCGAACAACACTGTGTAAAAAGTCAGCCACCAAAATTAATGAGATCTACAAGAACGCCAAGTTCTTAACAAACAAACAAACGTGTTATAGTGAATATTCCTAATCATAGAAGATAATACAACAATATTAAACGAAAATAGAAACTGAGCCCAAAGTTAGTTTGAATGAAAATTTCAAGTTCACTATTCAAGTTTTAAAATAGTTGTGTTCACTGAGGTTTTGTCTAGATAAGAACAGCACAGATCAAGTTAGAACAGTCAGTTAAACATCAGTTTAAAAAAAAAAAAAAACGAAACAAATTGCAAATTGTGTGAATTTTTCGTTTCTCGCTTATTTTTTTTTATTCTTTGTGTTTTTATTGTGAAAGATTATTAAAAATTATTGAAATGGAAAATCAAGTGATGCTAAGATAATACTAAATGAAAATGTTATAGTGGTTCAGACACCGATAGTGATTTTTCGTCGGATTCCTCTTCAGATGATTGGAATGAAAGTGTGACGTTAGTTATTACCTTTTCTTTGATGAAGTTTAAAAGAATTTGATGGATTTTTTTTTTCAATTTATTTTATAATTATTTAATTAAACAAATTGGCAAAATAACTTTATTTTAATTTTTTTAAATCACGAGAAAAAAACACAAAGCACAGCCAAATCAAAACATAAACAAAAAACATGACAACTTCGATTTTGACATTTCTCACTAGTCTGTTCTAACCTGATCTGACTCAAAAGCAAGAACAGAAAATCCTGTTCTAAACTGTTCTAGGTTTGTCAATGAACAGGAAAGTAGAACAGATCAGCACAGAAAAAACCACAATGAACAGCAAAAATCTGTACTTTTCTGTCTAGAACAGTCCAGTACAGCGTCAGTGAACACAGCTAATGTCTATAATCACGCATCAAACGAAAACTTGCCAAGTGAACTTGAAATTTTCATTCAAACTAACTTTGTGCTCAGTTTCTATTTTCGTTTAATATTGTTGTATTATTATCTTCTATGATTAAAAATATTCAGTATAACATGTTTAATTGTTAAGAACTTGGCGTTCTTGTAGATCTCATTAATTTTGGTGTCTGCCTTTTTACACAGTGTTGTTCGCTCATAAGCGAACTTGGCTCTTTTTTTACATTTTATGCTTTTGTTCTGATTTCACATAATTTAGCAAATTTTTTTGTATGGAACGGAAGCACGAAAATCGAAATATGTACATTAACAACCCGGCAGAGCCGCTTGCCCAGCTAGCAATTGGCAAACTTTAACAATATAATAATTGCTCTGCCAATATATAAATAAATAATAGGTAGGTTAGATGTTGTTAACTCATACATTTCCTCTTTAACTTTTTCGACCATTTACGATAGATAAAATGGGTGGATACCACACCCCTAAATGGAAATACATTTTTTTCTTATTTTTTGTAATGTCATTCAACCAAAAACATACAAGAATTACAAAATTCAACATCCTACGACCGTTTTTAGAGAGTGGGCGGAAACCACGCCCCTAAATGAAATTTAAATATGTACTTATATTTTTCTTTATATTCAACCTAAACCCTATTCGAATCGCGAATTTCAACATCCATTTAAGAAAGTGGGCGGATACCACGGCCCCTGAATGAAAAAAATGAAATTTTCGATTTTTTCCTTAGTATACACCCGAAAACCTCCCATTGTACCAAATTTCAAGATTCTGATATTGTTAGAAGTGCTTCATAATTTTGATGATCAGTCAGTGAGTCAGTGAGTCAGTGAGTCAGTCAGTCAATTACGTTTTTTGAAATTTTTACTGTTCAATATCTCAGGAAGTAGTGGTTCTAAAAATTAATACCCATGAAGTTCATACGTAATTCAAATTTAAACTTCTACCCCTATGGGTTCAAAAGTTATGGGGGGTTAAATATGTGCTTGAGTTCGATCCTGTAAAAAGGGAGTTGTGCTACAACTTGAATGGGCAATACCGTGCCCTTTGATAACTTATCTGAAAAAAGCGGCTTCAAACTTTGAGTCAAATTGAAATTGCTGACCATCTGGAAAACTTTTTTAAGGAAAAGAAAATAACAGAATTATTTTCACTTTCACACATGCCTTGATCGTTAAATACTGTTCTCAGTACTTTGAGAAATGACAAGAAAATCACTGTTCATATCCACTTTTGAACGTTTAAACACTATGACCGACCTGATTGAAATGTGAAGCGAATAAGTTGATAACGGGACTATTGATTCAATATCAAGGGATGGTTGGAATTTTGATTGCGTTGTTTTGAATTCAGTTGAAAGCACAATTTGTGCTTTTAATGCTAAGATGGAGAATTGAAGGTTTTGGTTTGGTTTTTTGGTTGTTAATTCAACAAATTTGGTTCTCATTGTCACAATTTTTTGTACTTTTCATAAATTTAGGTTTTAAATGACTGAGACACCCATAATAATGAGGAAATAGTAATAAATTTTACAATGTCTTTGTAAAAAATGATAGCAAATCTGTTAAACTAACGGTCAATTATCACAAATATTGTTAAATATATGCATAAATAAACAGTGGGTTGTATATTTGATTTCCAATCGTTGTAGAGTTTACAGCTTAGATTTGTTTGGGAGTAGTCAGTCAAAGATTCACTACGTTGGGGTCTTTATTAAAATGCTCATAATTGTCACCTCTGTAAATTTAAACTTTGAAGCCTGACATGTGCAGGCAAATTTTGAAAAGAAATAATGACAGGTTCAGCTCAATACTCCAAAATACTATATTTCAGCGTTGAGACCAAAAACTTATGATTTGTATAGTGTGTCCGTCAACAACTTGTTCCTAAGGAATTTAACACATAATTCTGTATTATCGCATAGGGTCACATATGCACATCCTCTATCTATATAACATCTTTGTTCCTTCGCTATGAAATAAAGTAGATAATCCTCTCCTAATAGCATAATGCTATATCTTAAATTTGGCCTTTGCACAGATTCCGTAAGATCAGGCGCTATTATAGAGCGAGCGTGTTTAGTAGATTGTTTGCATGTGAATATTTTTTGAAGCAAATTCCTATAGTAAAGCCTCCCATAAGCAGGCGGATGTTTGCCTCTTCCTGCTTCATCTTCTTTATTCTCTCCCTTCGTCGTCGTCGGCATTAGAAATAACTGAGGAAAAACATTCCCCCAAATTTAGAGAATATGGTCTGCTTTGGATCTGGGTCTCTTGATGTCTACAAGGACAGCAACAGCACCTTAACTTGGCTTCGTTCGAAGGTTAACTCATATACACATAAATGTATAATATTGCCTTCTGCCTCAGACCGAGACACTTTAAGCCAAGTGGCTCTTCAGGATTGTCTGCTGTGAAGAGGAAATCAACAGACAATACATTTAATATACATATATATATATCATGTACAATGTACATAGATAATGAATGTTTGTATGTGTAGCATGTTCGCGTACTTGTATACAGGATGTGAAAATGTCTGGAAGACAAGTCGAGTTCAGGGTTCCCTTTGCTTATGGGTGATGGGTCGGTCGCCTTTCCTTTTGGATTCATCCCTAATGTGTGAATAAAAAGGATTACCACAGCTTGTGGTATTTGTTAAAAAAAAACCATAGGACGGTTTCTATACCAAGAAAAGGGAATGGTGTCTGGGTGCTGGGTTGGGATGTTAAGGCGTTTCATAAGTCTAGATATAATGCTGACTGTCAGCTGGTAAATTCCTCCCTTCCTGTTCAACCTGAATGGATATGCTCTGTTTATGTTCACTCGTCCTTTGTGTATCGGTACGTAAAGCATAAACATAGCTACACCTACTTTCTGGAAGAATTTGTACAAGTGAGTGGTACAATTGTGTCAAGGTCGGTTGTGTTTACATTGTAATTATTGTACAAGTAGGAGTATGCGGGGTCCACATACGACAAACAAGGATATAATAAGGAGGTTTCTTATTCCTTAAAACGACTAGATATAATTTACGGAGCAATAAATTGGTATATTTGCATTGTTGGGAAAACTTCCTACACTTCCTGATGCTCCAATATTTTTATTGATACCACCTTATTTTTAAATACTCACAAGACATTATTATTATTCAATCCAACATAATATGCTTGTAGTCTCCGTGGCTTATAGTGGTTAGGTGCGGTGGCTGCTGAGCAGAACGTCGTGGGTTCGAGTCTTATAATTCGTGCCCATATAGTTTTTATTTCATCTTTCACGGGTACTGCCTCTTGCGAAGAACTGAAAAAACTTCCAAGAGCATCAATCTGTCATGAAAAAGTGATTCTCAACTTTGCCGTTCGGAATCGGCATTAAATTGTAGGTTCCCTCAATTCTTCACATGCACTTAGGCCTTGGCTCTTCAAGAGCTGTCGCGCCACTCTATTTATTTATTTTATAACATTATATGCTTATACACTTTTTTATTTAACTCTTGATGTTGTACGAAATAACAAAGTTAAAATAAATAGAGTAGGTACGACTTTTGAATGGAAATTTACCTTTTTATGGAATTCGATTTATATAGGTATGTATCTCGAAAATGACTCTTATGATTTCTATGAAACTTCCTCAAGCAGTGGGACATACATGCATAAGCCTTTGAGGATTCTAAATTCTTAATTTGTTTAATTTGTAGTCACCTGAATACGTTAACAAAATTCTTCTTATGCAGCAAAAACATTTTTTTTTTCCAAAATTCCAGCTTTGCTGATGGATGTGTCATATATTCATAGTATGTGGATTGAGGAGATTCTTCATCGTTGTCGCACAGTCCAAATAATTTTGGTAGAGCAAGAAAACGAAGAAATGGATATGACAGGGAATATAAAATGATCCTTGAAAAAAAAAGAAATATATAATAAGAGCAATAAACAAAATAAAGAAACAAGAACAACGCACTCAAACAAATCCACCATTGCATGTACCACGCTAACCAAGACTTACTACATCTAACATCTACAAACAATCCAGGCAACTGAGGGATTCTAAAAAAATTATTAAAAAAAAAAAAAAAAGCAACGATAGACAGTTCAACTTAGGGTGAATGCAATGAAGTGAGCGACATGATATTTACGATGCGCGGTGTGGTAGCGGGCGCAGTCAGCGATGGGGTTATCAGATGAGGAGAGCCCAGACATTAAAGAGCGCCCTCTTAGTTCTTTTTATTGTGTCTGACTCTGTTAGCTAGAAGCTGTAAGCCAGCTGAAGCTACCCGATACGGGAATAATCAAGAGGACAGCATATGAAGAATTTTGCCATAGCAAAATAAGATACAAAAAATTTTCCGCATGTTATTTCGATATGTGTCTATCTATGTTCTGTTGCGAATTGCGATTTCAAATATGTTTGTGTAGGTTTACCAACATGATTATATGATTTTGAATAAATACGTGTTCACCCATTCCAATAATTAAAATGAACTATAGATACTCTAAGGCTCTAAGCTATAAGGTATTGATTTATCTTACGACGCGACGGAATTCAACATGGATTTATTTGAGGTGGAAAAGAAAAAAGCAATTTGAATTATGCGATAATTTATTTTTCATAAGATATCAAACAAACAAACTTTTCTCCATTCAAATACGAAAAATGTACAATATATTTTGTAACTAAACGGGGGTACCTACTGATACTGATGGCGTTTTTTATTGGCAATATGGAATCCGAAAAAAAGCATTCTGGTTTTAAAATCAGCACTGTCACTTTTGCCCAAATGAACGCATTCAGAAGCTTTTTTTAGCTTCCAGATTGCGAATTAAAAACGCCACGAGTCATATAATAGCCGGCCCACACGACACAGACTTTGACACAGACTTTGGCACCGACCGACGTCTGCGCAGCAAGTCTGTGCAGACTTAAGTCGGTACGATTTTATTTATGATTAAATGCAAATCTGTCTGAAAGTCTGTGTAGTGTGGACCTACCTTCCATCAATGAACTTGAATCCAGAAATATTATATGAATCTCAAAGTCGGAGATAAGAAATGAATCTTACAGTTTGAAAAGCTAACAACTTAGTCTTAAAGAAGCCGAAAATTGTATCGTTGTGCGAGGTTCTATTAAAACAAAATTGGCAGTATTACTCCAAACAGCCTTTCTTGTGGCTACGGCGATGCCTGGCGTCTGAGGCGACGTGCTGGGTCGGCGTGGGCGTTTGGCATCCTGTTTATTTTTTTAGACAGGGTATTTAAATATTTATTTTGATGATTTGCATTTACCAAGTGTACCACAAAAATCCTTTTTAAGGAAATATGTTGAAGATTTTAACAACACAATACGATGAAAATTATTGAAAAAGATGAGTAAAATATTCTACTATACAGACTATTGTACAGCATGTGAAACTTGATGTCCACTTTGTTAATATGTAGACTGGACTGTAGTTCAGGTGCTTATAATGACTTATCGCGAGACAAAAGTCTGGAGGTAGACCAAACTTCAGAGTTCAGATCTTCGTCTGACTTTTTTGAATATGATCTTACGCAGAGGCGTTTAAGGAAAAAAAGGGCAATTAGGGTTTCTGTTCATACGTTGAAAAAAAAAAATTCGGATATATGGAGAACACACATTTAAAAAAAAACTTATATTTCAACACACAGTTCAAATAGCTGCATTTACGATTTTGAGATGCTAGAAACAACACACATGTCAACTCTTTGACGAAGAGCGATTTATATCTATGTTGACGAAAGAGTGGAATATAAATCAATGAATTCAAACATAATAACTGCAAGCAATATGCAGTAGAAATAAGATAAGTAGATATTACGCTGCCCGTGGCATAGTTGTATGTGCATTCGGTAGCTACGCCCATAAAGTTTTTATTTCATCTCTCACGGGTACTGCCCCTTGCTTCTGTGCTTCAATCAAGTGCTTCTTAACTATACCGTTCAGAAATAGCGTTGAATTGTAGATCCCCTCAATTCTTCAGACTTACTCAGAGAATTGTTGATGAGTGTAAGTCACTTAAGCCTTGGATCTTCAAGACCTGTCGCGCCATTCTATTTACTTATTTAAGTAGATAGATATTACAATATTAATATCAGCTTCTTTAATTTGTGAATAATAAGTATTTTGTTTATTTAATTAAGTGATTTTTGTCATTCACAACGAACAATACTTAAGTGGATTTTAAGTAATCATGCGTTTTGACGATATCCTTCGGGTCAGCTATTAAGTTTTTCTTCTGTATCTCAAAAAGCAGCAATTCGGTTCAAAAGCATATGTATTACGCATTAAGAGGTTTGCGTTTCCAATAGCAGAATTTTCATTTCATTATAATTTTTGTAGTTTATTATTTTTTGTGATTTCAAAAACTACAAAACTGCACAAAACAGGTAGGTATGTATACTTAATACCTTGAAGAATAAAATATTCAATTTAACTTGTTAAAGAAAAGAGTGCATGGTTAAATGTAAATTCTATCGGAAAAATGTATTGTTTAAAAATTCACAAAATGTGTGCATGTAGGAATATAAAATTGTGTGTATACAAAACCTTAACGCAGAATTTCAGTTTCTCGGAATGATCTAATACGAATGTTGAATTCAAATCCCTCGATAAACCACGTCCTGCTTCACCATCCCCTTTCTGAGATAGATAGATATGTATTTTGTCAAAAGAACTATACCAAATGCATTGCCCACTTCATACTCCGACTCCGCAGTTTTCCTTGCTTTAGGTTTTGTTGCTTGTATTTGTGCATGTGTTTCTGGATCTGAAATTGCCTTGCTACAAGCTGATGTTCTGTTTTTTTATTTTTCGTCCTTACCAACAGCAGCATCAGCAGCAGTCGGAGCATTAGAAGCAGAAGCAAATCGCCTCGTCGCCGCCGATATATGATGATGTCGACGACGACGAAGAAGTAAAAACGGTCGAGCCTCCGCCTCCCCATTTGAAGGTGGTCAAGCCGCACATATGAAGAGCAATACAAACGTTTTCGTTCTATCCTCTGCAATTGCACGCCATCCTACCCTGTTATAGCTACCATATCGCCCGTTCGCTGTCGTATGACGACGACGACGACGCCATCGCCATCACCAGGGTGCTACTAGACTCCCTCTCGTAGATGGCACACCATAGTGTAGCCACTAAAAGTGTATCAAGGAGAGGAAGATGATTGCATCCCATTTCCATTCCTGGATGAATGTGGAAATCTACGTCAAGCCTACATACAATGCGGCATATATGAACATTTGTTTAAATGAGAAAAGAACGAAAGGACTCGAGAGAGTTGGAGGGCTAGAGCGTGCACTGGACGGACATAGTGTGGGTTGGGTTGAGCTTTGAGGCGGAGTATGAGTGCCTATACTGTGCGATAGTCCAATGCTAGAAAAGGAGAACGAGAGAAAATTTGCAAATAGAATAGAAAACAGCTTCACTTGGAAGTTTGCGTTATTCTCCTCATCTATGCATGCAAGTAGTGATGTGAGAAAAAGTTTGTGTGTGTATAGGAATATATGCGATGTGCCCCAACAGTACCGGATCCTGCTTCTAAACTATAATTCTATTTTGTTGAACGAAGCGAAGAATGATGGGGACGCTGAATGATTGATTTATTCCAAAGAATCGAATAAACATACTCACATGTATGTGAACGTTACTATCTATAGACTTATAGCCGGACGGAGATATGGCCATCATGGTAGGCGGAGCCATTTGAAACGTACCGTCCGGAAACGACCATGAAGACGACCGTCGAAGACGACATCGTCGCCGATGACGAAACCGATGTCGAGGTCCACCAAGCACACATTTATTTTTTTTATATTCTTTTCAAATTCCTTACTTCTATGAGGCAGATGTGAGTTATGATATTAACTATATAGCAGGTGTACACTTCCTATCAATTGGTGAAACGAATCTCACTTTTTCCTCTCCTTTTTGACAGTGCTCGTATAAATTAGTGCAATTATTTTATTCCTTACCTATCCTATTTTTGCCAGCAAAGAAGTCACCACATAAAAAAAGGCAGGCCACACAAAAAGGCTATGCACACAATAGATTACAGATTGAAACCTAAGCAACCCTTTTTGTAACAGCATGACATCACAAAATTAACTTCGTCAAACATAAAACCTCTGAAAAAAACAATGGCAACAAAACAAGAGATTATCCTCCTTAGTGTAAATCATACCCTGTGTCATCATCATCATCATCATCACTATCAACCTTATCAAAGAACTTACCACCTATTCTTCATCTTCTAGTCCCACATCAGTGCAATAGATACTTTATTTCAGTTTAGGTCCTTGTAAAAAGCTTATAATCCAATGCCACACTTCTTCGACCGACAAGAAAGCTTTGTATTCACACAGAGATTTAAACGTTTGTCGTCCATTAGTCGTGGTCGTGGTCGACTTCGTCCGTCGTTCTGTGAATTTGACGATGATTGTCTACACCCTCTTATAATGGTGTCGACATTAAATGCCCGAAAGAATCCCAATTTTCCGGTCACTTACCACAAAACCAGACCCGGTGCCTGATTCCAAATAAGAGTCTGGGCTGAAAAACCCCAATCTGTGCCATAGCAGCGTCATGATAGAACCGTTGACGACAACAACGACGGTTGGTGAGCGGTGGCGCCGAGGGTAAGTTGTCCTTTTTAAAAACAATATACAATGTTCGCCCACACATTTTTATGGTTAGAAAAAAGCACAAGTCGAAGAGTGTAAGATAAAGGAGCCGTAAAGAACCAAAAACCGGCAGCAAGTCATACACCACGCCAAAGTCGTGCGGTGACTTCATGCCAAGCCAAAACAATGAACCCAGAAACTCACAGTCCTGGAACATTAGTACTTTTAATGCCGGAATGCTAGAAAAAGAGTACCCAAGTTGTTCCATCCATTGGATATACTGACAAACACATGTATGTGCATGATACAAAATCATATGAGTATATAAATATTTAGAAAAAATAGAACTCATCACATACTTATGCAATAGCTTCGTTGGCATCCTTTTTGAGAAGTTCGCCGGAAAACAAGTTCCCTTGGCTTGCTACGACGATTAAAGCTATTTGTTGACACTGTGTATGGTCGGATTTGTACACTTATATCTTTTTTTTCTTATGTGAAGCATCTGCCATGCGGGGTGTCTTTTAAGGACAGTGGTAATCCGTGAGATGTTTCCTTTATTTTTTAACATTTTTATACGTGTAAGTTGTTGCTCTTTTTTTGGTTTTGTTATTTTTACTGAAGGCTAATTTATTTTGGAACCTTTTCTACTAGATTAATTTGTTTATCGTAGATATTGTGAACATTTTACATTCAATCACAGAACGAAGAATGTTCAGCAGACCACATTGCCCTTATAAAGAGGAGGATTAACACATAATTAATGGTCATTTGAACACAAAACACAATATGTACATTGACTCAAAGAGACATCACCGATACTAAATTCTACAGAGACCTGCAATACGTGACTGACTGATGGTAAACGTTTGCGTCTCGGGCAGAAGTAATAACATTAATTAAAATTAGAGATTTAACGATTTTGAACGGAAGTGTATGCACTGGTGTCACGGCATCTTACCGGTGTAGCCTTCCACCATACCTATAACACGCGATCACAGCACCACAACAGAAAATGAAAATCTTTTCATTTTACCAACTACACCGTGTCGGACACCGAGAGCCAGTATCACACCAGTCCACCCACATAACACATTTTTTAATCAACAAACAAATTAATCTTTGAAAATGCAGTGCATTATAAAAAACAATAAAAATTAAATTGTATTTTTCATATTTTTCTTTAATTTAATTTTATTACTTTTATCTAAACCTATGTAAATCTATATATATAAAAGAACAGCCTATTTTTTGTGTTCGTTCGCTAACCGAGCACACTGGTTGACCGATTTTTCTAATTTTTTCTCAAAATGCAAGAGGTTTTAGGGTAGAAGGTTTAGCAAAAATAAAATGTATACTTTTCAAATCACAAATGGTTCAATTATTAACAAATGTTAAAAATTTTATATTTCGCACTACAAAAAGAAACTGATCGATATACGAACACTCAATTTAGTTTGAAAATTTTGTCAAATATTTTTTTTTTCAATAAAAAAATCAAAAAAAAATGTCAGTGAAAAAAAAATATTTGACAAATATAATTTTTCTTCGACAAAAAAAAATGTCAGTGAAACTAGGAAATTATATTTGAACTAGGTGACCCGGCAAACGTTATTTTGATATATGAGATTTCTAGAGTATGAAAATATGTTTGTATATCTTATTTATTTTTAGTGGATACGTATTTGTTAATTATATTGTTATTTGTTATTTATAACGTTTTGAATGTTGATGGAATGTGTCATTAATAAAATTTAATCAACACTAACGAACTGGAGGTATTCCACGTATAATTATTGTCTGAATGAAAAACATGGTGTGCTCAAATGTAAGCCACAATTAGACATTATTTAGCTTTGAGTCAATAGTCATTGCAATTGCCAATCTGATGGGGAATCGAATGCTTTCAAATTGGAATGTGCCAGTTGCTTACGAAAAAAACGTTTTGCGAATAAAGCATTGCCACAATTGAATTGGTTGCTCGACAACAATACTACTTTAAGGACAATAATAAAATTGCATTGCATTCAGAATATTTGCGCAAACTATTGAGCCGAAGTTAAACGATCAACAAAAGTACCTATGTGTATGACACCATTAGATATGCAAGGTGTGATCAGTCTGAGTGTTGGTACATATATATTTTTGTGATGCACCCGGTGGAATGGGGAAATCATTTTTGGTATCATTAATTTTAGCATCAATAAACTCCTCTTCTGGAGTTATGAGCACATTATTAGACTTAAAACTGACATTACAATATTTTAAAAAAATTGGTAATGGCCGAATATTTGTGTGGGATGAGAGCACAATGGCGCACAAAAATTTACTTGAAGCCTTTAACCGCAACTTGAAGAATTTGGAGCTCTGAATCTTTTTGTTTCTGAGGACAAACTTTGTCGATTATACCACGGTCAACTGCGTGGAACGACGAATGGAGTCGTTTAAAAACTTCTGTTTCAGGAAACTTAGATTGGCCAATTATTTGACATTAAAGAGAGAGTGGCGCGACAGATCTTGAAGAGCCAAGGCCTAAGTGGCTTACTCTCATCAATAATTTTCTCGGTGCGTGTGAAGAATTTAGGGCACCTACAATTTAACGCCGATTCCGAACGGCTTGATACTTTTGGAAGTTTTGTCAGTTCTTCGCAAAAGGCAATGTCCGAGAAAGATGAAATAAAAAACTTTGGGCACGAGTAGGTCTCGAACCCACGGCGTTTTGCTTATCAATCAACGCACCTAACCATTAAGCCACGGACACTATTGGACATTGGAAATGGAATTATTTCACTTGATTCTGAAGGCCGAATTTCACTTCCAAACAATTTTTATTGTAATGCAAATCCACGGAATGAGTTGATTCAAGATGTCTTTGAAGCATTGAGTTGAAGTGCAATAATGGCTGGTACACATTAAAGTCTTTCTAAAATCGATGCAACAATTTATTTTGAACTAGACAAATAAATGCATAATTTTTTGCCCACAAGTCGTTTGAGTGGTTTGACACAATTACAAATAAAAACGATGTAGTAAATTTACAACGAGACGGAGTTTTGGAATTTTTTGCATTTATGCATTTATGTACCAGGACTGCCTCCACAGTTTTTAACTCTGATGGTATGAGCATTACTATGTTTCGGGACATCAGTCAACTTAAACTTTACAGTACTACAAGACTAGCCGTGAAGAAGTCAATAGCATACGTCTTTAGATTTCTGTTCGACTTGAATTCCCTGAAAAATAAATAAGACGCAAGGTCAATCTTTAAAAATATGTGGTTTTGATTCGGGCAATTTTTCTTGCCCGAGCAAAGTGTTGACTTTAAGATATTTTTTTTTTTTGTTCAAATCATGCGTAAGGAACATACATTTTTCTTATTTTTACCTTATGAACAAACAAAACAGCAAATAAAACCTCATTGATAAACAAATACCCATACATTTTATAATACTTGAGAAAATCTAAAACAGCTTAGAACATCGAATTTAGGTTTTTTTTGTCAATAATCTTATTGCAGCACTTTATAATGTCCCAATAATTGTTAGTCTTAAGAAAATGTATAACATTGTGCAATCCTGAAGAGGGTTAAAAGCATACTTATGCCTATACATGGCTTGCTGTCAAAATCCTAATTACCTTACCTCTTCTCAGGGAGCTAAATTTGGGGAAGATATGTTTAATGGGTAAATTAACTAAAAAAAAATATGTAAAGGAAATGAAAAACGAATAGATTATTCATCAGATTAGCAAATACAGGCATGATTTTTCTAAGAATATTGCTCATTTCTGCCTATCCATCGATTACCGTATTTTTCATCCTGCCAATCTCTAATTTCCGAACCGGTGTGGGCCGAAGCCCTGCGAAGCGGGCAGGGGTTTTGCTACTATATAAAATAAAGTTAAAGGCTACAAGGATTTGTAAAATTACTGTAATTTGTTTTAACTATGTATAACCTTTTTTTGCCTATCACTTAATTTTCACTCAGTCAGAACACGGGGGGGGGGAGAGAGAGAGAGAGAGAGAGAGAGAGAGGGAGAGCTGTTAAGCCCTGTTAAGCAAAAGACTCAAACCACAACATACGAAAAATGCATGCATACTTACACAACCAGAGAAAACACCTCACATTCAAATGCCGAAAGCAGTCGACCCTCACATTAAAAGTTATCACTTAAAAATTTCAATCAAAATAATTAATGGATTAATTTATTCTTCTATATAAAAATTTTCATAAGACGGAAAATCGGAAAGTAGGTAATATGTGAGCCTTGAGCAAAGCACAACGGTGGATTGCGCCATTAGTGATACCAGATATAGCGTTCACCTGATACCCCTCGATACGTAAACAAATATTTCTGCTTTGTTTCAAAGCTTTCCTTCATAGCAAGAACAGATATTGGCAATTCAACTACTTTTTGTTCCAATATCCAATGCGATCAACACAAAGCAGATCATACAAACGGATCATTAATTGAATAAGGTCCTTGTGTAGACGAATTTTTAGCAATTAACTTAATGAATGCTTTTTCACAAAAACTTATTAACACTGACTTATTGGACGACAAACTCTCCGGCTTAGAGTATGATCTACTCATCAATTGATTCCTGCAGAAGACAAATGGACCAGGAGAAAGAAGAAATGATTCCACTTATCGAACCCAATGGTTAAGTGTAGTCAATTTTTATATATAATGGGATTCAATTGGTTCTATGAGTCAACAGACCTATCCCTGATATAAAGACAAGTTCTGAACCAATACTCTACACTATTTTTCCAACCCTCTTAAGACAAGTTCTACATAAACTGTTTGCAATACAGCTTTTTCGCCAAGTTTTGTGAAATTCAAAGAGTCCGTTGCTTTCCGTTATGAAAAAGATTCATTTAAAGCCTTGTTTAGTCAATTTCACTCCTTGTTTTAAAGACTTCAGATTTATTTAAAGCAAAAATTGAAGATAGAATTTTAATACACAATAACTGACGTTACTGTAAAGGCATATCCTTCCATTACCTGATGTCATCATAACGTTGAGCTACGTCAATTTCGAAAAGACTTTTGAAAAACGAAAATGTTCAGGCTCGCACCATCACCCAATAGCAGTCATCTTTTGATATCGTCGTCCTATCTTTTCTTTGTAGTTTTATTCCTCTAGACTTTTCACTTTTTCAGTTAAATATCACACATACGTTCTAAGGTACCACCTACCAACACAAATGCCGAAGCATAAATTAAAAGAAAAAAAAGGTTATAGTGCCTATGGCATCATATAGCAAATTCAACCATTAGGGGTGGACATTTAAATCCAATTTTTTTGATTTAAGGCAAAAAATTCTTTGATTTAGGTAGAGTCTAAATATGAAAACCGTTGTTTTTTCTTCTGTTGCAAGGGTCAGTGCCTCAATGGTCGTCGTAAGAACTAAAAGCAATCTCTCTTCTGTCAAGCGCATCAACCATAAAAGAAGCAAAGGATACAAAAAACATCAAAACCTAGAACAAAAAAAAAATATCCTTTAATATAAAATGACCAAACATGAACATTTTTGATGTCCGGCCGGATGATAATTTTTGCATTTTGTTCTTTCGTTTACTTTCTTTGTTGCTGCTCTTCACGTGGAAGGATATGTTTCATCAAAATGCACTTTGCATGACAGGGCACGTAATCACATTTATGTATATATTTTCCGGGAAAACGCTTTCCAAATCAAATTTCCAAAAAAAAAGTACATGGAGACAGATTTAGTTTTTTTCTGCATTTATCGTGAAGATGTATAAACACTCTATATTTTTTCAACAAATATACATATCCATACTTATGCAAACCAACTAAGATTGTCAAAACTTAAATGTCATAATTGGCAGATTTATGTGATTTTGACTAATATGTGTTTTTTTAGTCAAGATGGACTCTTGAAAACATGCATTATTTGATGTCTAATTGAAACTGACGGTGTGATGCTGATGACTGTTTTGCAGCTGAAATAAAACTGTAATGAATAATCAAATAATGCACTTTTGTGATTAAGAACGTCCGCGGCAGCCATCGCGATGGTCGTTTTAACAATGGAAATTTGAATATGAAATGTGTTGAAGTCAGATTAAAGTGATCTGTATTTTTAAAATATGGATTTGTAAAACGTGTTTAATACAGTTAAAAATCAAAACATTTGATTTTGAACATCCGAATATTAATATCTTTTTATAGATTTTTTAAGCCGCTAACTACAAGATTTTTAATAGAATCCGGCCAGACCCAAATTTCCATTCCCGATTCTCGAGACGATATAGTATGAGATAAATCAAATCTCCTTTTGCGATGCGGACAATGATTATAATATCTTCAATTCCTCTTTTCTGTATGGATATAACGATGGAAGAGAAGTATCTTGACCGCAAAACAATCTTTAACTCCGGTAGCTAGTCATTCGCCCAAACTCGTATTAGACATCTCTGGCTTTTATTTTGATGACCAAAAATGACCATAATTTTTAATATTTTGGTCCAAAGAACTGCTGCTACGAAATCAAATTGAAAGTTCTTTAGTTTTGTTTCCCCTTCACTATATCTTTGTAGTATTCATACAATTAAAATTTGTAATTAATTAATTTAAAATAATTTTATTCAATCATTATTCTATTTATTCAGAAAATGTGTGTATATTTCAAAACTAGTACCTAGGTATTTTTTTGTTTCGTTTTTTGTTCACAAAAAAAAAAAATATTTGTTTTAAAGACAAATATGTATATGCATTTCCCAGTTGAAGACTTTTAACTTCAGGTTATTGAAAATTTCAACATTGAAATTGTGTAATATGTATGTAATGTATAACTACATACAGTGATCCACAAAAGTACAGCATAAATTTATAATCATAATGCTTAAAATATTCCGCAATAAGAAAAATTTCAAATATTTTGTACTTAATTTAGCACATTCCCATATTGTTGCTTATTTCAATAACAAGAAAAGAAATGTTTTTGCCATAAATACGTTTGAGAGAAAACAAAAATACGTTTAACACATGAATTCTCTTCCACAAAAGTCTTGGTACATTTGGCAACTCCTATATGTTTTTAAAGAACTGTGCAACGGTAAATAGTTTGATTAATTTTCTTATGTCAATAAGCCTTTGTTATAACACAAAACAATATTTTGAGATAAGTGTAATTTTTTGTGAAAAAGTCATGCCATCGTTGAAGCTGGGCTTAAGTCTCCTTTACCTAAAAGGAAGCTGTTAATCGGTGAAGTTAATAGAAAAAGCAGGATTGCGTTCGCGAAACAGTACGTAAATGAGACTCCTGACATCTGGCGCAAGGTATTTTTTTCAGACAAATCGAAGTACAATGTGTTTGCCTCAGATTTTCGTGTTAAAATATGGCGAAAGTGAGAGGATGCCTTAAATCCGAAAAATTAGATTGAGACAATAACATAACGGTGGTGGAGGTGTGATGGTATGGGGCTGTATGGCTGCATATCTGGGGTCGGAAATCTGGTTTTAATAGAAAATACCATGGACAAACATATTTACCTTTATATTCTCAAAGAGAATTTTAAGAGTAGTGCGAGAAACTAGCTCTTTTAATTAATTACAGCTTTAAGGAAGATAAAAATGCCCAAAACGTGCATATGTGGCTGATTAACAACACTCCCAACCTGTCAGTGACCCCACCCCAAAGCCCGGAATTGAATCTGATTTGGAATTTGTGCGATGATTCGCAAAAAGACCCAGACCATCAAAGAATGGCAGAATATTGCAATAACTTGCACTGAAAAATCCCATTGATTTTTTAAGCATTATGACTAAAAATGTATGCTGTACTTTTGTGGAACACTATATGGTACCAGTTACCACTTTTTTTTTTAATTTCCTAGCAATAATTAAATTAACAGTGTCCGTAGCTTAGTGGTTAGGTGCGTTGGCTGCTAAGCAGAACCTCCGTCGTGGGGTCGAGTCCTACTTTTGCCCATAATTTTTATTTCATCTTTCATGGGAACTGCCTCTTGCGAAGAACTGACAGAACTTCCTAGAGTATAAATTTGTTATGAAAAAGTGCTTCTCAACTTTACCGTTCGGAATCGGCGTTAAATTGAAGGTCCCCTCAATTCTTCACACGCATCCAGAGAATTGTTGATGAGAGTTAGCCACTTAGGCCTTGGCACTTCAAGAGCTGCCGCGCCACCGCCACTCTATTTATTTATTTTATTTTATTTAATAAAATTAACAGGTTTTCGTCAAAACAGTGTCATAAAAATCTGCTCTCGAGTTGAATGCGTTAAGCTAATATCGTTTTTTTTTTTGGTCGTCCGGAACTGCTCTGAACGATTCTGAAATCGTTCACTGGGCTCAAGATGACAGTTCTTGTTCTGTATAGAATAGAAAAACGATTCCGAATTTGAAATTGGAATTGAAAACATAATCACGCATACATGCACCACACACTCGCACATACGTACTCGACGCCATGTTTATAAATAAAGAAAATAAAAACAACGTCAGTGCAGATGACAGTTCTGCATATGAGGTTTCACAAATAACTGGACATTCAACTATTATAGAAGCAAAAAAGTGTTTGCATGTTCGTTTGGTATCCGGAATCGAACAGTTCTGTGTACCAATTCCGGATAACCAAAAAAAAAACGCTATAA
This sequence comes from Sphaerophoria rueppellii, assembly GCA_920937365.1. Lineage (NCBI taxonomy): Eukaryota > Metazoa > Arthropoda > Insecta > Diptera > Syrphidae > Sphaerophoria > Sphaerophoria rueppellii. The sequence continues at coordinate 125,083,304 of CAKKXW010000001.1, forward strand.
GTATACATGATCGGTAGATCCTACAATGTCTTACAAACTTGTACGCGGTCAGAAAATTTGTGTGACAATTCATTATTGTAAGATCATTTTCTGACAGTTTGTTGTAAGAAAGCTTACAATCGTGTACACGCCAGTTGACAATCATGTACACACCCAATTCATTGTCAGAAAATGTGTCTGACACAAATTGGTAGTCGTGTACACACACAATTTACTGTCAGATCTACCATGTTTTTCTTCTTCTGAAGTTTCGAGAAACAATTTCTTAATTGTAAGAAAATTTGTAGCGGTTCTTTCAGGTTATTTAGTTAGTAACAATTTCCAATTTTTGTACACTTAACTATAAAATAGAAAATATGGATGTGGGCAGAAATAAAGAAGTACTCGATGCGGAAAAGAAATCCGAGGGAAAGATTAAAAATAATCCTACAGGATTAGAGTCGTTGCGAGTGATCACAATTGTAAAATTTTATTTACTTTATTTTATTACCTTTTGTACTCAAAATTGATTTGCAAACTTAACTTTTTGACAACTGGTAAAATTCAGTTGAACAAAATCGACAAATAATAGTTGAGTGTGTACATGTACATACACGGTTGGTTTAAAATCTTACAATCTGTTACAACTACAGTTGGTTCCCAGCAAACATTTTCATTCAGAAATGAATCACAATAAAATCAAAAAAGTGAACAAATCGACCGAAAAAGAATACAGAAAAGAATCATTTTGAGTTCTTTTACCTGGGCTCTTAGACACCGATTTGAATCATTAAAGGGAATCATTTAGGATTTTAAAAGTCTTCATTTAAATGAACGTATATAATGTTCTATATATTCATTTTAATGATTACTTCATGAACCTTTTCTGAATCATAAAAATGATTTCAATATGATTAATTAAAATGAAGGTATATACTCAGAATTCTCTCACTTAAATGAATTATATTGGAATCATTTTTATGATTCAAAAAAGGTTCAAGAAGTAATCATTTAAATTTTTTTATTTTTTTTTTATTTTTTGGTCTTAACACCTTTACGTCACATACTTGCAACCATAAAATACAAAAATCAATTTATAAAACTTTTATATTTTATTGTGCTTATTTTAAAACCCGTACAATTGTTTCGGCACCGTCATCACCACATCAAAAACTTTTGCCAAATAATAATTCACGATTTCAGGTTCAAAACGATAAACGAAACTTTTGTCGCGACAATGATCCGTTATCCTTACTCCTTTGTAAGGAAAATAAATAAGGGCGAACAAAACAATCCTCATAAGGATACACAAAGATTCAAGAAAATGAGCGAAAACTGATAATGCACAAACGTTTGCCTATGTAAGAAGAATAAATAAAGGACAAAAAAAAAACTTTTGCATAGAAAGATCCACCAACAAGATCTTGTATACACTCAACTCATATTTGTGAAGAAAAAAGAGTGAAAAATGAATATTGTTTTTTCGTTTTGTTTCATTTCTCGAATCTTTGTGTATCCTTATGAGGATTTTTTTGTTTGCCCTTATTTATCAAATCTCTCACCATGTCCCCCGTAAAAATGTGAAGGATCTTTCTGTACATTTATAATTCATTCACAAAACTGAACGTTTTATGAAAATTGTTCTTCATTTTTTGTGAACAAAATCTAAACATTCACAAAAATGTTTGCTGGGTTGTTATCTCTGATATTTCTTTCAATAAATTGTAAGAAATTGTTAGATTTTCTACCGATCGTGTACACACCATTGTATTTCTATCTAGCTAGTACCTGCGACCTGGCAATCGATTGTGGTGCCATCTTGAGAGCTGGCACAGTGCTAATTTTTTACATAAGTTTGATATAGGGATTTTTTTTTTGGGTTTGATGTAGCACAAAATATGGAAAACACCATTCTTGGTACTACTACAATGGTACACACAAACTAATTTTCAGCTCATTGTCAAACTTTGCAGGTTAGACAATATTGTAAGAATCTTACATAATAGTGCGTATGCTAAGCTTTAGGATATTTTTTCGATTTTATAATTGGTGACAGAAAATTCGTGTTAAGTTTCATCAAAACCGGAATTATTTAGAAATGTTGATCATTTCTTATGTAACTAGCAAAATATTCAAAATTCAGCTTTTGTTACATGCAATACGACGATAGAAAATGCAAAAGGAATTTGTAATTCAAATGAACGATCAGTAGTCTTGTATAAAAATTAAATTGAAGATGCTGGTACATCGGTGTTTAGAAATTAGAAGAGAATACACATATTTTTAAGACTGCTTATTTGTAGAATGTAGATAAAATCAGTACAATATGTAGAATGAGAGGAGAGATTGTCTGCTTGAATCTATTACCCAACTGAACCGATCAAGAAACGCTTTGGGAACTTTGCAACTTGAGAACGAGGAAGGGAGTGTCCTATTTTCTGATGGAAACCTTCCCAATTTTGAATGGAATTCCGGCTATGCTTATGATGTTTTCGAAAGGTAGGTATACAAACAGTAGCTGCGCTCCGATGTTTTAAATATTTTCGTAAATTTTTAGTAAATTTCGTAGTTCATGCACTAGTTCTTAAATTGTCAACCTGGAAGATGGCTTAAAGGCAGAGTTATCTCATCATTGTTAAGAATTACTTCAAAAAGTCATTTTAAACTAAGCTATATATTTTTTCAAACATTGGTACCAATCAGGTTTTTGCGGTTTTACTTTTAAAAATCGGAAGTGAATCCAGTAGTTAAAATAAGTTTGGTTCAATCCAGCGAACGAGTTTATGTGTCAGAAGCTATCCTTGATGCTACATGAAAACAAATTATATTGGTTCCAAGTACTTTTTCAGTAAAATTATTTGTACCGATAGTTGCACTGGATTCCATTCCTTTGCCCATTCTTTCAAGCAGTAAGTCATCAAACGATAAAGACCGACAGACCTCAACATCATCTATGTATGTCGACATCAACACACATAGCCCTATATGCAATCAGGACAAGTTTAAGGGATGAGAAGTATATTCCCGCTTTTAGTATCTTTCATCGGCTTGAATTTCTGGGATTAGGGGAAATGGCAATGGCGAAAGATGACCAAACAGAATTGACAGACCCATATGCAGCAAACAACGGCTATGTCAGATGACCAGGCAGAAGCAAAAGCATCGTAATCATCGCACGGGCTGCATGGTGGTTATAACGCAGCGCTGGTGATTTTATTTCATTTTGCAGGACAAAACAACAAGTACAGTCTTCGAGCACGCAAAACCATCCTTTCTTCGTTCGATTGTCTGTCACCTAGGGAGTGCAAAATCTTTGTTCAATACGGTAGTGTTGGTAGCTTTACGTTAGATAGTGAGGTCCAAACGCGTAAGGAGTGGTAGCCAAGGCAAGCAAAAAAAATGATTCGCATCTCTAACTATACTGGTACCTTCTACGAGTATGTGCAGCATACACCACAGATGCACGTTCCAACTGGGCAACTGTTTGTTATCTCTGGGCTTCTTTTCATTCTTTACTCAAAATGTCCTATGTTTCCTTAAACACGGTGCAATAGTTAGGCAATGAATTTCTACATGAAGCCCGTTTGGATGATGGTATAGTCACGTTGGTTCGTATTTGACGTATAAAGTTTGTAGGACGGTTCAAGACGACCTACGCAGAAGTAGAAAGGAAATAACAAGGATGGTAAATGGGACGCAGAACGTCAGGATAGGTATCTTTCACCGTGCGTCGCGTACGTCTGTTGATGGTTGTTCACATGACGAAATTTCTGATATTCATATTGGCCGGGTCTCCGAAATATCAATGGGTGCTTCTTTAAAATTGTATGCTAAGGAACATTTAAAACATAACGTATAAGCGAATAAAGTCCGATAACAATTTTTTTTTATAATGATGCACCATATATGAACCTATCCATCTTTGATAAATTGTCAAACATCTTTAAGCACATAGATTCTGGCCAAACTTAAAAACGTGAACAAAAATAAGAGCTAAAAAATCTTATGAATCATCCTGTATCCAGAGAAAATATTCAATTTTCTAAAAAAAAAACTTGCACCACCAGTGGCAGTAGTATAGCGGCGTTGTCAGCCCAAGCGGAAAAGAGCCTTGCAACTGCAGTAGTTGTGAGTAAGCAAAAATAAAATATTTCACCCTTTATACACAAGAAATTTCGAGAACGGTTTGTTCTTTGGTCTTTCCATCACGACCGCGCTCTCTTTCGTCATTGTTTAGAAGGAGGCCGATAGTTGTGCCTTCAATAAAGCCTACTCGCCTATTGAGGACGAAACTTTTTCGCAGAATCAATAGATACACAACGCACATAAGAGAGTTGCACACACATATATGCTACTCAGTTGGTCGAAGCGGGAGTAAAAGGACGAAGATTCATTTGGAGTCTTGACCAAAAAAGGTATATGAACCGAAACCCAGCCCAACGTAAACGTAGCACTACCAAGCCGAAGAAACAAATGTTTTTGGGTGGTCATTCGTTAAAACAGGCAAATGTTTTGCTTCCCTTACGACAACGAAAACCGTTCGACTGCGACTACAAGGAACGCCATCGAAGTAGCCGACAAGTTCTGTATCTGTTGCATAGTGGAAACAGTAGAATAAAATGGGTGCAGGTTTTAACGTTCTTATTGCTTAGACATTCGCAGGTCCTGTCGTTCGCACCCTAGACTTCATAGGCAAGCTATCTAGAATCGGTTGGAACTTGGAAGCTGGGAGGTCGGCGGCAATGGCGATGATGATGATGATGGTGATACTGAGTAATGGTACCCAAAATTGGTTTGATGGTGTAGGTAATTGTGTTGGGTTGGGTAAAAGTTGTAGGTTTCTCGAAGAGAAATTTGTTCAGTGCTTGCTGCCCTTCCAGTTTTCATTTAGATATTTGAACAGCAGCGATATTTTTCGATTTTATTGTTGAACGTGATTTTTTTTGTATTCTTTTTCTGCAGCGGTTAAGGCAGTTGTTTTTGTCCTTATGCAATTTCAATATTTTTACTTTGAAGTTTCTTTTTCATCATCGTCATTGTTAAAAAATAGGTTTCCCTTAGTTATGTGGCAGTCCTTATCCTTATGGGGTTGAAATGTTCGTATATGTATTTGGATTGTTTCCTATAGGAAAAAATCCAAAAAAGGCACAACTTGATTGTTTCAAAATAGTTTTTTTTTTGTGATTTCCTTTCTATTCTAGGCATGTGTCCTCTAGTGCTTCGCAAGGGTGTCTTGTGAATTTTATGATCTTGGTCTTTTTAGTTTTCCGGAAAATTGTTTGAGAAGGTATATTTTGTTTTTTAGGTTTTGTTTTCATTAATTTTGCTATGCATTGGCGAAAAATGTATTTGTTCGTTATTCCGCCTACAAACTAGAGAATAGCCAATGTTTCTTAAGGGAGGAGACATTTCTGCACAGAAATGTGTGTGTGTCCATAGCATTTTCTTTATTTTTGAGGCTTGTCCAACATTTTTTTTTTATACGATATTGAAGTAAGTGAAATCAATAAACGAAGTGCTTATCTTTTCCTAAAATTGCGTTAAAGACACTCAGTATGGAAAGCGTACCTTCACATTAGCCAACACATTTTGCTTATACTTTTTACTCAATACCGTTTTCAAAATTTCAAATTTACATTTACATGTGGATTAAATCTTGTTTAAGTTTTCATACTTTAAAATCTACATAGATAATAACTTAATTTTATTGCGACTGATCTTTTAATAGATCGATACACCAGAAAAGAAGTATTCGCCGCAGTGAACAAATATAATTATACATATATAGTAATAATAGGTGTGTTCAGTGACACTGTTCAGCACACTTTGGAACAGAAAAGTACAGCTTTTTGGTGTTCATTGACACATTTCCTGTTCCAAAGCCCAAACTGTTCTGATTTGGTGTTCATTGAGTCTGTCTAGAACAGTTTAGGACAGGATAATCTGTTCCATCTTTTTAGGTAGAACACTTTTTGTGTTCTAGCCTGTTCCAAACTGTTCTGGCATTTCTCATGAAGCTGTGCTGTACTGTGCTGTTCTGTGCTGTAGTGCTGTCTTTTTTCTCGCAGAACAAAGATAATAAAAGGGTGGTAGTTTAAGCTTTTCAATGATTCCTAGATGGCGTGTAAAGAAAAGAGTGAGCAAGGGAAATTATATTAACAAAACGGGAGAAAGTCGTGTGCAAGGACCTAACGCTAAAAACAAATAAATAAAACATTTATATTTAATGTTACGCTTAAACATCTATATTTATCCTGCGTATTACATTCGTGAAAAAAAGCATACATATATATTTCTAATTTTATTTCGAATAGGGTTTTGCAAAACTTTTGAAAAAAGTGAAAACACGAGTTTCCCCATATTAATTTGTACGACGATATGTTTTGCAAGACACAAGTTTTTGTTAATGCCAGCTAACACCGAAAATATGAAAGGATTCAGCCATATTTAATTCATTCAAGGATCTATATGTTTCTTCAACTCTTCCAACAGCAAGTATAGACTAGACGACGACGGTGTGTTTGTTAATAATAGTTCATGACAAGATCTGACAGTTGATATAGAGTTACCAGTTGAACAACTTAGAAAAAGGATACGCCAACAATTTTCTAAGAGGGACTTTTGTTTTAACATTACTCTAAATAAAAGGAAGTATTGAACTGTAAAGTAGAGCGTTTAGGTGGAGTTGAAACAAGAAACAAAACGTATGGGAGAGAGGGGGTCTATCCTCCCTGTTTAGCTAGGAGGGGCAATTTTCTGAAGAATTGACTTATTTTGAAAAAAAAAATGTTAAAAATCAACGGCTTCGGTTACAATACCGTGTTATACCTTTCTGTAAAGCCAAAAACTTCTTTTATTTTGTTTTTAAATTAAATTGTGTTAACGAAGAGTTTAAAAAAAATAAATTTTCAAACTCTAAATTAAAAAAAAAAACATCTTTGAACTATTTTTTCCAAAATCTAATTTTGTTTTAAAAATTCAATGTCGTTGTTAATTTTTAGTCGAAAACAGAAAACCGGATGCAAAAATGTCTTTTCGTTTTTGAGAAATTAAAAAAAAAAAACCAAAATCAAACTTTTTTCTAAGAAAATCTTTTTATTTTTATTTTTGCCTATCTGGACTTTTAGTTTAATTTATTTATGAAACATTAAACTTTCTTTTACTGTTTGTTTTGTAATTGGACTTTTATGTGGACTCAATAAAGTAGAAATGTATTGAATTTTCCTTGGATTAACCATTTTGTTCATTGATAACGTCTGAAAACTTATACCTGGGGCCGCAGCTACACGCCGCGCGCCGGCGGCGAAGTGTTTTACTTGCTAGGGGCATTTTTCGGAATTTTTCGGAATTTTTCGTGAATGAAAAAACATTGAGCAACCTAAAGGTAAATAAAAGGTATCTCATATTTTCTAAACATATACATACGTTCATACGATCTTCTTTTGTATCAACTCGATCAAGCTTTTTGGCACAACGCTCGTGAATCACCCTGTTCACATGTGTACTTATATTGCCATTTATCAACTAAAACAAAAAAATAAATAAATAAAACAGCAAACATAAATAAGAAAACTTAGTGCGTTCAAATGAAAACAAACAGCATTTTGGTATCAGAAACGTGGAAAGTACCTCTAAAGCCTGGAATTCCTCAGGTGATTTAAAAGTTTATTATGTCAAACACAAAATCTGAAATATGCAGTTAGAACAGATTTCGGGGTTTTGAAAATCTTTTGTAGAAAACACTGTTTTTCGTCTGGTCTGCCACGGCTATCAAGACCAACAGCTTGATAAATGCCAAAAAAAAAAAAAAAAGCAAATCAAATCCGACTGTAAGAGTTCCATTACAATCTTATAAAGTAGCAAAAAGCCTAAGGATTTTCCGTCGGCAACTCGGACTCTCGCGATTTTTTCTGTTTTCTATTTGGAAAACTTGAAATGCAACTCCATTTTCTAAGTTCATATGCTTCTTAATGTTGGCAAACAATAACACGTATCTTTATCGGTTATACATTTTGAAAAAAGGAGGATTTTTAAATATGAAATTTTTACACATCACTACTTTCACAACTTTTAGTCAAAAAAAAAGTAAAAAAAGTCTCCCCAGAATAAAAATGCAAGGCTGTTTTGATCCTTAAAGAGGTTACAGGAACTATGCAATCTGGCCGTTTAATAGAACGTGTGGGTTTAAATTCTTTCTCCTGCTTAGAGTTTTGTCATCTTTCATTTTCTACTTCTTGCAAAGAACAAAAATGACTTCCGAGAGTATCAATTTCTCGACTGAGATCACCGCCCAGTGTTGCCGATTCCAACAAAATTTTATAATGATTTTTTATCATGAGATCCTCAAAAAAATCAAGAGATTGCTTATTCTTTATTGGGCCCAAACAAAACTCTTAAAAACTTTTAAGAAAAAAATAATATGAGATTCATTCATTTTATTAAGTTTTAAAATAACGTTTAGTGATTTTTTAGGGAACATACTTTATGAGTTACATATGACAATCGGTTGAACATAAATTTCAGCAACTGTATTAAACTACATTTTAATTAGTTATATATGCCATATAAAATAGATGTTAGTTTTTTTTCCTGCTTCCGTGTAATTTTGAAAATGATTTTTTTTTTATAATAATCACGCACTCAAGGGGTTTTTGTTCCCTTTTTATGCCAAAGAACAGTGCAAGCGTTAGGGAAAGTGGGATACATGGAGAGGGTTTAGGATGAGGTGTCGGTTGACATTGGTCTTGAATTCCTGAATATTGCAATGATTGGGGAAGAAAGAGTGTGGAAGAGTTCCATATTCGTTTAGTACGGCTAAAGAACGATTCTCTGAGCATGTGACATTCCTGGAGGCGCTGGTTACGGTTGAATATCTTATTTGGAGAGGAATGCAACTGGCTATTTCACTAGAACATAAACCATTGAAGTAACCGTAAAAGAGGTTGAGACCTGAGACATTACGTCGATATTCAAGTGACGTAAATGTCTCAACGATGGTATAGTCACCAATCATCTTAAATGCTCTGCTCTGCATACTGTCCAAAAGACTTAAGAATACGTTACTGGAGCACCAGCCCAAACGTCGGAGTTGTACTCAAGCTTTGGACATATATATGTTTTATAGATGGTAGCCAGATCAGAAACGCAAACAAAATTCTTGCATCGTCTTAAAAAACCTAAACATCTTGCGGCATTTTTGGCGACATCGCATATGTGATCATTCCACATGATGTGGTCGATGATACACATACCGAGAATCTCGAGATGTTCGGTTCCACTGATCCAAGTGCCACTCATGGATAGTGGCACTTCCACGATACAAGCCAGCATTGAGTTTTCGAAGCATTAAACTCTACTCGATTTTTATTTTCCATTGTACAATGCTGTTTAAGTCAGAGTTTAATTAGTCAGTTCCACATCCAAAGAGGAGGGATGTGAGTCTGGGAACGAATATGAAAAGCTAAGGGTACTATCGTCAGCGAAACAATGAATTGGTAGGTAATAGAGTTTCCAATTGGTTGTCAAATATCAACAAAAACAAAAGATCCCAAAGGGTAATTTTTGGTGAACGTCGCTTTACTATTCTGGGATCAAATTATTTTTATTAATGAGAAATTTTAGGCCATGGACGCTTAGTCTATGGACCAGTTAGACTGTGAATTAAAAGTGGACTATGCTTTTTTATTAATGTAGCTGTATATTATTAAATAATCGCTAGTACAAAATAAAAAAAACAAATAAAAAAAATTTAAAAAAACTTGTGAAAAACTTTTCAAGTCTGGAAATTCTCGCAAAATATTTTTAACACAAATCCAAAGTTATTTCAATAACGTCAATTTAAACTTGAAGTTGAACATAGTTCCAGAAAGCAGGAAATTTCAGGAGGTTGGTTTTTTTCATTTAAAAATAACTTTGTTCAATGCTCTTCTTGATCGAGAGAATAATGTTTTAGTTTTTCCTTTGCTTATATTGACTTTATTTCCCATACTTTAATATATAGTAATTTTGTAAAATATTTTCATATACCTACAGACCATGTTCATGTCTTGCGTTGCAAAGCTTTGCGATCGAGTAAACTTATACAAAACCGGAAACCTTGGACTTATCTTCAAAACAAAAGCAACGCCACTTTCATTTCTTTTATATAGAAAATTATCAGGAAAATCACTGTATTCATATTATGAGTTTTATGAGGAATATGAAAACTATAAAATTCAAATTTTAAATGGTAATTCAGAACAGCTTACTGAAAATATTTGTCTTTCAAACTCCTTATAAAGTAATGTTTTTTTTTTTTTTAACTAAAAATAAATAGAGAACAATCTTTCTTCAAGTCCAAAAATGGTCGTAGAGCTAACATAACTTCCATATTAGTATGTATTAATATAAATTGAAAATATCGTTTAAACAATATTTCGACAGTGTCTGACTAAAGCCCAATATGATACTAAATCTGTTTCTCTATTTTTTCACCATTAAAACAGAAACAAGAAAGAGACAGCATTTCCTTACCTGATTTCTCTATAAGTGTGAGTGTGTATTCGCTACTTTCATTAACGGGAAATTTTCAAAAAAATTAGTTAAAAATTTAACCCGAACTACATTTTTAATGAGCTAATCTCTTTTTTTTTGACACTTTTACTGTGTGTTCAGAAAAATATTTTTGACGTTTGTCGTCAAATTATACAAATACCCACAGTACACAAAATATAAGGTATTATATTGCGCATCTCTCAGAAACGAAGATGACAGAAGTGAGAAAAGGCACAAAAAGAAATGCCGATAAGACAACAACAATTTTTGTTGTGTTTGACATTTAGGTCTCTGAAATGTGACATATGCGCGAAAGGCACAAAAAGAAATGCCGATAACACAACAACAATTTTTGTTGTGTTTTGACATTTAGGTCTCTGAAATGTGACATATGCGCGAACTTTGGGGGAAGAAAATCGGGAATATAATACCTTGTATTCTGTGTATTGTGCAAATACCTACTTAAAATATTAAAAATTTCAAAAATAAGAAAATATTGGGAAAAGTTAAACCATTTACATTGCAACAGGGCACCAAATTTCGTAATTGCATTTGTCCAGCAGAACATTTGAGATATCTGGTTTGTGGTTAGTACAAGTACAACCACCCATTTATAAATACAATATTATAAACTTAATTCTAAATTTAAGGGAAAATTCAATATTCACTTTAATTGCCCTTCCGAATCCAACAATCAGCAGTCTCAAAAATGTTAAAAGAAGCTGGTCCAGCAATTTATTTGGTCTTGAATGAAGATTTTTTTTAATTCCCTCAATGTGAGGACGATTCAGGTAGTAGTAAACAAGATTTTTATAAAATGTGGAGATTTCCAAACTGTATTGGTGCTCTATACCCATCGTTATCCTTAACTTAAAATTATTGAAATATTGACAAATGAAATAATAGAATATGTAGATACAGCTGCTAGCAGTTGTGTTTTAATACGTTTTCGCCGTAGTGTAATGGATATTGCAGGAAAACACTGCAGGATAAGATCCATGAACAAGGCTGGATCAACATATTTCAGACATCTATTAAGTTGGCAAACCAATACGAGCACAAATGATTGGGACTCTTACCATAATTATGTGCTCTTTATGCGCTAATTATGTGTGCAGTTCGCGATTTTTGTACACTCAGGCGTATACGTGTTTTTTTTATAGATTTCTTTTTTATTTTAAACGCTTCTTTTTACTTTCTGTTTGAGAACCTTACGTTTTTTGTATCAATTGTTATTAATATTTTTAACAACCTCAAAAGTAGAGTTTTTGTTAATGACGACGATGAATAAGCCGAGTTAATGA